>JANAVB010005398.1:9965874-9993374 GCA_029216955.1 Iris pallida
AGACTTATGCTCTGTTGCTAGACTAGAAGCCATCCGTGTTTGTGCATTTGTATGTTTTAATGATTTTAAATTATTTCAAATGGACGTGAAGAGTGCATTTTTGAACGGATTTTTAAAAGAGGAAGTTTTTGTGAAACAACCCCCTGGTTATGAAGATTTTCAAAAACCTGATCACGTCTTCAAGCTTAAGAAAGCACTCTATGGACTCAACAAGCACCTCGTGCTTGGTATGAACGCCTAAGTGCCTTCTTACTTGATAATGTTTTTCAAAGGGAAAAGTCGATACTACCTTATTTATCAAATCTTTGAATGATGTTATTCTCCTTGTGCAAATTTATGTAGATGACATAATATTCGGTTCTACTAACTAAAAACTTTATCAAGATTTTGCTAAGTGTATGCAGAGTGAATTTGAGATGAGTATGATGGGAGAGCTAAACTTCTTCCTAGGACTTCAGATCAAACAACACTCAAAAGGAACATTCATCAACCAAGCTAAGTACACGAAGGACATACTGAAAAAGTACGACTTGAAAACGTAAAGCCAATCGGGACTCCAATGGCTACATCAACAAAGCTTGATTCTGATGAAAGTGGCAAACCTATCGACCAGCGTAAGTATCGAGGTATGATTGGTAGTTTATTATATTTAACTGCTAGTCGCCCTGATATTATGTTCAGTGTTTGCATCTGTGCACGTTATCTGGCAAATCCTAAGAATCACATCTAAGTGCGTTAAGCGTATCTTTCGATACCTTAAAGGAACTTCTACAGTCGGCTTATGGTATCCTAAAACCAAATTCTTTGACCTGATAGGTTACTCGGATGCGAATTTTACAGGATGCAAAGTAGACCGTAAAAGTACCAGCGCACGTGTCATTTTTAGGAAAAGCCTTAGTCTCCTGGTTTAGCAAGAAGCAAAATTTTGTAGCATTATCAACTACTGAGACTGAGTATATCGTCGCAGGTCGTTGCTGTGCTCAGATTTGTGGATAAAGCAAACCTTAGAAGACTATAATCTGTACTACACTAAGATTCCTATTTATTGTGACAACACTAGCACCATTAATCTGACTAAGAACCCTATTTGTCACTCACGCACAAAACACATTGAGATACGTTATCACTTTTTACGTGATCATCAGCAACACGAAAATATCTGCTTAGAGTTCATTGACATAGATCATCAACTAGCAGACATATTCACAAAACCATTGGCTGAAGATCGGTTTAACATAATGAGGCGAGAGCTCTGTATACTTGAATTTTCAGATTCATAATGTAGTATGGTAATTTAATTTAATTTTATGACTTGAAACTTTGAAATTTATTTAACAGAAATTATTTTGGAGCACAAGCCTAAAAAGGGTCTGTCTGTCACTACGATGGTCGAAGCGACGAAGTATTTAAGATTTCTCCGGTGAACCTCCATTAGCTGGGACAGTACCCTACAACTAACCCAAAGTAATACATGTTACTAAATACAGGAGTCAAAGTCATAAAGTTTAATTTCAACTACCAAAATTGCATTTATGGCCTCGAAAATGGAAGTAACCGAACTCGACCAAACTCTGACCGAGTTCGGGCCGAGTTCGGTCGGCGCTGTATTTACTTCCAGAACTGAACAGCCGCCCTAACCCTATTTAAACCCCTTTTTCTCTTCTTTTTTTACTCACCAAAACGAGAATTATCTCCTTCCTCCCAAAAACAACCTACTCCTCTTGGCAAGTGTTCTAGGAGATCCGGTGGGCTACCCAACTTCCTTCTCTTCCTCCTTTCTAAAGGTATTTTACTTTCTTTCCTTTTATTCTTCCATGGCTCCTAAGCGTCAGAGGGGATCAACTGACCAAGCTGGATCCTCTTCCTCTGATTATACTCCAGCGACTCTCTTTAGTTCAGCACGACCAGTAGGATCAGAGGATTATGATTCCACTTTGTTTCTGACAAAGAATTCTCTGACCTATGGTTCGACTCCTTCTCTGGTCGTAAAATTTGTTTTGGAGCTTTTGTTAACTTTACAATTTTTTCTGAGTATGTTCCTACTTTCGACCATCTAGGCTACCGAGATTTTTTCGAAGTAGCTAAAAATATTTTTGACAATGTAGTCCGTATGTTTTACTGCAACCTGCAAGTAAAATCAAACGACAACTTTTATTCTTACGTTGCTGGGCAAGAATTAGAGTTTAGCCACCGATATCAGTGAATACTTTCATGTTCCTGATGTTGGTGAAGCTCTGGTAGAGATTATCATGTTCAATTTCAGAGGATGTCACCCTTGCCTCATTCAAGGAATTGATTTGTCATCCAAACCTTCTTCCTTGCAGAGTATTTTCAAAGCATCTGAATCAAAATTTTTATGAACTCCATCACTTTATTTTCTCTGTTCTCCTTCTTAAGAAAGGATCTACTGACGAGATTACTTTCTTAGAACTCTCTGCTATGTACCACATTCACTTTGGTATTTTTTTCTATTCCCAAGACTATGATGGCGTGGATGCTGAATTGCAGAAATGCAGGACGCAACTGGTGTATCCTATGCACCTGGCCGCTATCTTCTGTAGGTTTGATATTGATCTACTAACATGTGCATACTCCTCCACTCCCGTCGAGCTCACCAGATCTCATAGATATCCTGCTCACCTCTGCCACCTGGAGCTCAGCCTGTTCTAGATGTCAGTGCCGAGGCTCCTCCTCCTGATGCTGCTCCTGCTCTAGCCCCTGCTCCGGGATTTGATCCAGGATTTTATCAGAGATTTGATGACTTTGTGGCTCTTTCTGCGCTACGTCATCAAACCTATCTTGACTCGGAGTTTCGCCACATCTATCAGGCTAAGGTGTTGCGGAACGGGATTACGGATCTACACTGGAGTCTCTCTCAGGATCCCATTCATCCGATCACTATCCTACCTCACCCAGGCTTCACTGGTCTTAGGTTCGAAGATGAGGCATCCTTTTCTTACTTCGATCCTACTGCAGCTTATTTTCCTCCTGATGCTCCTGGCAGTGATGACCCCACTATGTGACGCGGACTCAGCTGATGGATAGTGGATAGGATATTAGTAGATGATCTTATGCTATGATGTAGTTTTTTTTATGTCTAAACTTCTTAGTTAGACATATTTAGTATTTCATGATTGTACATTGTACTATTAGTGAGACATTTTCAGTACTATATTTAGCACTTTCTTTCCATATTAGTTGTTTATGCTGTGTTCATGTATCTCTCTTGCTTACTTTGTCTTTTGTTTTTATTGTTGGCTTCACACATTACGGGAGCCAAAGTCATTTTTATATTGACAAAGGGGGAGAAGAGCTATACACAACCAAAACAAAACAAAACCACTAAACAAATTATCTCAGGTATTTGTTTTTTTTCTATTTTTTAGATATTTTGGTATAGACTCAAGTTTGTCAATTATCAAAATAGGGGAGATTGTTGTCACTACCACTTTTCTAGCTTGAGGGTATTTTGGTCATTTTCAAAATTTTAGAATTAATTTGGAATTATTATTATTATTATAATTAATGTGATTTTTAAGTGATTTTAGTATAATTGATTTTGGTGTTCTAGTGGACTTTGACTTATGTTGACCTTGGAGACTAACCTAGTGGCTAACCTAGGTCATGACTATGTGATTAGAATATGGAAACCTAGGTTGACTTAAGTTAGTGATGATTAACTCATTGGAATTAGTTTGGGGAAATTAGGAGCAAGATTGATTAATGAATGGCTTGTGAAATCACAAGTCATTTTATGACTTAAAGGCTTAATGGCCCATAGGCCCACACCCCTTGAACCAAACCCTAACCTAAAAATCTGGCCGGCCACTAGTGTTTCCCCCTATTTATATCACCTTGAAATAGGGTTGCCTCTTTAGGAATCATTGCCATTTGGAAGAGGTGAGTCTCCATCTTTGAAAATTCTTAGAAAATCCATTTTTACTCCAAATTCCTCCAAACAAATTGCAATAGGACCTAATATTAGCCTATTTGCTGTTGGTGTTGAGTATTTTCAGGAAAGACACAATTTGAGGGAGTTTGGTGGCTTGAGGAACTCTTCTCATTTGGAGATTTAACCCTTTGTTCATCAATAGGTATAATCCTTTCTACTATATAATTTCTGTTAAATTTATTTCTAGGATGTCCTAACCCTAACCTAACAGTAGGATAGGCTAACCCTAGAATTTGAACCCATTTCGTGTCCGCATCGGACACGTATCAACGTGTATAGGAATGTGTTCGACAAAATGCCTCAAAGGGCATTTTCTTCGATTTTGTGAATTGTGTTTGAATAGAAAAATCTATTTTTACCTCGCTTATGCATTTCTGTAGCTCTGAGCACGATTTCGTGTCGGATTGAGTCGACACGAGCACGTGGACACGCGGTCGTGCGTACGCACGCGCTGGCAGGATTTTCCCTGCTACTCGAGTGCTATTGCACACGGGACACGCCACCTCGACACGTGAAATTGGACACATGTTATGGGGCACTGACTGACATGAGGCTCCTCGAATTTGAGCTCTTGTGTCGTGTCGGACACGATATTGCCTGTGCACGTGTGTGCACTGTGTATACCAGTGTTTAGAGTTTGTGTTCTGTGTTTTAATTGATTTTAATGCTTGTAAATTATGTTTTAACTTACTAAATAGATCCTAAATATAATGTATATTATGTGTTAGATTCAGTTTCCATATTAGTTTAGGTTTTGTTTAGAATTGTGGTTCGATTGAGGGATTGGAACAGCTTTTTCTGATACTTCCTGATACTGTTATTTTCAGTAATTTTTTAAACTTTTAAGCCTGTTCATTGTTGATTTTTCACTGTAAACTACCCTCACACATTTGTTGGTTCATATTATGGAAGTATTGAATTCAAAATAGGCTTTTGAATTGGAAATGAGGAATTAGGCTATGGTTTGGTTTCAATGCAATTGTCAATACTTAAATTGTTGAACAGAGATCTAAGAAACCTGAGATTGATTATGGTATATGAGTATTGGGTTTTTTCCCTAATTGAACTAATTTTCCTTTTCCTTGCACTTGATGAACTGTTTCCTGATTTCCTTCATTTTGTTTCAATGTATGTTGTTCAATAGAAACCTGAGTTTTCCCCTTCATTTTGAATAACAACCTGGATTACTTCCTTAGCTGAGTTGTATGGCCTGTGGTAACTGATTCTGAGTTCTGTATTGAACTGAGAATTGTTTCTTTTATTTTTCGAAATATATAAACCTGAGCTACATTCCAGTTTTTCCATTATTCAAATGCTGATACATTGGTTGCCTGTTATTGTTCTTTGAATCATCCTTTTTAAACTGTTGTCAATAACTGATATGGGATGGTGTTCCCAGTTATAGAAAACCTGAGTTGTTTTCCTATATTCCTGTGAATAGAAACCTGAGAATAGGTTAGCTATGGCTGAAATGTGATAACTGAGAATGGGCGGGGGTATTGATTTGATTGTAAACTTTTTCTTTAAACTGAGTTCCTCTTTTCGATTTACTTTAATTGAAATAGAAGTTAAATACCTAAACTAGTTCCCTACCTTCTAATATATGTTAGTTGTTCACTGTTATAAACCTGAGAATGGTTCATGAATCTGAATTTTGGGTACTGTTAAAAGCATGACTGTTTTGCCTTTCCTTTTCAATTTTTGGGTGGGATTCCTATCTAAACTGTATGTACTTTCATGTATTATTGTTCAGGATCACAGATACACTCACATGCCTATGCCTCTCTATCACACACACTTGTAGATTCAAGTGTTCCCCTTCACTCCCTTCCTTTGTATATATATATGCATTGTGATATATATAAGTTTCCTATATATGAGTATATGTGTTTTAATATATATATTATATATATGGTGTATGTGATGTGATATGATATAGGGGTGATATTGTATAGTGACTATAGGTTATATGTATTCTTATTAGACTATTAGACATAGTCATGTCATGTGGTTATGACTATGGTATGGTTAGGCATGGTATGCCTAGTTATAATCTAGATAGACAGTTTCGCCTTAGTAAACCTAGATTAGACTAGTTTGACTTAGGTTTGACTTGGTTGACCTAGTTTGACTTCTAGGGTTGACCAGAGTTGACCAAGAGTTGACTTTGGTCTAGATTGACCTAGATTCATGTAGAACGCATTGTAGTGCATTTTATTACTATTCTGGACTTGATGTGACTTGTACTGTTCTAAATAGGAGCCAGACACCACTCATCGGACAGTACTTTCATCTCGGACTTTCAGTTAGTAGGCGAGTACATTCTTGATCTTTTCATACCTGTCTGGACTATATTCTTGCTCTAGATTACTCTACATGATGCTGACATGTATCTTCACGGATTAGTACTATATGGATCCTTTCCTGAGATGTTATCCCTCTCGGGTGCAGGTATTTCATGTTCATGTACTTTATCATGCATCAGGTACTCCGTGTACTTGTACTTGTACTAGTTCATATTTTTACATGTTCTCATGTGCTTTCATGTGCTTCATGTGCTTTCATGTGCTTATCATGTGCCTCATGTACTACTCATTACATGAGTTCACGTATCTTAGCTGTATTCATGTGCTTATAACATAACTTGAACGGATCCTTGTGTATTGATTGGGGCGGGGTGAGTAGAATTGGTTATGTGAACACTATCCCCAGTAGCTGTATTCATGTGCCTCCTTATTTGTATTCATGTGCCCCCAAGCCATTTACATAACCATATTGTGCTCTAAATACGTAGCAACTTACAGTCTCTACTATCATGTACTTACTTTCAGTTACAAATATCTTCTATTTACTTGTACTTCCATTAGCGCTTCCTATTTTACTCTATTGCATGATTTATTTTCTAACCTGCTAAAACTGTTTGAGAGTTATGTGCTCATTCGTCCTGACTGGACCTGTTGAAAATATTACAGAGGACGAGGCTGAGGCGTTCTGCCCTACTTACTGATGCCACACTAGATGAGTGCCTGGACTTGGACCAGCAGCAGGATACATTAGCAGTAGACACTCCATTAGTTTAGGATTGTCTTACTTTTCTGGATCACTGTATTAGATTTTGAGATATTCTGAGTTATGTATTATTTTAGACACTTAGAATTCTGGATATCTCTGTGTTTCATCTGTTCTGGATATATTATCTTTCATTATCATTCTATCTTTTCTGTTCTACCTTAGCTGTGATTGAGTTATATTTCTGTTATGTCACCCCCGTTCGGGGAGTATAACTGTTATTACCTTCAACTGTTAGATGTTGTGACCTAGGACAGCATTCTACCGCCGACACTGCGGCGTAGACTGGACATACCCACGTCTCGTGCCCTTACTCTAGGGTGCGGGTCGTGACACGTTTTTAGTGGTGGCCCATGCAGGTCTAGGTTGGAAGTATAGTGGTATTCGAACTAGAATATCGCTGCAGCCTGCAGTAGGAATTAGTATATTTTGAAGGTACTCAATCACACTAGGAAAAATTCTTATCAGATTCTGTATATCTATTTTGCTGCTTATTGTCTTCCTTAGAAATTTAAACTGTCCTCCTTTGATTTTTTGACTCATTCTCAGTAATTGTTTCTTGTTTGATCTGTGTCTCCAGGATAGTTGAGACGCGATCGCATCGCCCCGTGATGGGAGAGGCTGGAGAGGGGTCTGCCATCTCTCGTGTCCAGCAGCCAGCTCCCAGTGCCACAGGGCCAGTACAGCCCTCAGGAGTCGTGTTTCTGCCACTTTTGGAGGAGCACCTCCAGCAGTCAGGAGGCCAGTTGTGATTACTGAGATCGTTCCACCACAGCAGCCTCCTCCTGTGGGGATGGTAGATGCTGCACATCTCTTCTCCTTCTTGGAGAGGATTCTTGAGTCCCACCAGCAGCAGCAGACGAGGCAGACTACAATTTCAGGCAGGGGATCGATGAGGCACACCAGCTGGTTCACACAGTCGAGATGATTACAGCTCAGGGGGCCCAGCAGCAGCCCCGTCGGAGGGAGAAGGACATTCAGGACTTCAGAAGATGCATCCTCGGGAGTTCTTCGGCACAGAGGGCATCATATTGCAGACGACTGGATAAAGCATATTAAAGATCTTTGACTAGCAGATACAGATCGACTCCAGATCGAGGCGGCGAGCAGTCAGATGCAGGACTTAGCCCGTGCGTGGTATCAGACAGATCCCAGGGTGGGAGTTGAGGGCCAGACTTGGGCCCAGTTCAAGGAGATGTTTAAGGAGTAGTTCTTTCCTGATATTGTCTTGGGAGGTATCGAGGTACAGTTCGAGGCTCTGGTTCAGGGGAACCAGACAGTAGCTGAGTATGCCGGAGAGTTCTGCAGATTGGCCCGGTTCATTGATGATTTGTCTGAGAAGACGAAGGCGAGAAAGTTTACCGTGGTTTGATTAGAGAGGTCGGTCGCTGACTAAGAGCGACCGGAATGCCACTTATGCTGAGATATTTTCTGGGCTATAGCGGCGGAGGACGACCTAGGGCTGAAGCAGAAGAGGGGTCGTGACTTCCAGGGTGGCAGCAGCAGTCAGGGACAGGCCAAGAGGCCTCACTTCCAGAGCACAGCAGCAGCAGTAGAGGCCAGCTTAGCACAGTATCAGCAGCAGGGTCGTGCACCTTTTTAGCAGCAGCACCAGCAGCAGAGAGGGCAGCAGTACCTCGTTAGGTAGTCATTTGTGCCTTCTGCAAGAACCGGGGCACATGATCCATGAGTGCAGGAAGAAGCTAGGCAAGTGCCTACTTTGTGGTACGGGAGATCATCAGTTGAGGGACTGCCCAGGGGCTTTTGGGCGAGGACAGCAGGGAGGTGGAGCCAAGGCTCCAGCAGGCCAGCAGGGGACCAGCCCTGTAGACCCAGCAGTAGAGATTCCAGCAGCACTAGCAGCAGGTACGAGGTGGCCAGCAGGGGCGAGCTTTTGCCATGGCAGCTGAGGATGCCGAGGCCATCGGAGAGCTGATAGCAGGTTCGGTTCTCCTAGATTCCCTTCAGCATTTGCACTCTTTGATTCCGGGGCTTCCCACAGCTTTGTGTCAGTATCGTATGCTATTAGACACAGTCTGGTTTCTGAACCATTGCCTAGGACTGCAAGATCACGAGGGGTGGGGTCATCCTCGTGAGTGATGTTTGCAGAGGGCGGAGTGTCATAGTGGTAGGCCAAGAGTTGGGGGTGAGTCTACTAGTATGCATTACCAAACTACGACATTGTATTAGGTATGGACTGGCTGAGTAGACACCACGCCCGCATTGATTGCCATGGGGGTAGAGTTTTGTTCGGGGCGCCAGGAGAGCCAGAGTTTGAGTACACCCGGCGACTGGCAGAGAAGGACGGCAGAGTCTTTTGTGGAGCTTCAGTTGAGAGCAGGTGGCTCCGCATCCCTTGATCGCAGAGTTTATGGACGTATTTCCAGAGGAGTTGCCAGGCTTCCACCGGACAGAGATGTAGAGTTCTCGATAGACTTGGTTCCCAGCACGGAACCGATCTCCCAGCATGTCTATCTAGTGAACAACAGCGAGTTAGTGGAGCTGAAGAAACAGGTTGATGAGCTGCAGGACAAGGGCTTCATCCGATCTAGTTCTTCACCTTGGGGTGCACCGGTACTCTTCGTACCCAAGAAGGATGGGTTGTACGGATGTGTATCGACTACAGGGCACTTAACAACCTGACAATCAAGAACAGATACCTACTGCCGCGGATCGATGATCTGTTTGATCAGTTGAGCGGAGCTCGGGTGTTCTCCAAGATTGATTTGAGTCGGTTATCACCAGATGAAGGTGAAGAGGGAGGATATTCCCAAGACCTTTCAGGACGCGGTATGGGCAGTTTGAGTTTTTGGTTATGCCGTTTGGGCTAACCGATGCACCAGCAGTATTTATGAATCTAATGAACAAGGTGTTCCACCAGTACTTGGATAAGTTGTGGTGGTGTTCATTGATGATATCTTAATATATTCTAAGACAGAGGAGGAGCACAAGGAGCATCTGCGGATAGTGCTAGAGACCCTCAGGAGGGAGCCGCTTTATGGAAAACTCTCCAAGTGAGTTTTTCTTGGACCAGGCGGACTTCTTGGGGCATTGGTGACTGGAGATGGTATCTCAGTTGACCCCAAGAAGATTGTAGCAGTTGAGGCTTGGACAGCGCCGACTTCAGTGGCAGAGATCAGAAGTTTCCTGGGGCTGGCAGGATATATAGAGATTTGTGCAGGATTTTTCCGGGTTGCAGAGCCATTGACACGGTTGACCCAGAAGGATACTGAGTTTGTTTGGTCAGAGGAGTGTCAGACAGCTTTTGAAGTTGAAGAAGCGGCTTACGACAGCTCGATTCTGACATTGCCTTCAGGATCTGGTGGATTCACTATTTATAGTGATGCTTCAGGGAATGGGCTGGGTTGCGTCTTGCAGCAGCATGGGAAGGTGATTGCCTATGCTTCCAGGCAATTACGTCCCCATAAAAAAACTACCCTACCCATGACCTGGAGCTGGCGGCGGTGATTTTTGATTTGAAGTTGTAGAAGCACTATCTGTATGGCGAGAGGGTGGAGATTTTACGGATCACAAGAGCTTGAAGTATGTTTACACAGAAGGAGCTCAACATGAGGCAGTACAAGTGGCTTGAGTTGATGAAGGACTTTGACATCACTTCAGTATCACCCGGGAAGGCCAACGTGGTTGCCGATGCCTTGAGTAGGTATCCGACAGCCATGTTTGACTATGGATCGGCACTGCTTGCAGACTTGGAGAGCCTTGGGATAGAGGTGATTGTGCCCGGAGTGCATATGCAGTTATGGGGCCTTCAGATACAGTCGGACTTGGTGGACAGGATCAGGCGACACAGTTCGATGATGTGGCTCTGCGGTGTATCCGAGAGCAGATCAGTACAGGAGTGGAGGATGTTGAGTTCTCACTTGTAGAGGATGGTGCCCTGAGGCACGGTTCCCGGTTATGTGTGCCCAGCGGGGAGCTCAGAGAGCAGGTTATGCAAGAGGCTCACAGATCGCAGTACTCTATATCCTGGTGCCAACAAGATGTACAGGGACTTGCGAGAGCATGTCTGGTGGTACAGGATGAAGAGGGAGGTGTCCCACTTCGTAGCTAGATGCTTGATCTGTCAGCAGGTCAAGGCAGAGAGGCAGAGGCCCGGAGGATTTTTTATAGCCGTTGCCCATTCCAGAGTAGAAGTGGGAGCATATTACCATAGATTTTGTATCGGGGTTGTCGCGTACACCAGGAGGAAAAGACGCAATTTGGGTCATCGTTGACAGGTTGACCAAATCGGCCCACTTCTTGCCATTCAAGGTGGGTACGTCTACAGAGAGGCTTGCGGAGTTGTATATGAGACAGATAGTCAGGATTCACGGAGTTCCGTCAGCATAGTCTCAGATCGGGATAGTCGCTTCACTTCCCATTTCTGGAGGAGTCTGTAGACTAGCTTCGGCACTCAGCTCAAGTTTAGTACTGCATACCACCCCCAGACGGACGGACAGTCAGAGAGGACTATTCAGACCCTTGAGATATGCTGCGGACGTGCGTCCTGGATTTTGGAGGTTCCTGGAAGGATCACCTACATTTGGTGGAGTTTGCTTACAACAACAGTTATCAGGCCAGCATTGAGATTCACTGTTTGAGGCTCTGTACGGGCGTAGGTGTCGTACACCCTTATCTTGGATGATGTTGGAGAGTGAGCTTTACTGGGACCAGAGATGGTTGTTGATGCAGCCGAGAAGGTGAAGCTTATCAGGACAGACTTTACGTGGCGCAGGACAGACATCGGCACTGGGCCGATAGCCACCGGAGGCCGCTGGAGTTTGAGGTACAGATTTAGAGATAGGATTAGAATTAGGTTGTATTTTTTTGTTGTTTGATTGATCGTGTTTGATTTTTAGTAACTTGAGACCTTGCTTGTGATTAGGTTGGAGACATGGTTTTTCTGCGGATATCTCCGACTCGTGGTACGATACGTTTTGGTGGAGGTGGAAAGCTTAGCCCGCGCTTCATCGGCCCTTTCGTTATCAGCGGAGAGTCGGTGACGTGGCATATAGGCTAGACTTGCTACCTGTACTAGTGGAGTTCACAACGTATTCCACGTATCACAGTTGAGATGGTACGTGGCTGACCCTAGCCATGTGCTCGATCACTCGGAGATAGGTTGGACCTACTCTCAGCTATCTAGAGCAGCCTGTGGAGGTTCTGGATCGCCGGAAGAAGGTATTAGAAACCAGGTGATACCCTTGGTACGCGTCGCATGGAGGCATCATTCTCCAGGAGGGTCTACCTGGAAGCGGAAGGATGAGATGCGCGAGCGGTACCCCTATCTTTTTGGACCTTGAGGTATACTTTTCTATCCTTCTTAGCAGTTAGTTTCGCCTTGTTTGCCATTGATTGTAAAAGTACAGAACAGTTTTATGGAAGGACTGAACTTAGACTCACAATACAAACTCGCTTGTACAAAGAAAGCCTCGGGACAAAAACCTAGGTACAGCAGTCTAAGTACAATTGTTTATTTTAGATTCGGGGGGTGACAATAGAGGCTCGGAAGGCGACGGCAGCCCTGCCTTACTCCTTGGACGATCGGTATGCAGCCTTGGCTCCTGTGACGAGATGGTTGGCGTTGACGAAGAAATGCTCTTCTTGCTCTCCTCGTATTGCTCTTCTGGTTTCTCTCTTTCTCTGTGTATTTTTCTCTCTGATAGCGTATATCTCTCCTTGTATATTTTGCAAGAGAATGGCACCCTGCTATTTATAATAGTGGGGAGCATCATTAGGGTTTGGATGATTACCCATTCTCAAAGTGGCGGCAGCCTGATGATTAACCAATCTGGACCATTCATCTTGAACGTGAAAGATCTGGACCATTAACATGGATTATGCCAAATATCAATAATTAATGCTGATTGCAATAAATCTTCATCATGATGATTTGCTGACATCTGCGAATCTTAATGAATAAATTTGATTCATTCTTCTGCCACGTGTCCCAGATTATTGGGATTTGGCCCAAGATTTGATTGACTTTAGGACACGTGTCCCGTCGTCAATGTTGAGCCGTATGAGGAGTGTCGATGTTTGGGCCGTATGAGGATTGTCATGACCGAGCCGCATGAATGAGTTCATGACCGAGCCGCATGAAGAGTCTCTGTACTTCGAACCGCATGAAGGTTGTCATGGCCGAGCCGCATGAATATATTCATGACCGAGCCGCATGGGGGTCTTCATGGCCGAGCCGCATGAGAGTCTTCATGACCGAGCCGCATGGGTCTCTCTGTTCTGGCCGCATGGACTTTGTTTAGTCTGGCCGCATAGATTTGCCTCGAAGTTTGGTGGACAGCGCCACATTTGTGAAGATTTTCCTCATTTCCTAGGACGATAGTACTTTTTCGTGTCAGTCATTATGATGACTTTATGTCAGGACTAACAGCCGTCAGAGCTATCAGTTGTCAGAGCATTAAATGCGTCTAAACGTTAGGCACAGCTGTTCTGTTGGCCACGTGGCCTCTCTCTCGGCCGCATAGAGTTTACTTGAGCTGCTTGTATGTTTGTGCCGCATGAGACTTCCGAGCCGCATGAGACTCTTTGGCCGCATGAAGCTCGTCTGATTTTGAGCCGCATGAAGCTTCCTGGGTTCTGTGCCGCATGAAGAATGTCTCATGACCGAGCCGCATGAAGGACGTCTCATGACCGAGCCGCATAAGGAATGTCTCATGACCGAGCCGCATGAAGGACGTCTCATGACCGAGCCGCATGAGGAATGTCTCATGACCGAGCCGCATGAAGGACGTCTCATGACCGAGCCGCATGAGGAATGTCTCATGACTGAGCCGCATGAAGGACGTCTCATGACCGAGCCGCATGAGGAATGCCTCGATCAGCCCGTGCACTCGCTTTGTGGGCCCGGGTATCCCGAACACACGAGTGCGTAGGTATCATGTTTGCTCCCTGATATGGGGCTAATAGAAACACTTGTCCTCGATCTTTGTTGGGAGACTCTTGAGAACCACTCTGTCCGTTTGCCGCCGGGGGCTGGACACGGGCGGCTCTGTACAACTTTCCATCAGAGGCCCGCTTAGCGGGACGCTCTTGATGGTCAGAGGTTGGGACAGCTGACTGAGCCCGATGAGCCCGTGCTGCCCTAGACTTCTTCTACTTAGCACCCGCAGGTGCGTAATAGGAAGAGTCCAAGTTTGGAAGGAGGGAAGAGAAGTTGGTGCCCTTTTCAAAGGAGGCAAGGGGGCTCTATTTATAGAATGGAGTGAGCCCTTTCTTCTTCTCCTTTCCGATGTGGGAATAAAAGCAATATTTTTCATGCTTCTACAGGACCCCCTTCAAAGTTTCCAAATTGCAAATTTGGAACACTTTGAATAAGAAGCATGGAAAGTAGATTTATTTAGATGTGGCAATCCAAAATGGATGTGATAGGTTTGGGTACTTCCGTTGGAGATTTTATGTGGACTTATTATCCTTGGCGTACCTTGGTTTTAGGTACGGATAATAAGTTGAGAGAGGGAACCATCATATTTACTCAGAGGTGGTATGGACGTGGTAAACATAAGGTTGATGGTAGAGCTTTCCTACTCTAAGGTGATGAGGATACATAGAACAACTCAGAGGTGCTATCAACGTGGAAGTTCTATGCATTGGGTGAAAGAATGCTATGGAACAGCTGGGCTCCGAAAGCATGTGATGATGAGGAAAGATGTGGATGTACTAAGGGATCTAGTACGGCATTTGTGGTCAGCAGAGGACATTTGTGGG
The DNA here is from genome assembly GCA_029216955.1 of Iris pallida. Classification (NCBI taxonomy): domain Eukaryota; kingdom Viridiplantae; phylum Streptophyta; class Magnoliopsida; order Asparagales; family Iridaceae; genus Iris; species Iris pallida. The sequence goes on from JANAVB010005398.1 coordinate 9,980,621, forward strand.
CCTATTACCCTTGGCATACCCCGACTTAAGATACGGATAATAGGATGAAGGGGAACCAACATACTTACTCAGAGGTAATGAGGACATGGCAAGTATGAGGGTTTTATCGTGGAGTCTTCCTACTCAGAGGTAATGAGGACATGGCAGGAGTGGACTCAACGGAGGATATTTGTGGTCAACAGAGGACATTTGTGGTCAACAGAGGACATTTGTGGTCAACAGAGGACATTTGTTGGTCAACAGAGGACGTTTGTGGTCAACAGAGGACATTTGTGGACCTATTATCCTTGTCGTACTCCGGTTGTGGGTACAAATAATAGGTTGAAAGGGAACCGACATACTTACTCAGAGGTAATAAGGACATGGCAAGTATGTAGGTTTCTTCTACGGAGCCATCCCACTCAGAGGTAATGAGGACATGGCAGGAGTGGGCTCAATGAAGAGGGGGTACATAGAACGACTCAGAGGTAATGAGGACATGGAAGTTCTATGTAGGGGTGATTTATTTTTTGGCAGAAATGAAACGACTCAGAGGTAATGAGGACATGGCCGTTTTAGAAATTTGTGGATATCTTACCCTTTTTGGTGCACTGGAAGTACGGGTATTGGATCATGAGGGAGGATTTCTTCCAGGAAGAAAGTTTAGAGGTATGATCATACATGACTTACTATCTGAAAGAGTGACCGGGATGTGAGTTCAGAGGCACCAGCGGGTACATGACTCGATGATTTGGAAAATGTTGAAGATACGAGTTCAGCGGCACCAGCGGGTACATGACTCGATAATCTGGGAAATTTGGAGGCGAAATATGAGTTCAGCGGCACCGGGGGGTACATAACTCACCAATCTGGGAAATTTGGAGGCGAAATGTGAGTTTAGCGGTACCGGAGGGTACATAACTCAATCATCGAGAATTTTTTTTTCGGATGTCGTTTCGGACGTAATACTTCTTCAGGAACTTGTCGTTGATGGACAACATGAGCAAGTCTCAGTGTAAGCAGCCTCATACTTGGCTAACTCCGGTTCCTCTTCGGCTACCCCCTGTGTGAATGAAGACTGAGAGGACGACCTGGGGAGCTTGATCGTCAGTGGTTCAGTTGATGGAGCTGAGCGTAGAGTTGTTGGCAGACTAACGACCCCCAGTTTGGCACTTGATGTGGAGCGAGGAGTGGCCGGTTCGCTAGAAGTGTCAGACCTTGTATCGGGGTGACGACCCTTCTTGGGAAGGCGTATCGTCAGTGGCCTATCGGAGGGATTGAGCTTCTCCGTTTGGGGTTGACCGACTCTCGGCAGTCTGATTGTCAGTGGCCCCGTTGTGGGTCTTGACACTTGGCCGGACCTTGGCAGCCGGATTGTCATCTGCTCCTCTTGCGCCGAGAGGCTGATCGCGTCCTTCCTCAGAGTGGCAGTAAGAGGTGCGGACCTGCCCGGTTTGCGAGCTTGGAGGTGGATCGTCAGAGGTCCTTCTAATCCCGTAGCTGTCTCGGTATGAGCTTATACGTCTCCTTCATCAAGGTGCCTCTTCGACTTTTCGTATAGGCAGGAGTCTGAGTAGTAGGATTCGACCCCTTTGAAGGGATCGATATCAGTAAATTCTGTCTTCACGAAACCGTGTTTATCGACATATTTGAAGCACTGGTGTAGCATGAAAGGCACGATTATGTAATCGTGTATCCATGGGCGCCCCAAGAGGATGTTATAAGAAGTGTCTGCATCTATGACGTAGCAGGTGACTTCGAATTGGAGGTCGCCAATTTGATACTTCAGACGAATCTTCCTAATAGGGTAGCTCCTGCCCGAATTGAAACCGCTGATGGCGGTGCTTGTAGGTGTCAGATGATGCATTGGGATGCGGAGATGATGTAGGAGACCCTTCGGGATGATGCTTATAGAAGAGCCAGGGTCAATGTGTATCCGATCCACTTTCACATCGTCGATGTATCCCGTATAGTATAGCGGGCGATCATGTAGGTTGGTCTTGATGAGCATATCTTGCGGAGTGAAGACGATGTTGGGCGTTGCTCTCGTACAGGTACTGTCTTAGAGATCCATGGGTGAGTTCTCCCCAGTGAGGTTGGACTGAGCCAGGTAGACATCAGCATTTTGGAGTGCTTCGCTTAATGCAATACGAACATCCTTGGAGAGCCTTAGAAGTTCGTACAGTGACAACTTGGCTGGTGTGTTAGCCAATTGTGCTAAGATGTCAAAGTTGTAGGGCCTCTCTAGCCCTTGGGCTGCCTCTTTTCGGAGGGATTTGTCGAAGCGAGTCTTCCTCGGCCTAGGCTTGTCGGTCGTCGAAGGTTGAGCCGGTCCCGGAGCATCAGTTGTAGTAGGTTGATGATTTTCAGCTGGATGGTCAACCACAGGTTGGGATTGCGCTCCGGACCGCGTAACGACGGCTGTAGCTTCCTCGTTGTCTGTCAAGATTATGTGGCAGGTCCTGACTTTTCTACTTTTCTTTTTGTCGGTGGTAGATGGTGTGGGCCGAGTCACTTCTGACACCAAGTCTGGATGGATCCACATGACCTCCCCACGTGATGTGGTGAGGGGTACTAGGCCGGCAGCCTGATCTCGGGAAGGTAGAAGATTGGTAATCTCCATTGTCGCTAGAGGGACGGGGATCACCCTGTCTTTAGTCTCCGTCGGAGGGAAGCTGCCAAATTGTACGGACACCATATTGGCCGCCACGGTTACCTCTTCGAAATCGATGGCCAGAGCGTTCGAATCGATGAGGTTCTGGATGTACCGTTTCAGCTGGTAGCAATCGTGTGTAGCATGATGAACATAGCGATGATAATGACAGTACTTTGGATTCTCCATTTCTGTCGGCCGCGGTTCCCGTCTTGGTAGAGGAAGCTAAATTCTGTCCCCTTGTATGAGCATGTCCAAGATGGGCTTGACGTGACTGTCTTCGAAGGAGTAATCGATTTGCGGCCATTGTTTGTCTGCTGGCTTCGGCTCAGGTTTTTGTGCAGTATCGGCCACCATAGCCTGCTTTTTCTTGCTGTCCCGATTGTTGGAGGGGCTATCCCCATTATCGTTGTTGGGACGCTTGCCCTTGTTTTCTCCTTCCGAGATATGCAATTCCAGTTGGCGAGCCTTCTTCAGTCATTCTTCGGCGCTTGTGGCGCTGATGATGAACGTCTTCCAATCTTTGAATTGACTTTTGCCCATCCAGAGACTGATCGTTGGAAGCAGTCTCTTTTGGCAAATTTCAATCAAAGAGGAATCTGGATTTCCGGAGGGCAGCTTCATGGCGGTTTGGCGGAACCGCTCAATATAGTTCCTTGTCAACTCCTTCTCCCCTTGGACGACGTCCATGAGGGTGGACATGGTGACGTCCTGCCCTACTTCGTAGAATCTCTCCAAGAACAGGCGCTTGAAGCCGACGAAGGAGTGGATGCAGTTGTCCGGCAGATTGTGATACTAGTCGAAGACGACTCCTTCTAATGCCCCAATGAATAATCGCGTGAGGATAGCATCATCATGGAGCAGATGGTCGGTGGTGACCTCGAAGTAAGTAATGTACCGCCATGCTGAGGTCTTGCCATCATATGGGTTGATATTGAACGGCTTATATTTTGGTGGGAATGGTACATCCCTCCATTCGGCAGGGTATGGTTGCCGCATTCTGTGGTCTTGAGCATTTTTTCGGGCATGGAACATGGCTCGGAGCTCCTGGACCTCTCTTCTTACTTTTCGGGCCTCATCTGTTGCGGTAGGGGCTGTTATTTCGGGAGGATTATTGCCCGGGTTTGGTGCTGCTGAGTTCGAGTCTGCATTGGCCGCGGTACCCGTGCTCGTTTGGCCAGGCGTTCCTCCTTGCAGAGTTGGAAGAGCGACTTTGATTTCATCTACAAACTTGACCAAGGCCTGCAGTATAGCCTCCAAAGTGTCGATGCGTTGGCGATCACTGGAGCCACCTTGGTTGCTGTCCGTCATGAACACCGTCCTTACATGAGGAGTGATGGAAGGAACGATGGAGGATGTGCCCTCCGAGGCATACCCATGCACCGAGAAGTCATTGGGGTAGGTGGAAATGTTCTCTTCGAGCTCGGACTCGGAGGGAACGGTATCCCCAGCCTCAGAGCTTGCTTCGTCTTGAGAGCCATGGATGTCCTCGGGGACATCAGCGTCTGTTGTATCTGATGGGAGAGTTGTTTCCCCGGGCTCGGCTCCTTGAAACATCGGATTGTTGTGTATGTTCGGAGGAGTGCTACCCCCAGTTCTTACGACCCCCAGCGAGGTAGATGACGAATTTCCCATTGCAGCAGATTTCGTCTTTGAACGGGTGTGTTGGAATACTCCGGTGGAGGACAGCCGTTTAGACGACGGTTTCTTAACTGTAGTGGTAGATATTTTGGGGCTGGAGATGCTTGTCTTCTTCCCTCTCCCCTCGGCGGGGGCTTTCTGAGTGGAATTGCAGGAGACAACAGGAGGTGCTTCGTCTTCTGAGCTCGGATGCTGTAGTCTTTGGAAGACTGACGGCCGATCTTCCGTTGCTGTCGTATTTTTGCAACAGCAGTTGACGATGATTTGGGTGCAATGATGTCCAAGCGAGGACTCTTTGCACGCCGAGGCTCCTTCTCTTTCCTTGCACTTGTGGAGGATCGCCTCACGCAGGTCAGAGGAACCACTTTGTCCTTTTGCCGCCGGGGGCTGGACTCGAGCGGTTCTATACAACTTTCCATCAGAGGCCCGTGTGATAATCAACGGGACGCCCCGATAATTAGAGGTTGGGACAGCTGACTGGGCTTGGTGAGCCCGCACTGCCCTAGACTTCCTTCTTTTAGCACTTGCGGGTGCGTAATAGGAGGAGTCCAAATTGATTACCACAGAGTCTGGCTTATCATCCAGAGAACCATCAGGGTCAGGACCGCATGAGAGACGGTCGAAGACTGATCGAGAGAAGCGTGGAACGGACGCTATACAGCTAGCATTGGGTACCGTGCAGGCTGTCTGCATGCGGTTGTCTTCTGCCGTTGGATGAGTTGTTTTTATGCGGCTAGAAGTCACGACCGTGCAGGCTGGCCGCATGCGGTTGGCAATTGTGGCCGTATGGGTTTTTTGCAAGCGATTGACTTTCTTTGCCGTATGAGTTTCATCCATGTGGTTGGCAACTGTAGCCGCATAAGCTATGCGGCTGACAGATGTGGCCGCATGAGTTTTCTCCATGCGGCTGGCGGATGTGGTCGCATGAGCTTTCTTCCTGCGGCTAATACCCTTATGCGGCTCGGATCGCGTAGAGTTCCTCTTTGCCCCTACAAGTCCAGCATCATAGTGTTTTCTTCTGTCGGACTTAGGGACAGCAGAGTTGTCTACGGTCTGAAGTGGGGCCGCAGGAGAGTCCTTTTCGCCGTTTTGAGCAACAGAGGGTATCTCATCGAAGACTTGAGGAGGAGCAAATAATTTTGGCCTCTACTCTTTACGAGCCTTCGTGGTACGGGTGCACTTCTGGATCGGGCCAGCGCTGCCTTCAGAGAGCATCTCTTCGAATGCCTGTTGGTCGAAGCGGACGACCATCTTCTATTGTGTGGAGCCATGTTTGGCTGCATCCGATTGCGTCACCAACTCCTCAGCCGTGGAGAAGTTAGTCCCCAGCAGAGTCGCCATCGTGTTTGCCATTGATTGTAAAAGTACAGAACAGTTTTATGGGAGGACTGAACTTAGACTCACAATACAAACTCGCTTGTACAAAGAAAGCCTAGGGACGAAAACCTAGGTACAGCAGTCTAAGTATAATTGTTTATTTTAGATTTTGGGGGGTGACGATAGAGGCTCGGGAAAGCGACGGCCGCTCTGCCTTACTCCTTGAACGATCGGTATGCAGTCTTGGCTCGGAGAAGATCTGCTTGGCGTGGACGAAGAAATGCCCTTCTTGCTCTCCTCGTGTTGCTCTCCTGGCTTCTCTCTCTCTGTGATTATCAAAAAAGGGGAAGCTCTCTCTGTATATCTGTCTTTCTTTTTTTTATTCTCTTGTTGCCCGTGGTTCTTGCAAGGGAATGATGCTGGCTATTTATAGGAGTGGGGTGTGATCATTAGGGTCTGCTAATGATCATTTGTTTGGAATGTCGGCGCTCCTTCAATCTATCGGAACCCTTGATCCTGATTACAATAAATCTAGGCCATTAATGCGGATAGCACCGTATCTTGTGAGCAATTAATGCTAACTGCTTTAAATCTTCATGATTGATTACGCCAATGTCTGATTGCTCGCCACGTGTCCCATTAGCTTGATAATAAATAATATGCCCTGATCTTAGTAATTATGACGATGATGTCAAATATACTTGTTGGGATTCGGTTAAATCTTTGATTGATCCGATGCCACGTGTTTTGATTGTGGGTCCTGCCAGAGCCGCATAGGATGGGCAACACTTGAACCGCAGGGAGATACTCTTCGTGAGCCGCATAGGACAATGCTTCATCGAGCCGCAGGGAACGAACTCTCAATGAGCCGCATATGCATAGTTTTTGCGAGCCGCATGAGCTAGCGTTGTATTGAGCCGCAGGGGCTGAGCTCTCAGTGGGCCGCATATGGCTGATTTCTGCTAGTCATATAGGGTGACTTCTCAGTGAGCCGCATGAAGCTGTTCTCTATTTAAGCCGCATGAGATTTGCCACGTGGCAACCTAGGATTTCTGACGGATCGGGTCAGAGATCTTCTTCTTTTCCCGAAGAGTCTATCATTATGGCAGAGCCATTATGACACTTTATGCCAGAGCCGTCACAGTCGTTAAATCGTGTCAGAGCATTAAATGAGGCCACTATTCAAAGGGCCAGCTGTAGGAAAGGATCACAAGGGGACACGTGGCATCGATCGAGCTGCATATTCCTGCTGAACCGCATACACTCTCGAGCCGCATGAGACTGAGAGTCTTCCTTTGAACCGTATAAGACAGCTCCCATATGAGCCGCATGGGCTTCGTATCCGGAGCCGCATGGACCATTATTCTGATATTTTCCATGCTTCTACACGTCTTTAAATTTCGAGGACGAAATTATTTTAAGGGGGGTAGATTTGTCACTACCACTTTTCTAGCTTGAGGGTATTTTGGTCATTTTCAAAATTTTAGAATTAATTTGGAATTATTATTATTATTTATAATTAATGTGATTTTTAAGTGATTTTAGTATAATTAATTTTGGTGTTCTAGTGGACTTTGACTTATGTTGACCTTGGAGACTAACCTAGTGGCTAACCTAGGTCATGACAATGTGATTAGAATATGGAAACCTAGGTTGACTTAAGTTAGTGAGGATTAACTCATTGGAATTAGTTTGGGGAAATTAGGAGCTAGATTGATTAATGAATGGCTTGTGAAATCACAAGTCATTTTATGACTTAAAGGCTTAATGGCCCATAGGCCCACACCCCTTGAACCAAACCCTAACCCTAAAAATCTAGCCGGCCACTAGTGTTTCCCCCTATTTATATCACCTTGAAATTAGGGGTTGCCTCTTTAGGAATCATTGCCATTTGGAAGAGGTGAGTCTCCATCTTTGTAAATTCTTAGAAAATCCATTTTTACTCCAAATTCCTCCAAACAAATTGCGATAGGACCTAATATTAGCCTATTTGCTGTTGGCGTTGAGTATTTTCAGGAAAGACACAATTTGAGAGAGTTTGGTGGCTTGAGGAACTCTTCCCATTTGGGGATTTTAACCCTTTGTTCATCAATAGGTATAATCCTTTCTACTCCATATAATTTCTGTTAAATTTCATTTCTAGGATGTCCTAACCCTAACCTAACAGTAGGATAGGCTAACCCTAGAATTTGAACCCTTTCGTGTCCGTATCGGACACGTATCAACATGTATAGGAATGTGTTCGACGAAATGCCTCAAAGAGCATTTTGTTCGATTTTGTGAATTGTGTTTGAATAGAAAAATCTATTTTCACCTCGCTTATGCATTTCTGTAGCTCTGAGGACGATTTCGTGTCGGGTTGAGTCGACACGAGCACGTGGACACGCGGTCGTGCGTACGTGCGCGCTGGAAGGATTTTCCCCTGCTACTCGAGTGCTATTGCGCGCGGGACACGCCACCTCGACACGTGAAATTGGACACATGTGATGGGGCACTGACTGACACGAGGCTCCTCGAATTTCACGAGCTCTCGTGTCCTGTCGGACACGATATTGCCTGTGCACGTGTCGTGCACTGTGTATACCAGTGTTTAGAGTTTGTGTTCTATGTTTTAAATGATTTTAATGCTTGTAAATTATGTTTTAACTTACTAAATAGATCCTAAATATAATGTATATTATGTGTTAGATTCAGTTTCCATATTAGTTTAGGTTTTGTATAGAATTGTGGTTCGATTGAGGGATTGGAACAGCTTTTTCTGATACTTCTTGATACTGTTATTTTAAGTAATTTTTCCCAAACTTTTAAGCCTGTTCATTGTTGATTTTTCACTGTAAACTACCCTCACACATTTGTTGGTTCATATTATGGAAGTATTGAATATAAAAAAATAGGCTTTTGAATTGGAAATGAGGAATTAGGCTATGGTTTGGTTTCAATGCAATTGTTAATGCTTAAATTGTTGAAGTGAGATCTAAGAAACCTGAGATTGATTATGGTATGTGAATGTTGGGTTTTTTTTTTCCCTAATTGAACTAATTTCCCTTTTCCTTGCACTAGATGAACTGTTTCCTGATTTCCTTCATTTTATTTCAATGTATGTTGTTCAATAGAAACCTGAGTTTTCCCCTTCATTTTCGAATAACAACCTGGGATTACTTCCTTAGCTGAGTTGTATGGCCTGTGGTAACTGATTCTGAGTTCTGTATTGAACTGAGAATTGATTCCCTTTTATTTTTCGAAATATGTATAAACCTGAGCTACATTCCAGTTTTCCCCATTATTCAAATGCTGATACATTGGTTGCCTGTTATTGTTCTTTGAATCATCCTTTTTAAACTGTTGTCAATAATTGATATGGGATGGTGTTCCCAGTTATGTAGAAAACCTGAGTTGTTTCCCTATATTCCTGTGAATAGAAACCTGAGAATAGGTTAGCTATGGGCTGAAATGTGATAACTGAGAATGGGCGGGGGTATTGATTTGATTGTAAACTGTTTTCCTTTAAACTGAGTTCCTCTTTTCGATGTACTGTTTAATTGAAATAGAAGTTAAATACCTAAACTAGTTCCCTACCTTCTAATATATGTTAGTTGTTCACTGTTAAAAACCTGAGAATGGTTCATGAATATGAATTTTGGGTCACTGTTAAAAGCAGGACTGTTTTGCCTTTCCTTTTCAGATTTTTGGGTGGGATGTTCCTATCTAAACTGTCATGTACATTCATGTATAACTATTCAGGATCACAGATACACTCAGATGCCTATGCCTCTCTATCACACACACTTGTAGATTCAAGTGTTCCCCTTCACTCCCTTCCTGTGTATATATATATATGCATTGTGATATATATATATATATATATATATATATATATATATATATATATATATATATATATATATATATATATATATGCATTGTGATATATATATATATATAAGTTTCCTATATATGAGTATATGTGTTTTAATATATATATTATATATATGGTGTATGTGATGTGATATGATATAGGGGTGATATTGTATAGTGACTATAGGTTATATGTATTCTTATTAGACTATTAGACATAGTCATGTCATGTGGTTATGTGACTATGGTATGGTTAGGCATGGTATGCCTAGTTGGAATCTAGATAGATTGTTTAGCCTTAGTAAACCTAGATTAGACTAGTTTGACTTAGGTTTGACTTAGTTGACCTAGTTTGACTTCTAGGGTTGACCAGAGTTGACCAAGAGTTGACTTTGGTCTAGATTGACCTAGATTCATGTAGAACGCATTGTAGTGCATTTTATTACTATTCTTGACTTGATGTGACTTGTACTGTTCTAAATAGGAGCCAGACACCACTCCTCGGACAGTACTTTTATCTCGGACTTTCAGTTAGCAGGCGAGTACATTCTCTGATCTTTTTATACCTGTCTGGACTATATTCTTGCTCTAGATTACTCTACATGAAGCTGACACGTATCTTCATGGATTAGTACTATATGGATCCTTTCCTGAGATGTTATCCCTCTACGGGTGCATCGGGTATTTTATGTTCATGTACTTTATCATGTGCATCAGGTACTCCTTATACTCGTACTAGTTCATGTTTTTACATGTTCTCATGTGCTTTCATGTGCTTCATGTACTTTCATGTGCTTATCATGTGCCTCATGTACTACTCATTACATGAGTTCACGTATCTTAGCTGTATTCATGTGCTTATAACATAACTTGAACAGATCCTTGTGTATTGATTGGGGCGGGATGAGTAGAATTGGTTATGTGAACACTATCTCCAGTAGCTGTATTCATGTGCCTCCTTATTTGTATTCATGTGCCCCCAAGCCGTTTACATAACCATATTGTGCTCTAAATTATGTACTCACTTACAGTCTCTACTATCATGTACTTACTTTCAGTTACAAATATCTTCTGTTTACTTGTACTTCCATTCAGCGCTTCCTGTATTTTACTCTATTGCATGATTTATTTTCCTAATCTGCTATGAACTGTTTGAGAGTTATGTGCTCGTTCCCGTCCTGACTGGACCTGTTGAAAATATTACAGAGGACGAGGCTGAGGCGTTCTTCCCTACTTACTACGGTGCCACACTAGATGAGTGCCTGGACTTGGACCAGCAGCAGGATCCATTAGCAGTAGACGACACTCCATTAGTTTAGGATTGTCTTACTTTTCTGGATCACTGTATTAGATTTTGAGATATTCTGAGTTATGTATTATTTTAGACACTTATAATTCTGGATTGTATCTCTGTGTTTTATCTGTTCTGGATATATTATCTTTCATTATCATTCTATCTTTTCCTGTTCTACCTTAGCTGTGATTGAGTTATATTTCTGTTATGTCACCCCTGTTCGGGGAGTATAACTGTTATTACCTTCAACTGTTAGATGTTGTGACCTAGGACAGCGTTCTACCGCCGACACTGCGGCGTAGGCTAGACGTACCCACGTCTCGTGCCCTTACTCTAGGGTGCGGGTCGTGACAATTGTTGGCCCATTCCATGGTCACACCCGATTTTGATAATCAACATGCACTTAAGTCAATACACAAAATATACAAACTGCTGCTAATCATTTCAGGGTATATGTGAAATCAATATCAACGGGCGTTGTACTGCATCAATAAGCATAGATATTATCAATCTGAAGATGAATTTCATTGGGCTTTTGTTTAAGTTATTTTACATTTTATTGTGTATTTTATTTTTATTGAGTCTAGGACTTATATTGTAAAATTGACTAGGTAATACTGGCTTAGGTTTCTCCCAGTCCAAATTTCTAGAAAGCCTACCTATTTCTATTTCATCTTTACAAAATATTCTGAATTATTTTTACAAACAGCTTTTGACAAATATTTCAAAATTTCCTAAAACAGAACTTAAAACCGAGTTCGGCACGAGTTCGGTCCGAACTCTGTCCGAGTTCGATCACTTTGAATTCAAATGTCAGTTGCCTCCAAATCTGCGAGCAACGTCTCTTTGCGAAATATTTGCATCAGAACTCTGCCAGAACTCTGCCCGAGTTCGGTCCCAAAAAACACCTATAAAAAGAAGAGAGTTTTTCATTTTCTAATCACTCATTCATTTTTCATCTTTTCTTCTCTACTCACCAAGTGTTTTCAAACGTTCTAAAGCTTTCAAATCACACCTATACATCTCTTAGCCAAAAGCTAGTAATATCTAAGTTGATTTAGAGTCTTTGGTGTCCAAGAGTTGTAAAGAGGTTGTTCTAAGTTCAGCAACTATTCTTGTTGTGGAGCTGGTCGTGCGCTCGTAACCAAGCACGGCGTTGTGAAGTTGGTCGTGCACTTGTCACCAAGCACGATGTTGACTGCAAGCTCTCATTTAGCTTGTGCCATAGTGGATTAACATCGAGCAAGAGTACTCGAGACTGGATTAGTCCTCTCAGAGGTGTACCAGTATAAATCGCTGTGTCACTGAGTTTGATCTCTCTATCTCTTTTTGCATTTATTTATTGTCTCTTATTTACTGCCATAGTTATTACTTAAGGTTTTTAATTGGTGATTACTTTCCGCTGCACACACACACACTCTATTCACCCCTCCTCTAGATGTGCTCAACGGTCCTACAACACCAAGGTAAGGCATTCCTTCTCCACGGTGGTATACCTATGCTCCGGCCCCACCATCATTCGGCTGAGATAATAGATGGCTTGTTCGTGCCCCGCATCGTTGTTCTATGCTAGCAAGGCATCGAGGGAGTGTTCCATCGCTCGTACATAAAAAAGGAAAGGCTTTCCGTCGACTGGGCTACCAGAACTGGCGGATTCGATAGGTATTCCTAAATATCATCAAAGGCGTGGTGACATTCTTTATTCCATACGAAAGAGATGCCTTTCTTCATGAGTCGTGTGAAGGGTTGACATTGCCCTGAGAGGTTAGATATGAACCTCCTGATGTAGGCTAGACTTCCCTGAAGGCCGCGGAGTTCACGGAGTTTCCTCGGTGGACTCATCTCCAGGATTGCTTTTGTCTTATCGGGGTCTATATGAATGCTCCAAAAAGTAATGACAAAGCCCAAGAACTTCCCACTGGACACGCCCAGGAAGGACTTGGTGGGATTAATCTTCAGATTGTGCGCTCGCATAAGGTCGAACACTGTCCTCAAATCGTGTAAGTGATCATCCC
>JANAVB010005398.1:9998374-10019927 GCA_029216955.1 Iris pallida
TTCCTGTTTATATGATTCCTGTGGATTGAGATATAGTTTAGATTAGACTTGATACCATGACCTTGACAGCTTGTACGTACTCGAGTCGGGCTGGAGTCTCGATACGTAGCTGGATTGCTCACGAGCTCGCATCCGAAAAGTGGGTGCGGGTCGTGACACTCTCGGGCGTTGTTACTGGTGTAACATAACCGAGGCCGCATTTGGACTTGCTGTAATAATCCTGAGGTTTCCCGACCGGGGCTGACATCTGCAGAGGCGTTGCTGATCGTTGTCGTAATTCAGGCCTGGGTGGTCTCCATGTCGTACCCCTGCTTTTGCATGAAGTACTTGGCTTGGGGACTATAAAGGTAGAGCGACAATCTTCCAGCGTCGGGTTCGAGATCAAATTCTTGTGGCATGAAAGGTTGAGGACCTTTTTCGGTCGAAGATGATCGTGTGATCCCCTTCTCTTCTACTTGGGACTAAAGTAGGCACCTCTAATGGGAGTAAGTCGTTTGCGGTATGGACGGTTGTCACCTGTGTGTGCAGGTTAATGTATAGACCATGTCGCACAACGTATATCAGATTAAGCTTATTACACTCAGGATAGTTCAATGGCAGCCTCTTATTGATGAAATAAGGAATTTTTTCTACAGGGATTATATCATCCAGAGAGCGACTATCCACCTTTGTAACAAGATACTTCACGAGTTCTGCCTCCACATCAGCTACCCCCGCGTGACCGGAGGTTGGGACGCTGTCTTAGGCAGCTTGACCACCAAGGTTTTGCTTGTGGCACTGGCTTGCCTGAGGGCCTCGGATCAACACTTGGTTGCCGGTTCGTCTTGGGGAGACGGATAACCATCGGCTTGACCGAGGATTCGTGTCTTCCGATTGCTTTTGACTGGATCTTGGCAATCGGATCACCATCGGCTCCACAGTGGGCCTCGCATCTTCGGTCACCTTTGATTAGATTTTTGAAATTGGATCACGATCGGCCCTATGACGGGTCATGGTTCCTGGCTGGTCCTTGGGAGTCGGATGACCATCGGTTCCAACTGCGCAGCTAGGGGGAAGAAGCGGGCACCTCTTTATGCAAAGTTGAGACAAGGGTTACAGTTTTGCCTGATTTACGGGCCTGGAGAGATTTTCAAATGTTCCTCTGACCCTGTTATGGCCTCCAGTTCGTCATTTATGTGCTTCTTGGATTCCTCACATAGACAAGCCTCCGAAGAGTAATAAGGCTCAACCCCTTTGAAGGGATCGATGTCGGCGAATTCCATCTTCATGAAGCCGTGCTTACTGACATACTTGAAGCACTGGTGGAGTGTGGATGGCACGATCATATGGTCATGTATCCACGGACGCCCCAAGAGGATATTGTAGGACGTATCTCGTCTATGACGTAGCAGGTGACTTCCGTCTTCAGGTCGCCAATCTGATTTCAAGAAGATCTTTCCCAGGAGATAGCTCCTTCCTGAGTTGAAACTACTAATGGCAGTGTTGTCGCTGCTAGCCGGTGCATGGGATGTCGAGGAGCTGAAGCAAGCTTTTTGGGATGATGCTTATTTATGAGCCATGATCGATATGCATCCGATCCACCTTGATGTTGCCTATGTATCCAGTGTAGTACAAGGGAAGATCATGCAAGTTGGTCTTGATCAACATATCCTGTGGGGTAAATTGATGTTGGGCATCGCGTCTACACAATTGCTGTCCTGGAGATCTGCTGATGAGTCTTTCCTTGTAGGCTTGACCTGGGCTAGGTAGGCATCAACATTCTGGAGCGCTTCGCTCAATGCGATACGAAGATCCTAGGAGAGCCTTAGGAGCTCGTATAACGAAAACTTTGCCGACGTATTAGCTATTTGTGCTAATATGTCAAAGTTGTAAGGTCTCTCCTCCTGGGTTTATCCTTACGGAGCGGCCTATCGGAGAGGGTTTCCTTCGGCTTGGACGTATTCGCCGGTGGAGGCTGAGACATCCACGGGACATCAGTAGCAGGCAGCATTGTCGACTGAGGATCTTTGACTGAATTACCCAGAGTGGGCTGGGCTTGCGCCCCAGACCGGGTAATAATGGCTGTCGATTCCTCAGCTTCGGCTGAAATTGTATGGCAGGATCTGGATTTCCTGTCCTTCTTCTTGTTGGTTGGAGATGACACCGCCTAGGTAACTTCGGGCACTAAGTCTGGGTGCACCCACATGACCTCTCCTCGTGACGTGGTGAGGTACCAAGCCAGTCGTCTGGTCCCGAACGGGACAAAGATTATAACCTCCATCGTTGTCAGGGGGATAGGATTACCCCGCCTTGAGTACTTGTTAGGGGGAAGTCATCGAACTGAATTGATACCATGTTTGCCACTACGGTAACCCCTTTAAAATCTAGCGACAGAGCATTGGAGTCGATAAGACTCTGGATATACCACTTTAATTGAAAGCAGTCATGAGTGGAAGGATGAACATAGCGGTGGAAGTGGCAATATTTTGGGTCCTCCATCTCCGCCGCTCGAGGCTCGTGCCTTGGTGGAGGGAGTTAGATCCTGTCCCCTTGCAAGAGCATATCGAAGATAGGCTTGACATGACTATCTTTGAATGAGTAATTCACCGTGGGCCACTGAGCTTCTACCTGCTTTTGTTCAGTCTTCTTGGTCGTACCAGCGACCATGGCCTGTTTTCTATTATTGTTCTGGTTATTGGAGGTACCGCCATTGTTTGTTATTGGGGGTGGTGCCAGGATGTTTGCATTTGTCCCCATTCGGGATGTGTAATCCCAGCTGGCGAGCCTTCTTTAACTTTGCCTCCGTGTTGGTGGCACTTACGATGAAGGTCGTCCAATCCCTAAACTGATCTTCGCCCATCCAGAGGCTGATTGCACGGAGCAACTTCTTCTGGCAGATTTTAGTCAAGGAGCTTTCAGGATTGCCTTGGGGCAATCTCATTACGGTTTGGCGGAACCGCTCGATATAGTTCCTTGTTAGCTCCCTCTCCCCCTGAGCGACGTCCATGAGAGACGACATTGTCACATCATGCCCCACTTCGTAGAATCTCTCTAGGAACATGTGCTTGAAGCCGTCAAAAGAATAGATACAGTTGTGTGGAAGGTTGCGGTACTAGTCGAACACGATCCCCTCCAATGCTCTGATTAATAATCGTGAGGATGATGTCGCTATGCGACAAGTGTTCGGTTGTGACCTTGAAATAAGTCATGTACCGACTAACAGAGGTCTTCCCGTCATACGAATCGATATAAAACATTTTATACCATGGAGGAAAAGGAACATCTCTCCATGCAACGGGATACAGCTGCCATATTTTGAGGTCCGGAAGGAGTCCCGGGCATTAAACATTGCTCGAAGCTCCTGGAGTTCTCTCTTGTCTCCCTAGCTTCGTCTGCAGCTGAAGGAACGGATGCTCCTAAAGGATTGTCACCCAAAGGAGGAGCGACGTGTTGGAGTCTGCATTGACTGTGGGTCCCAAGCTTGTTTCTCGAGGCGTCCTTGCTGGTTGATTCGGCAAGCAGCTTTGATTTCGTCTACCGACTTGACCAGGGACAGGAGCATGGCTCCAAGTACTTCTAGACGTTGTCGATCAGTAGGCCCTTCATAATCATCGCCGACCATAAACACTTTCCGTACGTGGTGGACGTGGAAGGGATCGTGGAAGAGGTGCTCTCCGCGTCGTACCCTCGTACCGAGAAATCATCGGGGAATGTCGGAATGTCTTCCTCCTTGGATTCAGAAGGGGTGTCACCCCCTGTGCAGGAAGCTGCATCGTCTTGGCGAAGGTGGTAATCCTCAGGGACGTCGAAGTTCGTTGTATAATCCCAGTGGATCGCTACCCCCTGTGTATGCTCTTGGAACACCGGATTGTCAATATATTGAGGGGACTGCTACCCCCAGCTTCATCTACCCCAGGGAGGTCGAGGGTGCACCCCTGGGTGTTGGAAGATTCTTTCTGGATCGAGTGCCTAGGTAGACATCCCCTGTGGCTGTCGGCGGCAATCCTCCAGATGAGAGTTTCCTTACAGTGCTGGCTGACATTGCCGGGATGGAAGAGCCTGTCTTCTTTCTCCCTTGTCGGGAAGAACCTTCCGAGTTGAATTACATGAGGCGAAAGGAAATTCCTCGTCTCCTAAAATTTGTACCTGTTTCTCAAGTGGTTGTCGGACAAGTACTGGCTGGTGCAGTCGTTGAAAAATAGAGTACCGATCTTCAGGTGCTGCCGACTTGTCGCAGCAGCAGTTGATGATGACTTGGGTACAACGATGTCCCAAAAAGAGCTCATTACATGCCAAGGTTGCTTTTCTCCTCGCGTTTGTGAGTAATCACCTCTCGCAAGTCGATAGCAGACTGATCTACCTTTTCATCCATTTGTGGACTCGGGTATCCCGAGCACATGGGTGCGTAGGTATCATGTTTGCTCCCTGATCCGAGGCTAGTAAAAGCACTTGCTCTCGATCGTTGGAGGGAGACATTTGAGACCCACCCTGTCCGTTAGCCCTGGGGGACTGGACGTGGTGGTTCTGTATAACTTTCCATCAGAAGCCCGTATAACAGTTAATGGTGCTCGCTGACGGTCAACAGCTTGGACAGTTGACTGGGCTTGTTGGGCCCGTACTGCTCTAGACTTCTTCGACTTAGCAGCCGAAGGCGTATAGTAAGAAGAGTCCAGATTAGCATATTCCACATTCTCAATGGACCACATGGGGTCGGGCCCATATGAGAGATGGTCTAATACAGAGCTTCTAACGGGCCGCATGAGACACTGTCTGCGGCCAGGATTGGCTGGCATGGGCCATCTGCCTGCGGCCAGAGTTGGCTGCCGCATGGGCCATCTGCCTGCGGCCAGAGTTGGCTGTCGCATGGACGATCTGCTTGTGTACAGAGTTGGTTGCCGCGTATGTAGATTGCCTATTTTTCTTATGCGGCCTCTTCCTCGACCGCATGGATTTTCCTTATGCTCCCAAAATCTCAGCATCGTAGTATTTTCTCTGCTGGATTTAGGGATAGTACGGTTCTCGACGGTCGAAGTAAGGCTGCAGGAGACCTATGATCACCGTCTTGGGCCGCAGAAGGTGCTTCTTCGAGAACCTGGTCGGTGGCAACAATTTTGCGCTTCGATGTCCTGCGGGTTCTCTTTGGGTTGGCTTGCTTCTGTGACGTGTTGGCGCTCCCTTCAGAGAGCATTTCTTCGAATGTCGTTGGTCAAAACGAACCATGAGCATTTGCTGCGTAGAGCCAAGCTTGGACGCGTCAGATTGAGTCACCAACTTCTGATCAGAGGAGAAGGAAGTCCCCAGCAGAGTCGCCATCGTGTTTGCCATTAAATATCAAGGACAAAAATTATAGAGGAATTGAACTTGATTGCAAACTCGCTTGTACAAAAGAAAGCCTAGAAATAAATCCTAGGAGACAATCTAAGTACAATTGTTTAGTTTTTGATTCTGGGGGATGACGATGGAGGCTCGGGAAAGTGTAGCAACTCTGCCTTACTCCTTGGACTATCAGACGAAGTCTTTGCTCTTGAAGAAATTTGCCAGCCTTGGATTGCCAACCTTTTGCAGGGGTATGGCACCCTGCTATTTATAGTGATCCTGCAATAGCAGATTTTGGGCCGCATAAAGGGCAACATGGCCACGTGTCTGTAACAGCACACAAAGACTTGATCATGGGCTGCCAACTGGTGGGGGGTTGTTGAGATTTTGTTGTAGTGAATCTGGGTGGTTGAGACTTGGTCAAATTGCCGTTTGTCCCTTCCACAAAGTAGAGTGACTCATTTTAGCTGCATAGTGGCTTTAGGGGCGTTGCTTCTGCGGCTCGACTCCGTTTGGCCGCATGAGATCTTTGAGAACCTTGCTTCTACGGTTGGGCTCATTTGGCCGCTTGGGATCTATGAGGACCTTCCCTCTGCATCTCGAGTTCCCTTAGCCGCATGGGTTCTTCGAGAAACTTGTTTTTGCGACTAAAGTTGTCTTAGCCGCATGAAGTATCCAGGGGCACTGCTTCTGTGGCTTAATTTTACTTGGCCACATAAAGTCTCCATGGGCACTGCTTCTACGGCTTAGTTTCACTTGGCCGCATGGGGTCTCCAGGAGCGCTGTTTCTGCGACTTATTTTGCTTGGCACATGGAGTCTTCATAAGCACTGCTTCTGCGGCTTAGTTTTGCTGGGCCGCATGGAATGATGATCCGCATAAACTCCATATTTTCTATGCTTCTACATAAGACAAGCCAGGGGGTACGTCCTGTAGAGCGGGAGCCACACGAGTGGCGTTCCTGCAGGAGCGATAGGAGGCTTCCTCGCCAGACCCGCTCTGACCGTGCTTACATGCAGCTTCCCTGATAGTCGATGGAATCCACGAAGAAAATACTTATAATACTTTAGAAAAATATTTATAATACATGAAAAAATATTTTTTGGTTAAAAAAATTAGATAAATATTTAAAAATACTAAAAATGATTTTTATAACTTGTCTCGCCCCAGTTCCAAAATATCAAGAAACTTGTGACGCGAGCATGTCCGCTAATACGAACTAGGATAAGTTACCAATTTAATGGACTTATCCCTAGACGTACTACGCTGCCAAGGGCACTAAAAATATCTGATCAACTATATCTCAATCCACAGTAATGAAACAATTATCAAGAATGAACATAATATATTAAAGTTGGCCACCCAGTAATATACATGTTCGAGTGAGCTCGAGAAAGGAATAAGCTTGTAAATAATAGGCTACATAGCAGCATGAAAAAAATAAAGGTAAAATGTATACAGGGATGAGTAAATGAAACACCAGAGAATACATATATATACTTGAACTCTCGGTGCATCACGCAGCACCGGCCCAGCTACTCTGCACTAACTTCTAAACAAATACCTGGAGAGATCACTAGGTCCTCAGTGGGACGTAGCAAGATACACAAATAATGACATAATATAAATTGAATAAGATGAACAACTCGAATCATAACATGGTCCCATATCCAGTCATCAATCAGTAAACCATGTCTATAACCAATCATGAATAATAGATGGCATACCAGCCTATGATAAGTCATTATCCCATGATACGGTTCGATGTGGGTACACAAACTAACTATTCTATGTGAATGCATGTTGAAGACGACTTTGGAGCGTATGGGTAGGGTAGATAAGGAAGTGGCATCAAATCACGGACCGATGACAGATCACGAGTCGATTAATTCGCACATATACTAGTATACCTCCCGACCGTACCTAGAGTGCAACTAGTGGCCGCTGCTGGATATATCCCTTAGTATGCAAACGTACCCATAACCGGGTAACCATAGCCCATAAGCAGTAACAATAGCCCATAACCGGTAACCATAGCCCATAATCGGGTAACCATAGCCCATAACTAGGTAACACTGAGGCTAAAGTGACTGTCTGTCCCGATACGCCTACTGATTGTTTTCCCCACCCCGAACTGTGCAAGTCATATCTACGACTCAGACAATCCATATTTCAATGCGAGTCTCTAACCTAGACACCATCTAACTCTATACGTTCCGACACACGAACCGCTCGTACCAATGATCAGTCGAATGCACAAGCTAGTGCTACACAATGAATCCTCAGTCACTACACCATATAACATTTTATGACAAGTGAAAGAAGTTATTCAGGATTACTTCACCCTTCCGGTACGTCTACTAACTCTAAGTCACACGCATGCACCTATAACATTGATGCCATCATCGATAATAACCAAGTCATCCTTGGATACACACTACCCATGTCACCAACTAACAACAAAAGAATATATATGAATGATAAATAGAATAAGTATGACAAATTATCTTGCCAGGGGTGAAGCAGTAATCCGATGATGTCCTGCAAACGAATAATCAAGTCAAAGAAAGGTAGCAACATAGAAGTCTCTATGAACGTCTCCGAATATTGAAACACTTGGAATAAGAAAAATAGCTAAGATATGTTACCCATAAGCCCAATTTTGGACACATGAGCAAAATGGTAATTTTGGGTCAAAATTTTGTCCGTCGTTGGACCCACTTGTACTGAAATTAGTGTCAAGATCAAAGTCATCAAATCTTGCAAACTATATGTCCACGAGTCTAGAATGACAGTACGAACCCAACGGTTTATCCAGAATTAGATTCCGATGAGCCGATCTCAAAATGACCCGTTGACTCGGACTGTGAGACCCGATTGCACCAAAGTACGTGCCAGGCTAAGGCCCACTAAATCTAACAAACTATATGCCAACGAGTCTAGAATGATGATACAAACTTAACGGTATATCCAGAATTGGATTTCGATGAGCTATTCTCAAAATGACCTGTTGACTCAGATTGTGGGACCCGATTTGTACCAAAATACGTGTCGAGGCCAAATTCTACTAAATCTAGCAAACCATATGTCAATGAGTCCATAATGGCGATACGAACCCAAAGGCATATCCATATTTTTATTCCGATGAGCCGATCTCAATATGACCCGTTGACCGGACTGTGATGGAACTGAGATTCCTAAGACCCTAGTTTGGTGTGCGTATTGATCGATAGAAAGTTAAACAGCTATAAACACATTCTAACCCTTCATAGGCGAAAACTAGGGTTCATGAATTATACCTGCAGCGGGAAGAATACAACAGTTCCTAGTAATCTCGAGCGGTCACAACCCAAAGATCTTCTGCACATATTCCTTCCTCGGGTTGGACGTCATGTGGGCGACGATCTTCCAACCTTTTCTTCTCCTTGGCAGCCCTTCCTTTCTCTCCTTACGTGAATCATGAATTTAGAGAAAGCTTCTTATTTCTGATAAGATATTGACGGCCAGAGAATAGAGGATACATATAAGGCTACGGTAGGGACCATGAGAAGAAATTAGGGTTAGGTCTCCTAACGGACCTGTGTATCCCGTGTTCAGCCTAAACACACAACCCATTAACAATAGCTCGATCTACCAGAGAGATATTGTTGTACTACCTTCCTAATCCCAAATTATGATTATGGGCTCCTTTTATCATATGCTCGTTTGGTTCCCCATGTTAAGATATCGAATGTTCGTCGATCAAATTAAGTTACTGACAACTATATTGATGGTCATCTTTTATCCTTAAGTAGTACCGCTCAACTTTATTTGTCATATCGATATAATCCACCTGTGGGATTTACATGACAATCCTTATGAGCTCCTTAAGGGGACATAATCAACCCGACGTATCGGGACATGGATTTCTTTTATAATCAACAACCCATCATACATACAATGCTATTACCCAATTCATAGATGTTGTTGACCCATAATGAATCTTACTTTTTATGAGTCAAAGTAGTGCACACTGCATATAGATATTGTTATATATCCGGATTAAGAGCACAAGCATCCATAATAACATAGGTGTTTGTTCTCTTATGTAGTCAGTACAAAGAGAAGAACCTCAAGTGGTCATGTTCAATACACACAAAGTGTACTAGTGTAAACCTATGGTCAAGATAGACTAATACCATATTACACTACAACCTTTCTAATGGATTGCCCAAGTCCATTTAGGTTGTGAACTATTTATATACCATAGGGAACTGATAATATGAACTTCTGTGTGACACCACACACCATATAATTGATGGAACTGGGGATTCCCAATACCCTAGTTTGGTGTGCTATTGATCGATAAAAAGTTAAATAGATATAACGTGTTTTAATCCTTCATAGTGGAAACTATGGTTTACGAATTATACCTGCGATGGAAAGAAGACAACAGTTCCTAGTAATCTCGAGTAGTCACGACCACAAGATCTTCTACATGTATTCCTTTCTCGATTTGTATGTCATGTGGGTGACGATCTCCTAACATTTTCTTCTCCTTGGCAGCCCTTCCTTTTTTTCTTACGTGAATCACGAATTTAGAGAAAGCTCTTATTTATGACAAGATATTGACTGCCAGAGAATAGAGGATATATATATAAGGCTACGACAGGGACCATGAGAAGAAATTAGGGTTAGGACTCTAACGGATCTGTGTATCCCTTGTTCAGTTCGAACACACAACCCAGGCCCATTAACAATAGCTTGGTCCACTAGAGAGCTATTATTGTACTACCTTCCTAATCCTAAATTATGATTATAGGCTCCCTTTATTATATACTCGTTTGGCTCCCCATATTAAGATATCGAATGTCCGTCGATCAAATTAAGTTACTGACAACTATATTGATCGACATCTTTTCTCCTTAAGTAGTACTGCTCAACTTTATTTGTCATATCAAATATAATCCACCTGCAGGGTTTATATGACAATCCTTATGAGCTCCTTAAGGGGACATCATCAACCCGACGTATCGGAACATGGATTCCTTTTATAATCAACAGCCCATCATACATAAAATGTTATTACCCAATTCATAGAGGTTATTGACCCATAATGAATCTCACTCTTTTAGGAGTCAAAGTAATGCACACTGCATATACATGTCTATTATTATATCATGATTAAGAGCACAAGCATCCATAATAATCGAGGTGTTTGTTCTCTTATGTAGTCAGTACAAAGAGAACAACCACACGTGGTCCTGTTCAATACACACAAAGTACACTAGTGTAAACCTATAGTCAAGATAGACTAATACCATATTACACTACAACCTTTCCAATGGATTGTCCAAGTCCATTTAGGTTGTGAACTATTTATATATTCCATAGGAACTGAAAATATGATCTTCTGTGTGACACCACACACTATATTATCTACAATATAGAAATCAGACACTTGTATTAACACTTGCAACAAATACAATGCAAACATTTGCCCATATGACTCTCATTCAAAATTTAGGAAAATAAAGTTAATACAAAAGTGATGCTTTTAGTATATAACCCTAATGGACTAGGACCCGTTTGTAACGAAATGCATGCTGGAGCCCATGTCCTCCAAATCTAGCAAACTATGTATAAATTTGGGGCAAAATGATGCCACGAGTCCACGAGTGGTGTTAGAATTGGAATCCGGAGTCCCGGGTCAAAAATTAAAATTTTACAAGTTGGAAATTATGAATTCGGATGGCCAACTTTGGCATCGAACTCAACCAATCAAACGACCTCACAATGGAATAAAATTTTATCATAAGACGAGGGTTATACCAGCTGTGCACAAGAATAAGTGGCTCGTTAAACGGAGCTGCGATGTAGAAGGAACAAATCTGCGAACTTGGCTTCGCAAAACTGCCAAAAATAAATACAATTATTCTGGAAACTTGGTGGCCAATTTTGATCTATCAAATGAATGAATTAACGACATAAAATCTAGGTGAAGGTAGAACTATATACCGAGATTGCAACGGAGGAACGAGTTCGACAATCCAACGGTCGTATCGCCCAGAAAATATGTATAAAGTTGTTATTTCGAGGCACGAATTCTGATCACTTTTGGAAACGTGCATCACGGCGGGATTTTGACGTAAACATTGAAATCGACTTACTGTTGCACGAACTGCTGTCGAGGTGGTGTGTGGTGGTGCACGGGGAGTTCGTCGGTGGTCGAGGGGCGCTGCGGCGACACGGCAGCCAGAGGCATGGCCGTGCGTGGGTGGCTTCGACGGATAGCAGCATCATTTGCTGTAGTGCACAAATGCATGATGTACATGCAGGCAGGCACATGGCACGGCCAGAGGTGGCACAATGGAAGGCATATCGGAGCAGCGCATGGCACACGGGGGTTCACGGCAGCCAAAGGCGGCACCGCACAATGGGGCAGCAGTAGCGTTCATCGTACTTTTTCATAAAAGGAGCTGCACGGCTGTAGTACGAGCTTGCTGGTGGTGCACGACCGCACGGTGGCCGTCATAGGCATGTGGGTGGTGGCAAGGGGCTGTGGACAGCAACAGTGGTTGTAAAACCCCTCAAAAATTTAATAGAATATTTGAATTAATTATTTTAGATTTTATTTAATTCTAATTTATTTTTATCTTATTTATATTACATAAAAGTACTGTAGTCATAGTTGGGTTTGAATATGCAAGACGACTAGAAAGAATGGCATGCCTAGCGTAGTCGGGTGCTTTAACTAGCATGCTAGCCATGTTGGGAATGCCATGGTCATACTGTACTCTCTTGCATGTTAACCATTCAAATTGTGGCACAAGTTATATTTTTATTTAATTAATTAGTTAAGAAAGCCTTATGACTTTTTAGGAGACCCGGTTGTACAAATCCTTCCCAAACCTCTTCCAAGCCAAACCCAACTCTATGTAGGCATGTTGGGCATTAAAATACATTAATAAACATATATATTTTATATTTATTCAGATTTTAGAATTGTATATAATATAATTATAGCCAATATATATAATAATATATATATCTATATATATATATATATATTATATATAGATATATATAAAATATATATATAATATATATATATATATATATATATATATAATTAGTTCTATATTAGGAAAGACCTATTTATATCCTTAACCAAATTAATTAGCCAACTCACCAAACAACCAAACCAATCAAGTGGACCCCCACCATTAAGTGGTCGGCCAAGCAACTCCCCATGGCCGAACACCCCATAGGAAAAGGATTCCCACTCATTTTCATACATGGAACCCAAAAGCCCATATATATACATCAACTTAGCCCAAACCCTAACCCTAACTTAATTCCTTTCTTTCACCTCCATAGCCGACCACCCCTTTTCCTCTCCATATTTTGGTAGCACTTCTCCCCCATAGCCTCCATACATCATCTCCACCATTGCACATCCCTCCATCCTTCATAAAAACTCATCTCCTCCACCATACATCCATCCAACCTCTCAAAACAAACCCTAAAAACTCTATCTTCTCCATCCAACATATATAGCCATTGCCAACCCTTCCATTCTCACCAAAAGAGGATTAGCAAGCAAGGATAGCGAGAAAAGTTGGAGCTTTGGTGAGGAGAAGTCGTCACAACCTCTCTAGCAAGGACCTTTGGTAAGAAATTCTAATCTTTCCATCTCAAACCCTTACTACAATTCTGTAGAAAATATTTTATTAAATCTGTAGAAATCATATTTGATGGCTTTTGTTATGTATTCATCTATAAAGGTTTCATGAAATATAGGCATAATATTCATGTTTCGGCAGGATCAAAATTTACCCCATTGTAAAGGAACTATGAGTTATTGGTGCCTATTCTCAAAACTGAATTTTATGTGTGTTCATATACATAAATTAGGACTTTTAAGTATTTTTTCACAAATTTAGCAACTCAATCTGGTCGT
Source organism: Iris pallida (assembly GCA_029216955.1). NCBI lineage: Eukaryota > Viridiplantae > Streptophyta > Magnoliopsida > Asparagales > Iridaceae > Iris > Iris pallida. The sequence goes on from JANAVB010005398.1 coordinate 10,011,611, forward strand.
GAAAATTTTAGGTCAAAACTAGCTAATTTCGGGTACCGGCTGACCTAGAATGTCCCAAATTTGTAGTATAACTCAACCCTTGTACCTTTGATATTATTCTGTGAAATAAGGTATTTTATTGCTGTTTAAAATATATTTTGGTTATTTTAACAATTTTGAGTCATTAACTATGTTCCGGACAAGTTTCTGGTAGACTAGCTGACTTAGTAATCAACTAGTCATAAATGTCTTTAGAGATATTAGTTCTGGAATATCAGAGATAAATCTGTAGAAAATTAGTTTAAATATTATTTTTATAATTTTTATATGATTTTTAAGTATGTTATTGAAGTAGGGGCATAACCGACTAATCAAGGGTTGAAAACCCAAAAATTGTGTTTCGATGTCTCGTGGAACGTATGTGTTATTGTATGGATCTGAATGGTTCTACGAGAGATTGAATATAATATTAACATGTTTCTTTGACTAATTAAGTCGTATCGTAAGTTTCGTGAGTAGTGACTTAATCTAGTTAATTAATAATCTAGGAGCGTCGGGTTCCGGAGGCGTGGACGCGGGAGCGGCGTTTCATATTCACAGCGCAGAATCTGGCAAGATACCTTGCCACCTTACTCTGTGATTTATATATTCTTAATTTTAGTTATTATTTTCAGTATTTCTTATTTGTTGATATTATAAAATTGTGCGTCCAAGTCACACTTGGATGCAAGCGATTTTGTCGGTCGTTTTTCTCGCATTTATTATTTTTCTTGCATTGACTTAGTCTAGTGACCACCCCTTTGTTGATGAGGTATTGGTATATCTCATGCAGCCTTGACACATACTTTATCATTTAATATGAGTCACATGTAGGACACGTACTCGCGTAGTCGGCCGACCACCGATACGTATGAGGCGTGCGACCGTTAGGAGTAACTGCCAATATAATTGCATGCTAGTAGACTTGGCAGTTACTAGAGGTTTCTATGAGTCATGGATGTGACCCTACTAGGCACTGGGTGGGAAGAACAGTTCCTTAACGTATGGGCCACGTATGCACTTTACTATTATTGCCGGTTATATCCACTGGAGATACGGTCCTGGATCCTGATACCTGATTTCCTGCTAGCCTCTGACATTCGAGAAATGTTATGCTTTGAGGTCCCTGGTATGCTGATGGGACCATACCTGTGTTCCTGCACCCGAGCCAGAGTGCCAATGCGTTGAAGGTTTGTTTGAACTACATTTTTACTGTAGAATTGGTAGGTATCATATTGCATGCATCCCCTTTTACTCTCGATTATATATCACAGATTATATGGCATATTCTTTATGTATCTTGTTACGTCCCTCTAAGGACCTGGTTATCTCTCCAGGTGTGTGCTTTGTGACTTTTTATAGGTGTTCTAGACAAGGCCATGATCTTCTCCATTTCTTCGAGGATGATTGCTCTTGGTTCATCTTGCCATTTTGGATCATTTCCTTATATACTTCTTTCATTTAAATTGGTTGGTAGTGGATTTGTCTCCGCCCAACTACATGTATAAATGACAAATTCTTGAGTTGATTATAATATTATTCTTTATTGTTATGGATGAGATTTAGTTATCATGGTTTTACTGCATTTTACAGCTTATGTATACATACGGGGTTCCATACATTGGAGTATACTTCGTATGTATATAGCTGGCATGTTTACGTACTTAGTCCTAAGTATTTTGGGACTGGGATGTTACATATTTTTGTGGTGGCCCATGCAGGTCACATTTGTCACTTCGGTTACGTTACTGTACTGATTTGAGCCTGCACATAGGATTATGATATAGGAATCTCATCCACAAGCTTGACTTCCTTCCTTGATTCCAAATCTCGAACTCTCGTCCGATTACCTTGACTTGCCTCTGCTTGATTCCTTTCACTGTAAATCTTATCTTCTTTCATGCTGAATAGGGAGGTTAGGAGATAACTCGTACAAGTATACATGTTATATTCCTCAGTTTCTCTATTAGTTGACTTTATAAGTTGAGTAGTATGACTACAACCTACAACCTGTATCCTTATAACCTAGTATTAAAGTGTAACAGAGTGATAATGAATATACTAGTATATGAGAGATGTTTACCCAGAATATAGAGATTTTGTAGCCCATACCCATTGGTCAACCAAGGCCTGATACAAGAACCAGTAGGACGACTGTATACGCAAGCACACCGGATAAGACTTAGATCCTTGTGAAACTCGAACTATTTATTACTGCTTTCAACATTTTCTTCTGTAATTATACTTTAAACTACCCTGAATGACGATGCTATTTATAGCCTAGTTTTGCAAGCTTATTCTTTGTCGAGCTTGTTCAGGACATATGTATACTGGGACGCCCACAAACATATTATCTAATTAGAATCAATGTATTATGGTCTGATCAACCATAGTGCACTTGGTTCACTCTTCATATGATTATTCCACGTGGATTGAGATATAGAGGTATTTAGATCTCATCCGCGACTGCATTGACAATTCCTCTTGAATTACACATTCGCCTTTGAATCACGTAATTGTATTCAATGACATCTTTCTTGAACTCTTTATTGCTTTTGTCTTTCACTGATTGGAAAGACGAACGCTCGTATTTGATAGATAGATACAGAGTATCCCCATGGCCATGTTAGTTATATGCACAAGTATAGCAACCATCGGCCAAGCCATATAACTATAACCTTGCCTAAAGTCGCTCGTCCTTCCCTTGACCCTAGTACTAATATCGTGACCTTCTAGTCATTTGAGCTTGAAAAATGAGTAAGATCTTACCCTTGGGTAAACCACAAACCTAGTAGACTATCTAATCTCTAGGAATCAATTATTGTGAGTCTCCAAATATTCATCTTGATTCTTGGCTTAACTAGCAACCTGTATGCCTTCTCAAACCTTACTTGACTAGGCCCACACAGTTTAGACAGAGAAGAATAGACCAAAACAAGGACAAGTATTGCAAGGACTGTGGTAGACACACATTCCAAGATTAGAGATTCAGTAGATGTTACTCTAGGTACAAAATTCTATTATCAAAGAAGTGACTTAGTATTAGAACAACACATTCACCAGCTTAGCCAAAATTTGTAGCATGACGCCCCATCATTATGTTGTATTAGTAATCAACAAGTGATGCATGAGCACAACATTCAATACCTGTAGAACCCTTGTGACTAGTCTGGCAGGTTTGACATAAATAGAAATTCACGACTTAGTAGTTAGAGATCTTTCCCGTGACATGTTTTAGAGTTCGTTATCCCACCGATAGACTCTCGTATACCATGGACAAGCGGGTCATTCCATCTTATTGACTCAGGTACCACTGTAAGCGATCATTTTCATTTATTTGGACTCGGGTTACGATCCTCAAAACTGATTCACAACTACCCTATCATGTTATCGATCACATCATGACTTATTATTACCAAAGGTCAAGGTACGATGTCGCAACTCAAATATTTCTAACCTCATTATTCCTAAAACCATATCCTAGTCTCTAGAGTGAATAGATTATAAGCCATTCTTACTTTTAGGAATTAGGGGATCATCGATTGATTGAGGTAAATTGGTTCTTACTAGGATGATAAATTAGTGACTCGTGAACTCCCACTTTTTTTAGATCTTTTGGTGTCCCTTACCGTGACTTTGATATTTGGAGTGTAATTTAGATCATTAATGAAATAATAGCATGCATGACCTCAATTAGATTGCACGCAAGTGGCATGTGCGTAGTAGGCTCAAAATAGGTCAAAACCATATATTGGGTCGATTAGGTTGGATCGTGTCACGTCCCAAAATTAAATTGGAAATTAGGTCATTTTTTGGTAGATGGTCTAATGGCCTAAATTGACCCGAAAGTTGTACGATATAAATTGAGTACTAGGAAACAAGTTTGAGTGGGACATGATATACCAAAATGAAGAAACTTGTCTACATCAAAACTCATAAAGGATGTTTCAAGAGATTGACATCCCTGGCGCTCAAAAAATTAAACTCACAGAAAAGTATATTTAATGATCAAAACTAGTTATAATAAAATATTTTTAAAAATAATTCATTTAAAATTTAAAAAGAAATACTAAAATCCATGGGGCTTACGACCTACCCCCTGGAGAATTTCGTCCTCGAAATTACACTAAGACATATTATAAAAGGATTAAAGATTAATATCTTAAAGAAGTCAAGTACGACTAGTCGTACATGGTTCATATGGGACACTGATGCCACTAATATCTAGGGTGCATATCCTACTAAATACTAAATGCACCTCAACTTTATAAATGCAACAACAAGGCTACGGTCGTGATTCTACTTGTCACGACCCACACCCGTTTTTTTTTCTTTTTCCATATGCAAGTGTGTGTCCAAGCCAACCTATGCCGTAGTATTGGTGGTAGAACTCTGTCTAGCCACAATGCTCAAATCACATAAATAATAACTTTATTGCACATTCACTAACTAATTTAGATTACAAAATTCATAAGTTTACATTTGCTAAAGTATACAATGTCTCACAAAAATAGAAAAGACAACTAACTTAACTATCTAGTTAATCTTCTAGGTTGACCTCAGCATATACCCTGGTCTCCCAAATGTTAAGTAAAGCTGCGAATAACCTGAAAAATGTTGTTTTCCAGTCAGGAATGGAACAAGTACATTCTAACAGCAGTTCCAATAATTTGATAAAATCTATAAAATAGTAAATAATACTAAAATATGATGGTGTATAAACAAGGAATCATGGTATGAAACATGCGAGTAAAAGCAGGAGAGCATGGCATTTAAGACAAGGAAGTAACTGTAATAAAAGACTGAAACAGAAACTGTAGTATAGCAAGACTACATCTAACTAGTGAGTTGAAATACACTTTCGACATGTAAACGGCTTAGGGGTAAATCCGGCACCCCGTACGTGAAGTGTGTGACTGTTATCAGACAAGATCAGATAAATGGAATATTTTTGGGTATATCTACATGTCTACTAATATATTTTCCCGCCCGACTAGTACTCATAGATCCAAACAGGTCACGAACATGGTAAAACATTGGTCACGAACAACATATAAAGAATCCATAACTACTACCTCGTGTGATCATCGTATCGATAATCAATAAAAATCAATGTAAGGTAATACTACATACACAAATCATAGAAATGATAAAATATAAAAACTATCAGAAATGTACTCGCCTGGGGTCCTTTGGTGGTGAAACCGATAATACCAACCACTCAGTATGCCACAAAAGTCAAACTCGCACAACAGTCTTTGGATGCTGAAACAGATATCACCAATGTTTGGTAAAAAAGGAATGTCTAACAACACCTACCTAAGAGTCAAATTCCGGATACATGGACAAAATTGTAATTTTTGATCAAAACGATTTCTGCGGTTGGACCCGCTTTACACCAAAAAATGTGCCAGAGCTTATGGTTTCTAAAGTCATCAAACTATATGTCTACGGGTTTGGTTTGATGATAAGAATCCAAATTATGTCCAAAGTTGGATTTCAATTGGCCGTGCACAAATTCGCCAGTTGGATCGAGTCGCGGGCCCGCCAAAGTAGTATTCCGATCGACCTTCTCAGAATTGGACCAAACTTGGCACACAGGACGAAAAAAATAATACGGTCCTGTTGGCGCAAGTTTTGCCTCGAGATAACGAATGTGCACGAAGTTATAGGCTAGTGCAAAGAGGTCCATACGGAGATTTTTGACGGATACGACTTGATTTTGGCATGCACACACGTCCGAATCAACTTCCGGAAAGCCCACACGTTTGGGTGTACCAGACGCATCTTTCGATGCAATTGTTACACGATGTTTGGTTTGGCAGGATGCACTCCGTGTCGCAAAATTTTACTATTTTCGAAAACTATTTTTGTAGTTTTTTTTCCTAAATTTCATATAGAATTTTGTACTGTATAATGAACAAAAATAGAAAATAAAAATTAGGTTTTGATCCTATTTTTATAGTCTAAAGATCTGTTCAACTAGGTTCCTAAAGTTTCCTTTGGATCAGCAAGAATCTGCCTTCCAAAATATGGGTCTTGAAACAGTTTCTAACTGTTTTCGAACAGGTTTTCACCAAACTTTTGTTCGATTTCTATCAGATTTTAGCACGAAGGAAGAAAAACTAATTAATGGAATTCAAAGACGTATAGGTTATGAACATACCTAATCAAGTAGGTCGTAAAATGACTGAACGAGGAAGGAAAAATTCGCTTACAAATTTGCCTGCTACAGTTGTGATTGCTGCTTTGTTGTTGTTGCCACCCGTTTTTTGGCTGCTCTGGCCGCGCGCGGCGGTGGCCCCCGGCGGGAGGTAGCCACGCAGACTGTCTACGGGGTATGGGCGTGGCGATTTTATGGTTAGGGTTTGTTTCTTGGATTTTCTTTCTTCCTCTGTCTCTCGACAGATTTATCCAGAGGAGATCGGGTTTTGGGGGTCTGGGTGTTATAGGTATTATTCATTGAACAATACCCGACCAATGGATTTATAACCCTTTTTTTTTTCTCTTTATTAACCATTTCCTCCTAACTCTCTCTATATATATACACCCATATAAATGTATCTATAAATACATAAATATCTTATATATGTCTAATACTTCATAAATTCCTAAATCTTAATATTGTCCCTTTCTAGTGTAAGGCTTTCACATAAAATGTGTACCTGTATATATATATATATATATATATATATATATATATATATATATATATATATATATAAATTATTAACCTTCCTCCCTCGGGTGCTGCACCCGTGGTCCCCCCTTGGCTCACTCCCCGAGACTGTCAGACGACCACAGTTCAAATTCCAAATCATAGTTGACTTGGTCGCACCCCGCGCCATCCACTTTTGCAGGATCTGGCATTTGGCACTTCTGCTGAGTAGTGCTCTCCAGGACGCGCTCTTTAGCGTAGATGGCACCGCCCCCCTTGCGCCATCCACTGATGGCCCGGGCCTCTCTGCTCATCCAGGAGCTGCCTACGCGTATCGGGTTACAGATGCACTGGCGCAGGAGCAGGCGTAGTCGCTTGCAATTGGCACTAGCTGGTCAGGTGCCTCTTTGGCACCAACGCCATTCGCGCCTGTAACCTCCCCTGTCGTCGTTCGTGTCGCATCTCCTCGAGGGTGCCACCTTCACTTCGGCATGGGGGTGGTTGGCGCTTCCGGACCAGGCGCTTCCCAGGGGCGCCTTACATAACGCGCCACCTGATATCGCTACTACGGGGGGCTTCCCCGTACGTGCATCCAGCGTGGACCTTGACAGCCTTGGCCCACCCACTGTTAGCATTCCGTCGGAGGGCACGACTTCTGGCAGACCCCCTCTCGTCAAGATTTCGTACTTCGTGCGACTTGGGGGTTGGCTACTCCATGTTCAGGCACCATTCCTTGGCATAGGGCCTTCCAGGAGCCCTCCCCCTACTCCATCAGGCGCGCTTTTCGACGTGCCACCTCTAGCTGTCCTTCCTCCCTTATTGCACCTCAGCTCTGTTGACGGTGCTGTCACTCTTTATTCAGAGATCGCCTTCCCCATGCTGTCCTGCGCGTTGGTGAAGTCGGGGCCCCTCCCCACCCAGGTCGACCGAAACCCCCTTCCGCTGTGGGGTCGTACGCTGAGAAACTTAGGCCAGTCAGGGCCACCCTCGTGCCGGTCCCCGAGATCGAGCTGCCTGACATCGTACCATCTAATTCGTCCGACTCCACAAGATCCGCGTGCCCTTCTCGCTTGACGAAATCGCTGCTCTGTCAGTAACTTTTAATCACACATTTTTCTTTAAATTTTCTTCAGGCCACCCGAAACTGCCGTGGATCCAGGCTGAGATTGACAGTAAGGGCATCTCATCGGGGTATAAGGTTGCTCCCATGGACCCTAAATATATTTACATCCACCTCTTGTCAGAATCAGACACATCAATTCAGATCAGAGGAACATGCAGGATAGACAAGATTCTATACACGATCGTTAAATGGTCTCCTGATTTCAACACATCAGAAGACTCCGATATGGTATCAGCATGGGTAACTCTCCCAAACCTCCCCTTATCTGCTTCGCCCCAGCTGCCTTGAAGCGTATTATGAATTCTTTCAGGACGTACGTAGCCATGGCAGAGGAAACACGTACCCTATTTAAGGGTAATTATGCCAAAATATGCATAGAACTTGACCTTTCGAAAGAACTCCCAAACCAAATCCAAATCTCACTAGGCAGCAAGATGCTCACCCAGTAAATCATTTTCGATAACAAAACCTTCTTTTGTAAACATTGCCATAAGAGAGGACATCTCACCGTCATTGCT
>JANAVB010005398.1:10019940-10162440 GCA_029216955.1 Iris pallida
ACTTAATTCCTTTCTTTCACCTCCATAGCCGACCACCCCTTTTCCTCTCCATATTTTGGTAGCACTTCTCCCCCATAGCCTCCATACATCATCTCCACCATTGTACATCTCTCCATCCTTCAAAAACTCATTCCTCCACCATACATCCATCCAACCTCTCAAAACAAACCCTAAAAACTCTATCTTCTCCATCCAACAATATATAGCCATTGCCAACCCTTCCATTCTCACCAAAAGAGGATTAGCAAGCAAGGATAGCGAGAAAAGTTGGAGCTTTGGTGAGGAGAAGTCGTCACAACCTCTCTAGCAAGGACCTTTGGTAAGAAATCTAATCTTTCCATCTCAAACCCTTACTACAATTCTGTAGAAAATATTTTATTAAATCTGTAGAAATCATATTTTGATGGCTTTTGTTATGTATAATCATCTATAAAGGTTTCATGAAATATAGGCATAATATTCATGTTTCGGCAGGATCAAAATTTACCCCATTGTGAAGGAACTATGAGTTATTGGTGCCTATTCTCAAAACTAATTTTATGTGTGTTCATATACATAAATTAGGACTTTTAAGTATTTTTTCACAAATTTAGCAACTCAATCTGGTCGTGAAAATTTTAGGTCAAAACTAGCTAATTTCGGGTACCGGCTGACCTAGAATGTCCCAAATTGTAGTATAACTCAACCCTTGTACCTTTGATATTATTCTGTGAAATAAGGTATTTTATTGCTGTTTAAAATATATTTTTGGTTTTTTAACAATTTTGAGTCATTAACTATGTTCCGGACAAGTTTCTGGTAGACTAGCTGACTTAGTAATCAACTAGTCATAAATGTCTTTAGAGATATTAGTTTGGAATATCAGAGATAAATCTGTAGAAAATTAGTTTAAATATTATTTTTAATTTTTATATGATTTTTAAGTATGTTATTGAAGTAGGGGCATAACCGACTAATCAAGGGTTGAAAACCCAAAAATTGTGTTTCGATGTCTCGTGGAACGTATGTGTTATTGTATGGATCTGAATGGTTCTACGAGAGATTGAATATAATATTAACATGTTTCTTTGACTAATTAAGTCGTATCGTAAGTTTCGTGAGTAGTGACTTAATCTAGTTAATTAATAATCTAGGAGCGTCGGGTTCCGGAGGCGTGGACGCGGGAGCGGCGTTTCATATTCACAGCGCAGAATCTGGCAAGATACCTTGCCACCTTACTCTGTATTTATATATTCTTAATTTTAGTTGTTATTTCAGCATTTCTTATTTTGATATTATAAAATTGTGCGTCCAAGTCACACTTGGATGCAAGCGATTTGTCGGTCGTTTTTCTCGCATTATTTATTTTTCTTGCATTGACTTAGTCTAGTGAACCCCTTTGTTGATGAGGTATTGGTATATCTCATGCAGCCTTGACACATACTTTATCATTTAATATGAGTCACATGTAGGACACGTACTCGTAGTCGGCCGACCACCGATACGTATGAGGCGTACGACCGTTAGGAGTAACTGCCAATATAATTGCATGCTAGTAGACTTGGCAGTTACTAGAGGTTTCTATGAGTCATGGATGTGACCCTACTAGGCACTGGGTGGGAAACAGTTCCTTAATGTATGGGCCACGTATGCACTTTACTATTATTGCCGGTTATATCCACTGGAGATACGGTCCTGGATCCTGATACCTGATTTCCTGCTAGCCTCTGACATTCGAGAAATGTTATGCTTTGAGGTCCCTGGTATGCTGATGGGACCATACCTGTGTTCCTGCACCCGAGCCAGAGTGCCAATGCGTTGAAGGTTTGTTCTGAACTACATTTTTACTGTAGAATTGGTAGGTATCATATTGCATGCATCCCCTTTTACTCTCGATTATATCACAGATTATATGGCATATTCTTTATGTATCTTGTTACGTCCTCTAAGGACCTGGTATCTCCCAGGTGGTGCTTTGTGACTTTTTGTAGGTGTTCTAGACAAGGCCATGATCTCTCTATTTCTTTGGGATGATTGCTCTTGGTTCATCTTGCCATTTTTGGATCATTTCCTTATATATCTTCTTTCATTTAAATTGGTTGGTAGTGGATTTGTCTCCGCCCAACTACATGTATAAATGACAAATTCTTGAGTTGATTATAATATTATTCTTTATTGTTGTGGATGAGATTTAGTTATCATGGTTTTACTGCATTTTACAGCTTATGTATACATACGGTTCCATACATTGGAGTATACTTCGTATGTATATAGCTGGCATGTTTACGTACTTAGTCTAAGTATTTTGGGACTGGGATGTTACATATTTTTATGGTGGCCCATGCAGGTCAAGTTTGTCACTTCGGTTACGTTACTGTACTGATTGAGCCTGCACATAGGATTATGATATAGGAATCTCATCCACAAGCTTGACTTCCTTCCTTGATTCCAAATCTCGAACTCTCGTCCGATTACCTTGACTTGCCTCTGCTTGATTCCTTTCACTGTAAATCTTATCTTCTTTCATGCTGAATAGGGAGGTTAGGAGATAACTCGTACAAGTATACATGTTATATTCCTCAGTTTCTCTATTAGTTGACTTTATAAGTTGAGTAGTATGACTACAACCTACAACCTGTATCCTTATAACCTAGTATTAAAGTGTAACAGAGTGATAATGAATATTAGTATATGAGAGATGTTTACCCAGAATATAGAGATTTTGTAGCCCATACCCATTGGTCAACCAAGGCCTGATACAAGAACCAGTAGGACGACTGTATACGCAAGCACACCGGATAAGACTTAGATCCTTGTGAAACTCGAACTATTTATTACTGCTTTCAACATTTTCTTCTGTAATTATACTTTAAACTACCCTGAATGACGATGCTATTTATAGCCTAGTTTTGCAAGCTTATTCTTTGTCGAGCTTGTTCAGGACATATGTATACTGGGACGCCCACAAACATATTATCTAATTAGAATCAATGTATTATGGTCTGATCAACCATAGTGCACTTGGTTCACTCTTCATATGATTATTCCACGTGGATTGAGATATAGAGGTATTTAGATCTCATCCGCGACTGCATTGACAATTCCTCTTGAATTACACATTCGCCTTTGAATCACGTAATTGTATTCAATGACATCTTTCTTGAACTCTTTATTGCTTTTGTCTTTCACTGATTGGAAAGACGAACGCTCGTATTTGATAGATAGATACAGAGTATCCCCATGGCCATGTTAGTTATGCACAAGTATAGCAACCATCGGCCAAGCCATATAACTATAACCTTGCCTAAAGTCGCTCGTCCTTCCCTTGACCCTAGTACTAATATCGTGACCTTCTAGTCATTTGAGCTTGAAAAATGAGTAAGATCTTACCCTTGGGTAAACCACAAACCTAGTAGACTATCTAATCTCTAGGAATCAATTATTGTGAGTCTCCAAATATTCATCTTGATTCTTGGCTTAACTAGCAACCTGTATGCCTTCTCAAACCTTACTTGACTAGGCCCCACAGTTTAGACAGAGAAGAATAGACCAAAACAAGGACAAGTATTGCAAGGACTGTGGTAGACAACATTCCAAGATTAGAGATTCAGTAGATGTTACTCTAGGTACAAAATTCTATTATCAAAGAAGTGACTTAGTATTAGAACAACACATTCACCAGCTTAGCCAAAATTTGTAGCATGACGCCCCATCATTATGTTGTATTAGTAATCAACAAGTGATGCATGAGCACATTCAATACCTGTAGAACCCTTGTGACTAGTCTGGCAGGTTTGACACAAATAGAAATTCACGACTTAGTAGTTAGAGATCTTTCCCGTGACATGTTTTAGAGTTCGTTATCCCACCGATAGACTCTCGTATACCATGGACAAGCGGGTCATTCCATCTTATTGACTCAGGTACCACTGTAAGCGATCATTTTCATTTATTTGGACTCGGGTTACGATCCTCAAAACTGATTCACAACTACCCTATCATGTTATCGATCACATCATGACTTATTATTACCAAAGGTCAAGGTACGATGTCGCAACTCAAATATTTCTAACCTCATTATTCCTAAAACCATATCCTAGTCTCTAGAGTGAATAGATTATAAGCCATTCTTACTTTTAGGAATTAGGGGATCATCGATTGATTGAGGTAAATTGGTTCTTACTAGGATGATAAATTAGTGACTCGTGACTCCCACTTTTTTTAGATCTTTTGGTGTCCCTTACCGTGACTTTGATATTTGGAGTGTAATTTAGATCATTAATGAAATAAGCATGCATGACCTCAATTAGATTGCACGCAAGTGGCATGTGCGTAGTAGGCTCAAAATAGGTCAAAACCATATATTGGGTCGATTAGGTTGGATCGTGTCACGTCCCAAAATTAAATTGGAAATTAGGTCATTTTTTTGGTAGATGGTCTAATGGCCTAAATTGACCCGAAAGTTGTACGATATAAATTGAGTACTAGAAAACAAGTTTGAGTGGGACATGATATACCAAAATGAAGATAAACTTGTCTACATCAAAACTCATAAAGGATGTTTCAAGAGATTGACATCCCTGGCGCTCAAAAAATTAAACTCACAGAAAAGTATATTTAATGATCAAAACTAGTTATAATAAAATTTTTTTAAAAATAATTCATTTAAAATTTAAAAAGAAATACTAAAATCCATGGGCTTACGACCTACCCCCTGGAGAATTTCGTCCTCGAAATTACACTAAGACATATTATAAAAGGATTAAAGATTAATATCTTAAAGAAGTCAAGTACGACTAGTCGTACATGGTTCATATGGGACACTGATGCCACTAATATCTAGGGTGCATATCACTAAATACTAAATGCACCTCAACTTTATAATGCAACAACAAGGCTACGGTCGTGATTCTACTTGTCACGACCCACACCCTTTTTTTTTCTTTTTCCATATGCAAGTGTGTGTCCAAGCCAACCTATGCCGTAGTATTGGTGGTAGAACTCTGTCTAGCCACAATGCTCAAATCACATAAATAATAACTTTATTGCACATTCACTAACTAATTTAGATTACAAAATTCATAAGTTTACATTTGCTAAAGTATACAATGTCTCACAAAAATAGAAAAGACAACTAACTTAACTATCTAGTTAATCTTCTAGGTTGACCTCAGCATATACCCTGGTCTCCCAAATGTTAAGTAAAGCTGCGAATAACCTGAAAAATGTTGGTTTCCAGTCAGGAATGGAACAAGTACATTCTAACAGCAGTTCTAATAATTTGATAAAATCTATAAAATAGTAAATAATACTAAAATATTGATGGTGTATAAACAAGGAATCATGGTATGAAACATGCGAGTAAAAGCAGGAGAGCATGGCATTTAAGACAAGGAAGTAACTGTAATAAAAGACTGAAACAGAAACTGTAGTATAGCAAGACTACATCTAACTAGTGTTGAAATACACTTTCGACATGTAAACGGCTTAGGGGTAAATCCGGCACCCCGTACGTGAAGTGTGTGACTGTTATCAGACAAGATCAGATAAATGGAATATTTTTGGGTATATCTACATGTCTACTAATATATTTTCCCCCCGACTAGTACTCATAGATCCAAACAGGTCACGAACATGGTAAAACATTGGTCACGAACAACATATAAAGAATCCATAACTACTACCTCGTGTGATCATCGTATCGCTAATCAATAAAAATCAATGTAAGGTATACTACATACACAATCATAGAAATGATCAAATATAAAACTATCAGAAATGTACTCGCCTGGGGTCCTTGGTGGTGAAACCGATAATACCAACCACTCAGTATGCCACAAAAGTCAAACTCGCACAACAGTCTTTGGATGCTGAAACAGATATCACCAATACGTTTGGTAAAAAAGGAATGTCTAACAACACCTACCTAAGAGTCAAATTCTGGATACATGGGCAAAATTGTAATTTTTGATCAAAACGATTTCTGCGGTTGGACCCGCTTTACACCAAAAAATGTGCCAGAGCTTATGGTCTCTAAAGTCATCAAACTATATGTCTACGGGTTTGGTTTGATGATAAGAATCCAAACTTATGTCCAAAGTTGGATTTTAATGGGCCGTGCACAAATTCGCCAGTTGGATCGAGTCGCGGGCCCGCCAAAGTAGCATTCCGATCGACCTTCTCAGAATTGGACCAAACTTGGCACACAGGACGAAAAAAATAATACGGTCCTGTTGGCGCAAGTTTTGTCTCGAGATGACGAATGTGCACGAAGTTATAGGCTAGTGCAAAGAGGTCGATACGGAGATTTTTGACGGATACGACTTGATTTTGGCATGCACACACGTCCGAATCAACTTCCGCGAAAGCCCACACGTTTGGGTGTACCAGACGCGTCTTTCAATGCAATTGTTATACGATGTTTGGTTTGGCAGGATGCACTCCGTGTCACAAAATTTTACTATTTTCAAAAACTATTTTTGTAGTTTTTTTTTCCTAAATTTTATATAGAATTTTTGTACTGTATAATGAACAAAAATAAAAAATAAAAATTGGGTTTTGATCCTATTTTTATAGTCTAAAGATCTGTTCAACTAGGTTCCTAAAGTTTCCTTTGGATCAGCAAGAATCTGCCTTCCAAAATATGGGTCTTGAAACAGTTTCTAACTATTTTCGAACAGGTTTTCACCAAACTTTTGTTCGATTTCTATCAGATTTTAGCACGAAGGAAGAAAAAACTAATTAATGGAATTCAAAGACGTATAGGTTATGAACATACCTAATCAAGTGGGTCGTAAAATGACTGAACGAGGAAGGAAAAATTCGCTTGCAAATTTGGCCAGCTACAGTTGTGATTGCTGCTTTGTTGTTGTTGCCACCCGCATTTTTTGGCTGCTCTGGCCGCGCGCGGCGGTGGCCCCCGGCGGGAGGTGGCCATGCAGACTGTCTACGGGGTATGGGCGTGGCGATTTTAGGGTTAGGGTTTGTTTCTTGGATTTTCTTTCTTCCTCTGTCTCTCGACAGATTTATCCAGAGGAGATCGGGTTTTGGGGGTCTGGGTGTTATAGGTATTATTCATTGAACAGTACCCGACCAATGGATTTATAACCCTTTTTTTCTTTTTCTCTTTCATTAACCATTTCCTCCTAACTCTCTCTATATATATACACCCATATAAATGTATCTATAAATACATAAATATCTTATATATGTCTAATACTTCATAAATTCCTAAATCTTAATATTGTCCCTTTCTAGTGTAAGGCTTTCACATAAAATGTGTACCTGTATATATATATATATATATATATATATATATATATATATATATATATATATATATATATAAATTCATTAACCTTCCTCCCTCGGGTGCTGCACCCGAGGTCCCCCCTTGGCTCACTCCCCGAGACTGTCAGACGACCATAGTTCAAATTCCAAATCATAGTTGACTTGGTCGCACCCCGCGCCATCCACTTTTGCAGGATCTGCGTATTTGGCACTTCTGCTGAGTAGTGCTCTCCAGGACGCGCTCTTTAGCGTAGATGGCACCGCCCCCCTTGCACCATCCACTGATGGCCCGGACCTCTTCGCTCATCCAGGAGCTGCCTATGCGTATCGGGTTACAGATGCACTGGCGCAGGAGCAGGCGCAGTCGCTTGCAACTGGCACTAGTTGGTCAGGTGCCTCTTTGGCACCAACGCCATTCGCGCCTGCAACCTCCCCTGTCGTCGTTCGTGTCGCGTCTCCTCGAGGGTGCCACCTTCACTTCGGCTTGGGGGTGGTTGGCACTTCCGGACCAGGCGCTTCCCAGGGGCGCCTTACATAGCGCGCCACCTGATATCGCTACTACGGGGGCTTCCCCGCACGTGCACCAAGCGTGGACCTTGACAGCCTTGGCCCACCCACTGTTAGCATCCCGTCGGAGGGCACAACTTCTGGCAGACCCCCTCTCGTCAAGATTTCGTACTTCGTGCGACTTGGGGGGTAGGCTACTCCATGTTCAGGCACCATTCCTTGGCATAGGGCCTTTCAGGAGCCCTCCCCCTACTCCATCAGGCGCGCTTTTCGACGTACCACCTCTAGCTGTCCTTCCTTCCTTATTGCACCTCAGCTCTGCTTGACGGTGCTGTCACTCTTTATTCAGAGATCGCCTTCCCCATGCTGTCCTGTACGTTGGTGAAGTCGGGGCCCCTCCCCCACCCCCGGTCGACCGAAACCCCCTCCCGCTGGTGGGGTCGTACGCTGAGAAACTTAGGCCAGTCAGGGCCACCCTCGTGCCGGTCCCCGAGATCGAGCTGCCTGACATCGTGCCATCTAATTCGTCCGACTCCCACAAGATCCGCATGCCCTTCTCGCTTGACGAAATCACTTCTCTGTCAGTAACTTTTAATCACACATTTTTTTTTAAATTTTCTTCCGGCCACCCGAAACTGCCGTGGATCCAGGCTGAGATTGACAGTAAGGGCATCTCATCGGGGTATAAGGTTGCTCCCATGGACCCTAAATATATTTACATCCACCTCTTGTCAGAATCAGACTACACATCAGTTCAGATCAGAGGAACATACAGGATAGACAAGATCTATACACGATCGTTAAATGGTCTCCTGATTTCAACACATCAGAAGACTCCGATATGGTATCAGCATGGGTAACTCTCCCAAACCTCCCCTTATCTGCTTCGCCCCAGCTGCCTTGAAGCGTATTATGAATTCTTTCAGGACGTACGTAGCCATGGCAGAGGAAACACGTACCCTATTTAAGGGTAATTATGCCAAAATATGCATGAAACTCGAACTTTCGAAAGAACTCCCAAACCAAATCCAAATCTCACTAGGCAGCAAGATGCTCACCCAGTAAATCATTTTCGATAACAAAACCTTCTTTTGTAAACATTGCCATAAGAGAGGACATCTCACCGTCATTGCTTTAGAGCACACCCTGAGCTTAAGAGGACGAACAGCCAGATGGTTGCCTCCAGACAGCACAAAGGTATTCAACAACACCCCACCTTAGCCCCTCCAACTCCTATATCTTCTTTGAAGCCTCGGATGAAACCTCCCATAATCCAACACCCAAACACATCATCATTGAATCCTCAGAAACACCCCAAGAGCCTATCCGCACTACGGATGACTCGGGAGCCATCTTTCTGATCGAAAGAACCACATCATCTCTCACAGTTCTGAAGAAGAGTTCCAACGCTCACACCGTATCCACTCCTCTCAACCTCGCTAATAAATTCGATATCTTCGATAAGGACCTACCCGAGCAACATTTGGAGCACATCCCCTCGGACACCAGTCTGGCACCAGGACAAATCAAGGTTGGAGAAGACACAAAAACATCCTTAAAGGACACAGATGATGCGAACGACTCCGGTTGCGTTCCAACGCCCGAGGCAACCCACATCGCGGATGGTCTTAATGTGATTAGGGATTCTCTGCCCTTTTTGCGAGATTACTTTGAACGGATTGCTGAGGTTAGCTCACCAGAGGAGGCGGTCAAGGAATACGCCGTCATTCGAGCCATGGTATAACACCCGAAATATGTCCCCTCGACTCCAACCAGAATGTTGGAGGTCGAACATGCTTTCGACGTGGCTCTGGGCACTCAGAACAGCGATCATTCCAATAATGAGGTATATAGCCTCCAAACGCAAGAAAAGTTCGGCGTCTGCGGCGCCGCGGTACCTTTGCTCTAACAGCGGTCGTGTAAGATGCTTCCGACCAACCCTCAGAGACCGCTGTAGTCTGGGTTCCGTGGAGAGGATCTGGTGTCCCGTGGCCCTCACCTCGCCCGAACGCTTGTTTCGGGGCTTGCCTATCCCGTTTTCTCCCCTTTTTTGTGTCCCCTGGGTTACCCCGGACTGGTTGTTAGGTTCGGTCTCTCCCGACCACAATTGTCTCTTCTTCCTTGTCCTTTCTGCCCCGGCATCCTCCCGTCGTTGGAGATTTGTAGGTGCTCGGGCATATATATATTTTTTTGTTTTCGGGCGTATATATATATATATATATTATATATATATATATATATATATTTTATATATATATATATATATATATATATTCAAATATATATATATATATATATATATATATATATATATATATATATATATATATATATATATAATTCATTGACAATGAAATAACAAATAATATTAAATGATATTATTTAATAGTAGTAACAACAATAATAATAGTATTAGTGATAATAATAATAATAATAATAATGATAATAATAATAATAATAATAATAATAATAATAATAATAATAATAATAATAGTATTAACTAAAAATAAGCCAATAGCAGATATAGTATTGGGTGACACGATATACCCCTACTCTAATGGGTCCACAAAAATCATGCTAAGTATTCTAGAAATGTTATCTAAATATTAATAACACTGATATTATACGTATAACAATATTTAGAAATATTTGTCGATCCCAAAATAGAATACCAAATATATGACTCTACCTAGAATATGTCTACATGGGCGTGTTTGGCCTCACTACATGCCTACATGGGCTTGGGTTGGGATCGGGCTAGTTTGAAACAACCGGGTCTTCTAAAAGCCAATAATCTTAGTAATAAATAATTAAATTATTTCTAGGGTAATGTCACAACCTGGTCTGGTTTTCCTAGTTAGAACACACCTATGACTCGGCCTTGTCTTTCATAGCTAAAATACTAGTCAAAGCACACGACTACACTTTTCGTGCCAAATTTTTTGGTCATCTTACACTCCAAACCTTAACCATGACTAAGTCCTTCTATTAAAATAATTATTCAAGTAAAATATTTATAAAATTCCAAAAATCACTAATTAAGTCAACATATAATAATAATAAAATATATAATTCAGAATTTTAGGAAGAGGGGTTACACTACTAGCAAGGTTTTGGAAAGGAATATGAGAATTTAGGTATTAAAGTCTGCAATAACTAAGGGGACCTAGATATTATCACGATACTTTTGGTTGGTAATTCTATAAGGGGACAACTATCAATTGGGTGTTACTCCCATCTGGGTCAGGGCTTCAACAAGTTTGAAGGTATTTACTTGGTTGGTCATAACTGGAGTGAGGTGGCATAGAGGGACTTATAGTGAGGAGGCAAGTTTAGGAGAATTGCGAACAGAGGAGTTACAAATCATGGTAAGGAAAATTTTGAAAAGTTCCAGAAGAAATTTTCTACAATAATAAGGTACGACTAAGGTAGATACTTGATCAGAAATTTGGAAGGAATGGTATTTTAGGGTAATATGATCATTAGGGAGAAGAGGTATGAAATCAAGGTTTTGGTTTAAAATCAAGGCATAGTTAGGGAAGAATAGGGTCTTCTTAATCGTATTTTTAGAATGATAACTCCAAGGGTTTATATCTAGTCATAGTCATTATACTTCATCAGTTTGTTTTATCCTATCGGAATCCTCAGACTCTATTTTCTACCGTTCTTCAGGTTTGCACTCTTTAATCTACAATCCAACTGTGTCTTCCTTCAAGTCGTATCCCTACTCATCTCATCCATTTTGATCAAGGAATCTTCCTATTCTTCTAATTATCCCGGGTGGATCACGTTAACTTCTATTCCAACTTAGGCTAGCCTAGACAAGGGCGACATGGTTTAGCCTAATGATCCTCGTATTTTCTGTTAGGGTTAAGCTAGTACCATACTCTATTCCACATCCTACCTTGGTGGAGTATCTATACATGCCTACCCACCTTAGCTAATCACCCAGTCCTGTCAAGCATGGGTTACTATATCCTTCAGGTAAAACTTTCTAACTCAATGTGTTAATTTACATGTTGTCGTCGAATCACCTATTTGTGATTCAATGAATCATTCAACTAGATGAATTTTCCTATAGGAGATAAACCTCGATAGAATTGCCATTCATATCATATCGGTCCATCTAGTAGAGACATTTATCCAACCACTACATGCCCTAAATAATTATCTACAAGATAATCTACCTACCTTAGTCACAATTAATAATAAGACAATGACGAATTGATCGTCAACACAAGTGTTCATCCTTCCGAGGGAGGAAAGACAACAATTCAGAAATAGAGATTCAAGAAAGGTATAGTTTGAGCACAAATATGAAATGCAGAGGCGATATTAGAAGTCAAGAGGATTTCCAATAGCAGCAGTGGATTGAGATTCTAATATATTATCCAAACGCAAGTTCGTTCGGTACAGTAACGTAACCGAAATAATTTATCTTGTCCTGCATGGGCCACCAAAAAATATGTCATGCCCCAGATCCAAAATATACAGAAACTTAAGATGCGAGCATGCCAGCTAATACGAATTGGATAAGTTCCCAATTTAATGGAGTTATCCCTAGACGTATATTCTACCAATGGCAGTAAAAGTAATTGATCATCTATATCTCAATCCACAATAGTGAAGCGAATATCAAAAATGAACATAATATATCAAAGTTGGCCACCCAGTAATATACATGTTCGAGCAAGCTCGAGAAAGGAATAAGCTTGCAAATAATATGCTACATAACAACATAAAACAAATAAAGGTGAAATGTATACAGGAAATAGTAAATAAAATACCAGAGAACATATATATATATATACCTGAACCCTCGATGCATCACGCAGCACCTGTCCATATACTTTACACTAACTACTCAGTAAATACCTGGTGAGATCACCTGGTCCTCAGCATAACATAGCAAGATACAGAAATATATGCCATAATATAAACTGAACAAAATGATCAACTCGAACCACAACATGGTCCTATATCTAGTCATCAATTAGTAAACCATATCCATAACCAATCATAAACAATGGATGGCATACCAGCCCCTGATAAGTTATTGTCCCATGATACGGTCCAATGTGGGTATACAAACTAACCGTAGCCCATAACTTTGGAGCGTATGGGTAGGTACATAAGGAAGTGGCATCGAATCACGGGCCGATATCGGATCACGAGCCGATTAATTCCCACGTATACTAGTATACCTCCCATCGTACCTAGCGAGCAGCTAGTGGCCGCTGCCGGATATATCCCCTAGTATACATACATGCACATAACCCGGGTAACCATAGCCCATAAATAGTAATCATACCCCATAATCGGGTAAACATAGCCCATAAGCTGCAACTATAGCCATAACCCGGGTAACCATAGCCCAAATCGGTCACCATAGCCCATAACCACGGGTAGCCATAGCCCATAATAGGGTAACCATAGCCCATAACCGGGTAACACTGAGACTAAAGTGACTGTCTGTCCCATACGCCTACTGATTGTCTTCCCCACCTCCGAACTATGCAAGTCATATCCACACTCAGACAATCCATATCTCAATGCGAGCCTCTAACCTATACACCATCTAACTCTATATGTACCGACACACTAACCGCTCGCACCGATGATCAGTCGAAGTTTAAGCTCGTGCCAACACAATGAATCCTCACTCACAATGTCGTGTGATATCTAATGACAAGTCATAAAAGTTATTCGGATAACTTCACCCTTCCAGGTACGTCTACTAACTCTAAGTCACACATTCGTGTAGGATCGATGGCACATCTAGAGGGGGTGAATAGAGTGCAGTAGAAAAATATCCCCAAAAAATTTAAGCATGTAGAGGTAGATATAAACAAATACTTAGGTGTAGTGAAGTAAAACAATAATTAAATAGAGGCAAAAAGTAATACGCAGACAGCGAGATTTTATACTAGTTTGCCTGTGAGAGGACTAGTCCAGTCTCGAGAACTCTGTTCGATATTAAGTCCACTATTTGAAATAAAGATTACACTGCGTGCGTTACTCCGAAGAAGATGCCAACTTCAACACAGTCGTATTTTAATCTAAATCCCACGATCAAACTTCAACACCTATCTGAGAAAGCCTTGATACTCCAGGCTTGTACAGCTCAAATACTCCTATTGGAAATCACCGAACTAGAAAAATGGAGTTGTCTTGAAATTGGAAGATTGAAAGCTCTTTATAATAGGAAGACTTTAGAATAGGGGTCTTCTAAATCATATTTTTAGAATGATAAAATGGCTAAATCACATACCGTGATTTATGAGCTTAGAAATAGGAAAGGAAAGAATATGGATATGTCTAAATCAACAACTTCCAGTCACTTAGAATAATCTAAAAATCAAGAGGGCTGAGGTAATATACACCAATTCATACTATGGTTTAGCATAACTATCAGGTTTCTAGGATAACATATGCTCCCTCAAATACGGCTAGCCAATCTTAATCCAGAATCAAATTCATCGCATTTGAAAGTCCTTGATATCATCCAATTTCTATTAGTACACTCTATTTCACACAACTTATCCTCTTCAATTGAAATTTCTGCTAACACAATACCAAGTTGCTCACAATGTGATTTGCCGGGTCTTCAAATATCCTCTATCCCCGAAAATACATAGTATTTAATTCTTAGCCTCCTTCACCCTTAAATAAAATGTCTTCATTCTCTGGAATGTATCATCCGCAACTCTACTCTAGATCTGACTTATCAATCTACTTAGGATTACTCTAACTCCCTATCTTGAAATATTTTCTTCTCATCTCATGCCATAATCTTAGTTAGGTGCTTACAATACTGTTGGTATGATTTTCATATCAACTTCTTTCCTTGTCCCTTTCTGTCATAAATTTCATATCGTCTATCTCCTCGGGACAGTCTCCTCGTTCTTTATCTGGATTTCAACTTCAAGATCTTGCTTAAGGTTGGCCCATTGGTCATGATCGAACCTGATTTTAATAATTGATCTGACCCTGTCTCGATATAAGGGCTACTTGTACGATTGCTGAGAACTTCTACCACTCCATTCAAGACTGAAGCTATTTTGCCACATGAGTCTGTATTTAAATATTCAATGTAATTTTCATATTTATTGAGTCTAGGAATACTTTGTACACAGAGTCGTACTGGCAAATAGGCTACCCCAAAATGTTTTCAAAATATCCAAAGTTTTGAAAATAGCCTATTTTACAAAAGCTCCTAACTGCTAAAAATTTTCAAAAGCCCAAAACTCAAAATCCAATTTACAAAATTCCCCAAAATCAAACTCTGGTCACCAACAAATTTGGCCCGAGTTTGGTCCGAACTCGCCCCGAGTTCGTTTGGTGCCGTTGGATTTTGATCTTGGTCATCCTACTGTTACGGATGTAACGACTATTTGTCGAGATTCTCTCAAAGAATTATGTCCGAATTATTTCGAATTATGACTTTGGAAAACCTATAAATAGAGAATAATTTCACTCATTTCAATACTCCTTTCTCCTCTCTTCTCTCTAAGCTTAATATGTCTTCAAAAGTGTTCTATGCTCTTTCATTTTCAAATTCCAAGCCAGTTATAATCCTCTAATCGATTTGCCAGTGCAGTACGGTTTAAGTTTTAGAGAGATTGTAATCAGAGGCTTGATAGAAGAAATACTTCACAATTGAAGTTGGTCAAGTACTTCGGATCAAAGCTTTGTTGTAGTAGTTGCAAGGACTTCGAATGAAAACTTGCGTTATTTTTTCATAGTAGATTCAACTGGAAGCTAGAGTTCTTCCGACTAGAATAGTCCTCACAAGAGAAAACCAGTATACATCGCCGTATTTGTGTTTGCTTTCTGATCTCTGCTTTTCATTTACTTACTTGTGGTATAGTATATGTGATCTTGTTGCTAACATTTTTAATTAGCTAAATTATGCTGCCTACTTTATTCATTCCGCATCTAGAGTATTGCGCTTTACAATTCATTCCTACAATTGGTATCAGAACGGGTTATATAGGTAAAGCGAGGTAACACTACTATTATACTATTTATTATTACAGCTGTTACATAGATTACAGTATGCACATGGCAACTATGAAATTCACAAGTAAGGCCAAGCCACAAACTGACCCCCAGTGTTTGATGGTACAAATTACATACTGGAAAATACGGATGAGTTTCTTCTTGAAATATCTAGATTTTGACTTATGTCTATTGTGATTGATGTCTATAAGCCTGCATGGATTTTTGTTGATGGAGAGTTGGTTGAGAAATCCCATAACAAGTATATTGAAGCTGAAAAGAAACAGGCCAGTCTTGACGCACATACAATTAATGCTTTATTTTGTGCCCTAGACATGACTGAATTTAACAGGGTGACTATATGCACAACGTCAAATAAAGTCTAGAAACTTCTCGAAGTGACTCACGAAGGCACGACGCAAATCAAGGAGTCAAAAATTAGCAGACTTACTCAGGATTATGAGGCATTCAAGATGAAGCCAAACGAATCCGTCACTCGGATGTTTACAAGATTTTTGGATATTATAAACCCTTTGACTTTATTAGGCAAGGAATACAATAACCATGAGAAGATTTACAAACTTCTACAAGCTCTCATGAAGAACTGGATTCCAAAGGCTATGGCAATCATTGAAGGGACTGACCTCACCACTATGTCTCTTAAAAGTCATGGGTAAGCTACTCACTCACGAGCCAGAACTTCAAGACTTTGAAGATGTTGCACCGAAGGAGAAGTCGATCGCTTTCAAATCTCAACATAGAAGATCTGTCGAAGATAATTCCGACGACAGTGAGTTCGACTCTGAAGATCAAGCTCTCCTAGTAAGAAAATTCAAGAAGTTCATGAGATTCAATAGAAGAAGAAAGGAACACAACAGCGACAAGAAGAAGAATATCCTATCTGCTACGATTGCAAGAAGAAATGACATATAAAGAAGGACTGTCCAACACATCATCATCAACCAGGAAAAGCAACAAGTATGACAAGGGTTACCTGAAGAAATCAACATCCAGAAGGTACCCAACACAAGCATATGGCATGAAAGGGAAGCCAGCGACTCAGAAGATGAAAATTAGATGACGCTGAATATGTATGCTTAATGGCATTTGATCAGGTAAATACTAACCCCATGTTTGATACATATGATGATTTTACCTTTAGCAATTAGGTGAAGCCTTTAGTGACATCTTAGGTGATTACAAAAAAATGCGTAACAAATATCAAA
This sequence comes from Iris pallida, assembly GCA_029216955.1. Classification (NCBI taxonomy): domain Eukaryota; kingdom Viridiplantae; phylum Streptophyta; class Magnoliopsida; order Asparagales; family Iridaceae; genus Iris; species Iris pallida. Next base: position 10,036,944 of record JANAVB010005398.1, read on the forward strand.
ATGCTAAGACGGTACTCAAAGAGTACAAAGTGAAATAGGAAGACTTACCGACCTACTAGCTAAGGTCAGAAGTAATGATAATTCTAGTGAGGTAGGTGAGCTTTCTTCTGCTAAGTTACTACTACATGAGACCACAAGACTATCCGAAGAGAAAGATAAGACCATTACCCAATTAGAGGAAGATCTACTCAAAGAGAAGAAGAGTCTTCAGCAAGCACTAATAAGAAATGATGCACTTACTGCTTATTATAATACATTGTATGGCACTTCCAAAAAGTTAGAAATTAGGTTAGAAAAACAACCTGAGGTTGCTGCTTCCTATCCTAACATGTGTCACTTACCGAAACATCGGAACACTGTCAAACCCAACACTGTCAGACCAAACCAAACTAAATCGTTGCCCAAGAAGACTAATAGGCATGCATTCTATTATACTAGAAAACCATGACTACCAATTATGCACAACACACTGCATCTAATACTCAATATGCTAGATATCATTATTGTGGCACCATTGGTCATATCTCTCCTCTGTCGAGTTAGAAAGCTTGTTGATTTAAAGATATGTGCATGGATACCAAAAACTAACATTCCAGGACCCTACAAAAATAGGCACCAAAAGTTTCATCTATAAATTCTCTTGTAGGTGGAACACCCTTCACATGCTAGAAGTAAATGGATCCTCGACAGCGGTTGCGCACAACACATACCGGTGATGCTTCATTATTCCAACACTGTCAAAGAAGAAAGAATGATACGTTTCCTTCGATAATTATCTTAAAGGTATATAGTAGGTATCGATAATATTGGCCAGGCTCCTTAACCTGTGATTAAAGATGTCTATCTAGTAAGCGAGTTAAAACATATCCTACTCGGCATAAGCCATTTAGCTGACCATGGTTATCGTATTAACTTTGTCAAAGACAAATGTATGATAGTTGATAGCTCAACTGGTAGTACTATCTTTGAAGGCATTAGAGAAGACAATATATGTTTTCTATTTGTTAGAAGATGCTAACAAATCAGGTAAATGCTTAATCGCCAAGAGTGATGAGAGTCAACTATGGCATATGAGACTCGGTCATGCAACATGGACACAATTTCAATATTATCCACAAAAAAGTTGGTACGAGGCTTACCGGACATTACTTTCAAGAAGGATACGGTATGTAGTGATTGTAAAAAGAACAAAGCTACCCAATCCACTTTCACGTCCAAGAACGCTGTAAGTACCACTAAACCTCTATAATTACGACATATGGATTAATTTGGGCCTAGTAGAATTGCAAGCCTAGGTGGTAAATTTATTCTTTTGTAATAATATGATTTCTCTAGATACACGTGGGTATATTTTCTTGCACGCAAAAATGATGCATTGTCAAAATTCGTCTCTTTTACAAGAAAGTTCAAAATGAGAAAGGATTCATGATCACTCGTATTCGAAGCAATGGTGGCAAATTTGAAAATGTAGAGTTTGAGCAATTTTGTGACACACACGATTATCTACATGAGTTCTCTTGCCCTAGGACTCCACAACAAAATGGAGTTATGGAACATAAGAACAAGACTCTATCTGAAATGGCTAGAGTAATGTTAAACTAGTTTAGTCTACCTAAATACTTTTGGGCTGAAGCTGTCAATATAGCTTGCTATGTTCTCAATAGGGTTCTAATTCGACCAAAATCGAAGAAGAATCCTATGAGTTATGGTTTGATTGGACACCATCAGTTTCATATTTCAAAATATTTGGTTGCAAATGCTTTATTCTCAATACTAAATACAATTTGAGAATTTTTGACGAAAAGGCCGATAAGGTGTTAGCCCAATATTATATCATGTTTTTGAATATGACTAATCAATTACATTTAACTAGTGATGTCACTAATATTCATGTAATCACTATCATGTTGCTACTTAAATTTAGCATTGTCCTTAAACTTAGCATTGTCCTAAATGGTCTATATCATATTGCTGTGCTTGTCTCATACTACATCATATTGTTTTTTTTCGTCTAACATGTACTTGCAGACAAGCAGTAAGCATGATCAAACCAGGACATATACAACAAAGAATTATTGATCGGTATATACAAGAAGATATATCTGAACCGCCCAATGACCTATCCGGGGCCTCGCATCGGGGGTTCCGCTGCGGACGATTGCCGTCAATAAAAAATGAGTCTGCTCAAATGTCAGGGAAAGGCGTCATCAAATGGCTATTAGTTTTCATATTTATTGTATTTTTTCCTTTTATTGAGTATAGGAAAAATGTGAGATTGATCGGATCAGTACTGACTTAGGTTTTTTTTCAGTCCATAAACAAATATAAACCTAGCTACTTATCCCAAAAATCTACAATTCTAAAAAGCCCAAAACCTATACAAATTTGGTCCATTCCTTATTGTTCTACCCAGTAGAACTCTAAAGGAACTATGACCGAGTTCGACCCGAGTTCGGTCTGGGTTATTTGAATTTTAGTTTTCACCAAATCTGCATCCAACATTCGTATGCGAAATCTTAGCATCCGAACTCTGCCCGAGTTCGGTCCCCCAAAAATACTATAAATAGAGTTGAGATTATCATTCATTTCAATAATCCAATTTATCTCTTCTCTATCTAAAGTATTCTGATCTTTTTACTTTCATATCTAAGCCTTTACAACTCTTAGCCAAGCCAATACAGTTTCTGTTTAATCTAGAGTTTGGTGTTGAAGATTGTATCAGATGATGTATTCAGAAAACGTTCCTATTTTCCAATTGCCTTCTGGAGTCGGTCGTGCTCGTCATCAAGCACGGTGTTGTGAAGTCGGTTGTGTACTTGTCACCAAGCATGGTGTTGTAGAGTTGCAAGCACTCAGTTAAAGCTTGTGCCATAGTGGATTAACAGCGAGCAAGAGTACTCGCGACTGAACTAGTCCTCTCCGAGGGAAACCAGTATACATCGTGGTGTTCACTGTGTTTGAATTCTTGACTCTTACTTTACCGTATTTTATTTACCATTTTTTATCTGCCATATGATATAACTGCTTAATGTTTTAATTGGTGATTATTTTCTACTGCTCACGCCACGCACTCTATTCATCCCCCTCTAGAGGTGCTCAACGGTCCTACAGAAGGTATATTTTTAGGTTATGCGGCCAAAAGCAAAAGATACCGAGTCTTCAACAAAAGAACCATGATCATCGAAGAGTCAATAACATTTGACGAACTAAATAAACAGACAATCGATGATGATGAAAAAAGACATTAGTACACCAAGTAAGGCACCTGGAGAACCTTCAAGCACAGCACCAGTTGATCCTCCAGACAGATCACGTACAGAACTAGAAGCCAAACCAGCTACCTTAAAAGTTTGCCAAAAAGAATAAAGTTTTTGGCTGACTATCCAAAGGACTTGTAATATGTGAGATTAACAAGGGTGTAAGTACTCGTTCCTCTAGCAAAGATATAGTTTCCTGTGTTGCATTTATTTTACAGCTTGAACCCAAAACTATTGAAGAACCGTAGCGATAATTTTTGGATAGATGTATGCAAGAGGAACTAAACAAATTTGAACGGAATCAAATTTAAACTTGTTCCGAGCCCATTAATCATCCGATCATTGGCACCCACTGGGTATTTCGAAATAAACTTAATGAGAATGATTTAGTTACTCATAACAAGGCTCGACTCAGCTCAAAGATGCAACCAAGATGAAGGTATCGACTACGATGAGACCTATGCCCCAGTTGCGAGATTGGAATCCATTGCATGTTATATGCATTTGCATGTTTTCATAATTTCAAACTATTTCAAATGGATGTTAGAGTGCATTTTTGAACAGTTTTATAAAAGAAAAAGTTTATGTAGCTCAACCTCCAAGTTTTACAGATTTCAAAAATCCTATTATGTTTTCAAGTTAAAGAAAGCCTTATACGGGTTAAAACAAGCCCCTCTTGCTTGGTATGATCGTTTAAGCTCTTTTTCTACTTGATAATGGTTTTACAAAAGGCAAGGTTGATACTACACTGTTTATAAAGTCTTTTAATAGAAATCTTCTTTTAATTCAAATTTATGTAGATGATATTATCTTTGAATCTACTGATAAATCTCTTTGTCAAGAATTTTCAAAGTGTATGCAGAACAGTTTGAGATGAACATGATAGGAGAACTGAAAATTTTTCTCGGAATACAAATCAAACAAACCAACAATGGACGTTCATTAATCAAGCCAAGTACACAAAAGATTTATTAAAGAAGTTCGACCTGGAAACTATCAAACCACTTGGCACTCCGATGCCGACTTCAACCAAGCTTGATATTGATGAACAAGGCAAATCGGTCGACATGTAAGTATCGAGGTATGATTGGTAGTTTACTTTATTTTACTGCTAGTCGTCCAGATATAATATTTAGTTTGCTTGTGTGCACGTTTTTTAAGCTAACCCTAAGGAATCACATTTGTGAGAAATTAAGCGTATCTTCCAATACCTTAAAGGCACTTCTTTATCGGCTTGTGGTATACCAAAACCACGTCCTTCGACCTAACCAGTTACTCGGATGCTGATTTTGGTGGATGCAAAGTGGATAGAAAAATTACTAGCGATATGTGTCATTTACTAGGTAAGGCTCTAGTCTCTTGGTTTAGCAAGAAGCAAAATTCTGTCGCACTATCAACTACTAAGGCTGAGTATATCACTGCATGACGTTGTTGTGCACAAATTTTGTGGATGAAACAAACCTTAGAAGACTTTGGTTTATAATACACACACATACCCATTTTTTGTGACAACAATAGCACTATTAATCTTACTAAGAATCCTGTATGTCACTCTCGCACTAAGCATATTGAGATTCGACATCATTTTCTTAGAGATCATCAAACAAATGGAGATATAGACCATGTATATGTAGATACACAGAACTAACTGGTTGATATCTTTAAAAAACCATTAGCGGAAGATCGTTTCAATTATTTACGTCGAGAACAAAAATTTTAGATGTCAATAATATTAATTAATTTTGATTTATTGATTATCCTTCAATATGCAAATACTATTTTTCGATACAAGCCTACAAAGGGTCAGTCTGTCACTACGGCTGCGACAAATACGAAACGGTACTTAAGTGTTCTCCGATGAACCTCTATTAGCTGGAACAGTACCCCTACAGCTAATCTGAGACAGTCGCTGTGTAACGAAAGTTAATTCATGAAGTAATATTAATTATATTAAATGAAATTTAAAATAATTAAACTTTGAATTAAATAATTGAAAAGGGATTGATGAATAGAAAGTGGGTTGTATTTATTTTGTTGAAAAATACCTCAACAGAACCCCAGGTGAGCTCGCACCAAATTTGGCCTGAGTTCTATTGGTGGTATGTGCTTTCAAGTCAGAAACGAGTGGCCCCCCTATTCATCTTCATCTCTCTCAAATCCTCAAATCACAGCAGCAGCCGCGCCGAGCTCTCCAAACCCTAGTTTTTCTCCATGCATTGCTTCCAATCCCCTTGGAGATTTCAATCCAATTTTTGGATTCGTACGAGTTTCTCGTCCTCTACAACATACTCAAATCTTAGAAGGTATAACCTCCTCCTTCCCTCACTTTCCAATTCATAGTTTTCAATCTTTCTATAGAAACAATACCTAGGATTTTGAACCCCTTTAAGAGGAAGAAGCCGACTCCTAGTGAAGTGGCAACGTCTTCTGATCCTATTAAAGGATCATTCTTTTCTCTGGTTCAATCGCTGACAGAGCATACAATGAGTTTTACTTTGAAACTCATGACCAATCTCTTTTATGGTATGCGGATTTCTCTATTCGCAAAATATGCACCAGTACAATGAATAAATTGACCATATTTTCTGAGCATCGACATTATTTTGAAGCATTAGTGTAGTGCCCCGTCCCGCTCAGTCAATCGGAGGAATCGAAACACCAACTACGTTCGGACTTAGCCTTACAACGGCTTACTCGGAAACATCGCTCAAGTGGGGTAGTTTCGGTGAACTCGCCTATGCCTTCACATAATAAATTGCATGTTTTCAACTTGCACAAGTAGGCTTAATAATAAAAGAGATGAATCCACGTAGCTAAAGGGAGTAATTCCGACGGGTCGAATTGAGATAGAATATAGAAAGGTCTAACGGTCGGCTTAGAGTTGGTGCACGACGTGCTTTGAAAATGACACTAGGTCCTTCGTCCCGTGGCTTGGGAGAAGGAAAGTTGGTCTTCGACACAAAACTATGAACTTGCCTAAGTCATAGGCATCGCCCGCATAAATGCTCGATAAAGCATGTACGCTTCCACTGCGCGCAAGGCTTGGCATAGCTTTTGCTCGTCCCCCATTAAGTTATAGGCTTGAGTCAGTTAATTAAAGTTATGTCGGTCGACCTAAGTCATTTCAAATGCTGTGCCATTCATTCTGCGGTTGTCATGTTAAATAGTCCAACGATCCCAAGGCCCGTCATATGAGGTATGACTTGGGCGATAGCGTTGCGTAGAACACGAGTTGGTTTAAGGCACGAGCCACAGTTGGTTCAGTGGAAAGTTAGCCACGGTCTGTCGATACATAAGAAACACATTATGTTCATGTTTAACGCCCTAGTTCCAAAATACTTGGGACCAGATACGTATCATGCCAGCAGCATACATACGAAGAACACTCCAATATATGGAAACCTTGTATGTATACATAAGCTGTAAAATGTAGTAATCCAAGACAAACTAAATCTCATCCACAATAAAGAGAAGAATAGTATAAATCAACTTGAATATTTATGGTACAATCGTTGGGCGAGAAAAAGTCCACTACCAACTATCAAAAGGAGATAAAGTATACAAGAAAATGATCCATGAAAGTATCAAGACGAACCAATAGCGATCATCTTCGAAGAAATGGAGACGCCCACCATATTGGCTAGAACACCTGCAGTAAACCATAAAAGACACACCTGGAGAGATAACCAGGTCCTCAGAGGGACGTAGCAAGATACATGAAGAACATGCCATTATAACTGCATAAGTAAAAACTATAAACTACAACACAACAGGGTTCCTAACCATCTATATGATATGCACTTTGAGGACAACGTTCTACGCAGGGGAGTCGGATCAGCAGAGTAAATAAAGAGTGGCAGTAAGTAACGCTCATCCGAGTCACTATCGGCCCTGGGCAGAAGGTAGTGCTCATAAGAGTCACCTTCGGCCCAAAATGTGTGTAAAAATAAATGTAGCCCCTACGCTAATAGCTGTCCCCTCCCTCCAATGATACTGTATATGCATCGTACGACATACCAACACATATCGCTTCCACAACACTGTTTATAATAGATAACTGTCAAGTCTTCTAAAATGCATCTATTGACAGTTATTCCTACGCATGTGCACGGGTGATCAGCCAATACACAAGTGACCACTATGATACTCACAACTCGCACACAACTCATGATACCATCGTGACGAAGTCAATGACATGCATTCTATTAACGGAAGTCTCTTAACTCTATGTTCACAAGCAAAAATAAAATAATAAACAAGAAATATAGATACAATAACTGAAATAAAATAACTAAATGTAAGCAGTAAAGATGGCAAGGTATATTGCCTGAGGTTATGTGCAAAAGAGATAATCCAGTAGCTCGAACCGGCAAATAAACAAAGCAAGAAAAGCCAAATCCTGTAGATGACTCCGTGATGCTGCAACAAACATCACGAACTAGTTTGGAATATAAGATATGCCTAGAAAATGCTGTCCAAAAGTTAAATTCTAGAACAGGGGCAAAATCATAATTTTGGGTAAATGATGTCCGCGTTTGACCCGCTTTGCATCAAATGTGCGCCAGAACCTACGGTCTCTAAAGTCATCAAACTACATGTCTACGATTTGTTTTGATAGACAAACCCAATGGTATGTCCAATTTTGGATTCGGTGGGCCGTGCACAAAACCGCCCGTTGAATGGGATTATGGGCACGCCAAAATGGCGTCCCAATCAACCTTCGCAGAATTGAACCAAACTTGGCTCACAGGACCAAAAAATATTTCCAATGGCGCAAGTTTCGTCGCGATTTGATTAGTGTACACGAAGTTGTGACTTAGTTTGCAAAGGGTCGATATGGGGGTATCTCGACGGATACGCACTGATTTCGTCGCACATGCAACGAAATTGGGTTCCGTCAGTTCCCACACGTCGACAACATCCATACGCATCTTTCAATGTGTAGAGTGCGCGACCACGTCGCTCGTTTGTCGGAGCGCACACCGTATCCGGTGTTTTCTACTCTTTTTTTTGTTTCAAAAAGTTTTTCGCACAAGTTCATCGATCCATAACTTTCTGTACGATGCGTTAAATCTGATTCTACAAATTGCGTTGTAGTCTCGGTTATGTTGTTATTCTCTGCCTTTAATTAGTTTCTACAAAATCCTATTGTAAGTAAAGAAAAGTGGCCGACAAGTAGGTTTTAAAACAGTTTTTAATATTCCAGAAAATAGTTTTTCTCCAACTTTGTCTCGATTTTTCGAGCAAGTTGATGGCTATGTCAAAATCCACCTAGGGGATATCGAAGAGGGTCATGTGCGCTTTCTATACACGAATTTACGGATCGAAAATCGGAGTAAATTGACAGAGAAATTGATCGGGGAAGTGTGATACCTTAAAGTGGAAAACTGTTGCATGGATGACGAGGGGCTAATTTCGATGCTCGTTCGTCGCGCACACAACTCCGTTGCTGGTGAAACGAACTCGTAGACGAAGAGGGTATGTTCTGCCGCAATTTTCGTTTTGGAAGTCTAGGATTTTGAGGTCTATGGAGAAAGTTATATATAAAACAAATTAGGTAAAAACCTAACACTACTATTATTACTAATACTAATAACCCAATGGCCCACTCAAGAAAAATTTTCGAGGCTTGCTGCTGTACGCAGCAAGCATGGAGAGGGGTGGGGCCCGCCCCTTTAAAGTGTGTGTTTGACTTTTTTTTTTTCTTTTCTTTTCCTTTCTTTTTTTCTTTTTTTTCTTTTCTTTAAATCTTTATATATAACTATATATATCCAAAAATCTATCTAAATCCAAATAACACTTTAAATGTCACATATCCAAATATTTAGTATATTTAAATATATCTACATATATATAATTCCATTCACAATAAACCAACTCAACATATTAATAATAATATTTAAATAGAATAAACATGTTTAATAATTCTCCAAAAAATAACTTTAATAATAATAAATTAATAAAATCGTCCCAACGGGTGCACTTATGCCGCACACCCTTTCCCTGGTCCACAAAATGTATATTTTGTAAAATATTATTTAAATAATTAAATAACAATAATTGCACCAATAATTAAATAATTTGAAATTGTACATGAAATTCTAAAATAATTTAGGAATTATTTTTACGTACATAAAATATGTCTACATGGCTACCTTGGTCACACCACATGTCTACTTGGGCTTGGGTTTGGTCCAGTCCCTGTTCGGACTGGTTTGGACAAATCGGGTCATCTAAAAATCAATATATAAAATAATATCTTATTAAAATAATTTAAATGAGTCAATTCACAACTTGGCCTAGTTTTTCTAGTTTGGACAGAATTATGGCTAGGCCTCTCACGGTGACTAATATACTGGTCAAAGCACACTGCTACATCTTCCGTGCCAAAGTTCATGGTCGTCTAGTGCTCCAAAACTCAAAAATGGCTAAGATCATTTTTACTAATAAAAAAAATCATAAATTGCATAAATTCATTTTTAAGTCTTTTTAATTAACAAAAAATACTCCCAAAAATTTAGGTTTTACATCCTACCCAACTTACAAGAATTTTCCTCGAAATTTAGGATTAATAGGGTAGATAGGGTTGAGGGATAGGAAGAGTTCGTCAATACCAAAATACAATTAAATTTTGGTGGAGGCGATAAACGTTCAACACCACCATCTAATAGAAAATTGTGGAATCGATATATACAAAAATATCATGGTTATGGAATTGAATAAGGACTGCTAGTGAAGGTAACAAAATTTTGAATATCCAATTTAGAAGAACAGTAAGGAAGGGAATAGACCACAGAAATTAAATTAGACATTTAGAAGATGTGATTCCTTAAGGGAGAACTGGATACTGATCGTCTTGGTCGAGGGTTTGATTAAGTGATGATTAGAATCACTCTCGTGCGTTCAAGAGGGGTTGGAAGGGCACAATGAAATTTCTAGGATTGGGGAGAAGAAGAGTTTAAGGTGATGATATAGCCACATGAGTTGGTCGGTGGATATCTAAATTCGTGTTAAAATAACTGATATGAAAACTAAAGGTGATATCTTACATCTATCTATCATGTACAGTGTCTGATCTTTCTAATATAAGTAAAGTAAAATCAATAAAGTTCAAGGACGAGGCTATCGAGTACGAATACGGGGTTCATAGGCGACAGAAATAATTCAAATGAGAGTTGTCAATGCTATCACGGATGAGACTCTAAGGCAGGTTTAACTATGTCTCCATCCACATAGAATAATACCTAAAAACGAACCAAAGTGCAATAGGTTGATCAGACCATCATGCACCGGTTCTGATTAGACAATATGTTAGTGGGTGCACCCAATAATATATCTTATGATCAAGCTTGATAACGAAATAAGCTTGCAAAACTGAAGCTACATTAGCAGCATGAGATAGTCAAAATATGAGCAAGGGAGGTACTGATGAAGGAAATTTTAAATAGTCCAAGATCTTTTAAAATCAAGTCTTGCCCGAAGTATGGGCCCTTACAGTTATCCTAGTTTTCTTCATTTTATGGCTTGGTCGCCTATATAATTTTAGGGTCCTCTGAATTTCTAGTTTGAGTAAACTCATCAACATGATTCATAAGGATAAAGGTTTTATTAGGTTGTGAGGTATTCTACCCAACTTACAAGAGTTCAACTAATAGTGTGATGGACAATGGGTCACGCAATCAAGGTAAGCACAAAGTCAGGCATTTAATGATGAAGTAGAACACAATCACCTATCAGGTTGAAAGAAATGAGTCAACGTTGGACCTCTAATTCAAGTCAAAGTAACTGGTGTCATGGTAGGTTATAGCTTAGCCATTTGACTAGAAAGTCATATCAAGAAAATAGAGTACAAGTAGACGTGTTTTAGTGGGACATATATATCTACATTGAGGTGGGCTCGTCTAAGTCTAACATATGAAGTTTGTTGGAAGGGAAAGTCTAGTGTTGTGCTCAAAATATTCAAGTCACGGTAAGGGATGCCAAAATATCCAAAATAGAAAGTGGGAGTTCATGAGGTGAATAGTAATGCTCAAAATAAAGGAGATCAAGTTAAAGCATGCAATAAAATCAATTAAAATTTTACCAAAATAATTTAGGATCACAGTTCTAGAGAGAAGATGGCCCCTTAAATGAATACAGTCAATGAACAATTAAATCATTATTCAAATTGCAACTGGGTTAGAAGGTTACCATAAAAGATCGAGATTCGAGGGAAAATCGAGTAAGTAAAGATTGAGATACAATATAGTTTGGTAGATGACTAGCAACGCTTGTGTATATACTACTATCATGGCACGAGTGTCATGGCATTTAGTATGGAATACTTCCAATTTATTAGGGCTATCTTGGTGGCCTAATATTAAAATTGAAATTTAAGTTTCCTCCAAAAGTTTCTTAATAAATTTCTCTAAATGAACTATCCAAATTTCGTATTCACTCCAAGCCGTCAAATTTAATCATGACCAAATCAAATCCCTTTCCAAGTAAACTTCCATCACGTTACTACTAACCTTTCCAAAATTTAACATTTCCCACTCCAACTTTTAAACTCAAGAAACTCATGAATCAAAAAAAAATTATATCACTTCATAACTTTAAAACTCCAAAAATTTCTCCAATAACCCTCAAGATAAACTTTTAATATATCACGAATAATTTAAAATTTACAGCTCAATATTTTAACGCACTCATCACATAACTTCTATTTCTAAGTCATTCAAACAAAATCACAACTTTTAAATGGTAAATTCCTTTAATCAATCAAAATAACTTTTCACCACATCTTTAGTTACTTTTCCCAAAATATTGTAATATTAGCAATCTAACTATAAACTCAATGTTCAAATGTTTTTATTAGTCATCCAATCAAAATTTTTATTTTTTTCAAAATTTCCAATCAATCTCGAATAACCTTTATTGTGTCACAAATCAAATCTATATATTTTTCTTCTTCTATCATTAATCCAAATCTTAAACTCAAAATTTAAATAGGAGTTATCAATCGTAATTCATACAAGAGTTTAAAGTAGATCCTCAATTTGATTATATATCCTTCAAAATATTTTTAACCAAAAATTCTTAATAACCTTACTCCAAACTTAAAAATCAAAATTTTACGAACTTATTAATTGGAACCATACAACCCAATTTTAAACCAAGCCTTATCAACCGCCCTCATAATCTTACAGCAGCATTTAAATTTCAAAAATTCTTTTCAACTAACTTTATTCTATTCAAAGATGTATAGCTATAATTCACTGAATCATAATTATTTTTCAAAGACCTTCAAAAATTAGAACGCAAATCAATTCAATTTCTTTCTCAATTGTATATAGATTCCTCTATCATTTTGTAGATAAAATAAAGTTATAAAATCCTTCGAAGTTATTAATGTTGCTACTACCAACTTGGAATTAACTAATCCCTAAGTTCATACTTCTTGAAAATATGGTCCCTTATCCTCATAGCCTTATAGCTCAATTAGGATCTCAAGGCATACTAGTTGTCAATGTAATCATTTTAGCCATGTGGTTGACCAATGAGCATATATTAGTGTAGTCATCTTCCTATCAAGTATGGAAACAAGGATTACGGTAGGAAGAGCTCAAGCAAGATGCAAATCAATGAGATCGAACGAGAGTTCGAAATTTGAAGTCAAGAAAGGGTGTCAAGTAGGTGGATGAGATTCTAGACTCTAATTATATTGCAGGCCCGTTCGGTACAGTCATGTAACCGAAACGGCAAACTCGACCTGCATGGGCCACCACAAAAACATGTAACGCCCCAGTCCCAAAATACTTGGGACCAGATACGTATCATGCCAGCAGCATACATACGAAGAACACTCCAATATATGGAAACCTTGTATGTATACATAAGCTGTAAAATATAGTAATCCAAGACAAACTAAATCTCATCCACAATTAAAAGAATAATAGTATAAAATCAACTTGAATATTTATGGTACAATCGTTGGACGGAGACAAAGTCAACTACCAACTATCAAAAGGAGATAAAGTATACAAGAAAATGATCCATAAAGTATCAAGACGAACCAAGAGCGATCATCTTCGAAAAAATGGAGACGCCCACCATCTTGGCTAGAACACCTGCAGTAATCCATGAAAGCACACACCGAAGAGATAACCAGGCCTCAGAGGGACGTAGCAAGATACAGAATAACATGCCATTATAACTGCATAAGTAAAAATACTATAAATACAACACAACAGGGTTCCTAACCATCTATGTGATATGCACTTTGAGGACAACGTTCTCGCAGGGGCTGTAGGATCAGAGTAGTAAATAAAGAGTGGCAGTAAGTAGCGCTCATCCGAGTCACTATCGGCCCTGGGCAGAAGGTAGTGCTCATAAGAGTCACCCTCGGACCAAAATGTGTGTAAAAATAAATGTAACCCCTACTAATAGTTCCCCTCCCCCCAATGATACTGTATATGCATCGTAACCACGATACACCAACACATGTCGCTTCCACAACACTGTTTATAATAGATAACTGTCAAGTCTTCTAACATGCATCTATTGACAGTTATTCCTACGCATGCGCACGGGTGATCAGCCAATACGCAAGTGACTACTACATGATACTCACAACTACACACAACTCGTGATACCATCGTGACGAAGTCAATGACATGCATTATATTGACGGAAGTCTCTTAACTCTATGTTCACAAGCAAAAAAAATAATAAACAAAAAATAGATACAATAACTGAAATAAAATGCAACTAAATTTAAGCAGTAAAGATGGCAAGGTATCTTGCCTGAGGTTATGTGTAAAAGAGAATAATCCAGTAGCTCGAATCGACAAATAAACAAAGTAAGAAAAGCAATCCCGCATATGACTCCGGATGCTTCAACAAACATCATGAACGAGTTTGGAATATAAGATATGTATAGAAAATGCATGTCCAAAAGTTAAATTCTGAATAGGGGTAAAATCATAATTTTGGGTCAAAACGATGTCCGCCGTTGGACCCACTTTGCACCGAATGTGCGCCAGAACCTACGGTGTCTAAAGTCATCAAACTACATATCTACGAATTTGTTTTGATGAGACAAACCCAACAGTATGTCCAATTTTGGATTCCGGTGGGCCGTGCACAAAATCGTCCGTTGAGTGGGATTGTGGGCCCGCCAAAATGGCGTCCCGATCAACCTTTTCAGAATTGAACCAAACTTGGCTCACATGACCAGAAAAATATTTCGAGTCTAATGGCGCAAGTTTCATCACGATTTGATGAGTGTACACGAAGTTGTCACTTAATTTGTAAAGGGTCGATACGGGAGTATCTCGACGGATACGCACTGATTTCGTCGTGCACATGCAACGAAATCGGGTTTCGTCAGTTCCTACACGTCGACAACATCCATGCGCACCTTTTGATGCATATAGTGCGCGACCACGTCGCCCGGTTTGTCGGCGCACCGCCGTATTCGGTGTTTTTTTACTCTTTTTTGTTTCAAAAACAGTTTTTCGTACAAGTTCATCGATCCATAACTTTCTATACGATGTGTTAAATCTGATTCTACAAATTGCATTGTAGTCTTGGTTATGTTGTTATTCTCTGCCTTCAATTAGTTTCTACAAAATCATATTATAAGTAAAGAAAAGTGGCCGACAAGTAGGTATTTTAAAACAGTTTTTAATATTCCAGAAAAGTGGTTTTTCTCCAACTTTGTCTCGATTTTTTGAGCAAGTTGGATGGCCATGTCGAAATCCACCTAGGGGATCTCGAAGAGGGTCATGTGGGCTTTCTACACGAATTTATGGATCGAAAATCGGAGTAGAATCGACAGAAAAATTGATCGGGGAAGTAGGATACCCTAAAGTGGAAAACTGTTGCGTGGATGACGAGGGCTGACTTTCGATGCTCCGTTAGTCGTGCACACAACTCTGTTGCTGGTGAAACGAACTCGTAGACGAAGAGGGTATGTTCTGCCGCAATTTTAGTTTTGGAAGTCTAGGATTTTGAGGTCTATGGAGAAAGTTATATATAAAACAAAATAGGTAAAAACCTAACACTACTATTATTACTAATACTAATAATCCAATGGCCCACTCACGAAAAATTTTCGAGGCTTGCTGCTGTACGCAGCAAGCATGGAGAGGGGTAGGGCCCGCCCCTTTAAGGGGTGGGTTTGACTTCTTTTTTTTCTTTTCTTTTTCTTTTTCTTATCTTTAAATCTTTATATATATAACTATATATATCCAAAAATCTATCTAAATCCAAATAACACTTTAAATGTCACATATCCAAATATTTAGTATATTTAAATATATCTACATATATATATAAATTATATTCACGATAAACCAACTCAACATATTAATAATAATATTTAGATAGAATAAACATGTTTAATAATTCTCCAAAAAATAACTTTAATAATAATAAATTAATAAAATTGTCCCAATGGGTGCACTTATGCCGCACACCCTTTCCTTGGTCCACAAATTGTATATTTTGTAAAATATCTTTTAAATAATAAAATACCAATAATTGTACCAATAATTAAATAATTTGAAATTGTACATGAAATTCTAAAATAATTTAGAAATTATTTTTACGTACATAAAATATGTCTACATGGCCTCCTTGGTCACACCACATGTCTACTTGGGCTTGGGTTTGGTCCAGGCCCAGCTCGGACTGGTTTGGACAAACCGGGTCATCTAAAAATCAATATATAAAATAATATCTTATTAAAATAATTTAAATGAGTCAATTCACAACTTGGCCTGGTTTTTCTAGTTTGGACAGAATTATGGCTAGGCCTCCCACGGCATGACTAATATACTGGTCAAAGCACTCTGCTACATCTTCCGTGCCAAAGTTCATGGTCGTCTAGTGCTCAAAAACTCAAAAATGGCTAAGGTCATTTCTACTAATAAAAAATCATAAATTGCATAAATTCATTTTTAAGTCTTTTTAAATAACAAAAATATTCCCAAAAATTTAGGGGTTTTACACAAGTTAAGTGGGAAGGCTATGCAGTAGCCGTTCCCGGAGTTTTCAAGAAATGTTAAGTCTAAGCGATGGTTAGTCGCCGAGAGAAAATATGTCGGGACTGTAGTTCAGTCGCTGAGGCAACCCTGGTTTGGGCTCTGCAAAGAAGTATGAAAAGTGGAAGAAGTAAAGCAAAGGATCTATGTGATGATGATGAGACCATGCAATTACGTTAAGTCTAGAAGTTAGCATAGGCGCGTGGTCATGGACAATTTGTCGACAAGGGCGATGGTTCTTCGAGCGGCAACCTGTGGCCACGGGACCGACTCGGCCTAAGAAGAACAAATTATAGTCGAACTGGGTAATAGGCAATTGGGAGTACGGAAACTTGCATCAGAGATCGCTACTTGCGATGCAAGGATCCCGTTTGCCAGGCAATGTCCACGATGGCTAGTTAATGCCAGTGACTATTCATATAAATGTGTCGGCACGGACGATAATCCACGTGTGTGCCTTTGGACTGAGTTGAGTTGAATGTGTATGCAGTTAGAAGACACATTGTCTGGGCCTAAGATTTGGCTACAATGAAGGTGGCGTGCTTCGGCACGAAATATGGAGTCAAGTGTTAAGTCGTTGGCATAGAGTTTCATGAGTTAGACTTGAGCTGTTGCGAGTTAAGTCAAGAAGGGCCGTAGGGCAAGTTGGGTGAAGTTACGTTGAGTTGTTGGGCACGACCTTGAAATGAGAGGCACAGCCGCGTTGTCAAAACTAAAGTATAAGCAAGACTAAGCGAGGAGGCACTGCCTCAGAGATATTGAAGCACGAATCGAGTTAATGGCACGACCGAGTCGTTACGTCATAGAATATGGCACGAAAGACAAGTATGAGTCGGTGCGTTGACAATGCAAGCACGAAAAAGGTCTAGAGGCAAGGAAATGGAGTCTATCGTGTAGTTGCGTCTCTGATTATGGTCGTAAGGCAAGCACGACTTGATAGGTTAACATTGTTGAGTGGACGTTGTTGTTGCAAGCACGGGATGGTCCTCAGACACAAGTATGCCAAGGCATCTGTCATAAAAACTGATCCTAAGACAAGACTAGAAAGACAATTGATAGAAGAGAGTATATCGCACAAAGTAAATCAAACGTGTCAGTTTTGTATGGGTGGGCGAGGAGCTCATCCCACCAGTACAGTTGAGTACTGACACCCACATAGTTTATATGTGCAGGCACAGGTAGAAGCTCGTAGCGCAGAGCTCGCTTGGATACGTCAAGGCACGGAGTTCCTTGGTGATTTGAAGCGTACGGCCGCATAGAGTCAAGACTTATATGAGACATAATGTATGGACATCATCTTTCGAAGCTTCCGTTGGCTCAAGCATCGTATTGAGAGAAGAGAGAAAGCAGAGTGATTTGTAATATGAGAAGAGTGAGCTTGTGTGACTTGTAATCTTGGCCTTGCGCCCTTTGTAATCTTTGTTTCAATATCAATAAAGAGCTCTTTGAATAACTTGTGTTTTGATTCAAATTTCTGCTACTATTATTCAATGTCTGTGCATGGGACTTCTGTGCGACGATTCCATCACAGCCGTTGAAATTGGCCGTTATAGAACCCGCCTTGAACGAACGCAATCTAGGCTCGTGCAGCATCACGCCTTAGCGAGGACGATCGCTCCTACAGGAGTGGGGCGTGACATAATGGTATCAGAGCACGGCTTTACGTCCTTGGACTATCGATTGAATTCTTTAACTCTGATGTTTCCGCGAACTCTGAATGTTGCTTCTGCATATTAATATCGTTGGTGCGCTCTCTCTCAAATGTCCCATGGGATGTCCATACAATAAGTCTATCTATTTTCCAAAATGTAGGAGAACAGTTTTTGTCAAAACAAAAAGATGGTTCGCATAAGCACGGTTGGCTTAGTCGGGCTGGGCATATACACCAAGGATCGAGGCAACCTTAGCAAAGTCGAATGCGGGATTCGTAATGTTTTAAGCACGAGATGGGTTAGACTTGGTTGAGTAAGTGGGATAACTATCGATAGGGATGCTATCGAGTGACGATATCGTCGATGCGTTATAGATGAGCGTGCTTGGAATTAGAGGAATGGTTCGAATGGGATTGAAGAAGTCGATTTAGATTCAAATGACAGTTTTGAGGATTTGTTGAATGACTTCATTCATGAGTGGTGTATACGAGAGCCTCAGGAATGTCGATCGATCGATTGAGGATAGGGAGTGTCAATGAGTCTATCAACAAGCGTCGCATTATGCAAAGCCTTAGATTGAGTGTCGTTGAACAAGTTGTAGTCTTAAAAATTTGGATGAGTTGATTCGAACAACTTAGAATTGACGTGCACGGAACGTGCACGGGATTGAGATTGCACAAGTATAAAACATAGAAATGATAGAGTAGGCAAATCAAATCGAGAAAAAGTTAAGGTGTGCGAATGGATGACTTGATCGAGGAAATCAATAAGAATCGTATACGAAAAGTTAGCACGACATGAGGATAGCGTGCATAAAAAGTATGATTCGAATGTGTGAAAATGACTATGAGGATTGGAATAGATGTTGTTCGATGAATTGAGTTAGCAAAGGGACGATACGAATTGAGAAAATACGTTGGTCGATGACTTAAGATAGACGGATGAATAATAAGCGAATTTGGGTTTGAGAAATTTGATGTTGTGAATGATTCGAAGGATAATGATCGAACTTGAGTTTAAATATTGGGAGATTATCCAGTTGGACGATGGCATCATTCGCACGACTCAAAATTGGTTGCAAAGGAAGATCGTCAGGTTATGCATATTGTCGATGGTATTGAGGCGTATCAAAGATCGATATGCGATAACTCGGGGGTATTCTGACTCGGCGAAGGACGATCGTGCAAGTGTTATTGTTCGGTTGGATGCTATACTTAGGATTTTGATCGAGATGAATGTTGGATGAAAATGATTGTGTCTTGATGGTTAAGCGGATAACCACAACATCGACAATCTTGTCTTGCGCGAGCGCAACTCTAGCCTCGCACATACGTCGCGTCGGATTAGGGGCAATCGTTCCACATGAGCGCTGACATGGTGATTCATGTCACAGGAATGATCAAAATCGAAAAATCAGGATGCGGCAACTTTGATTGTCTCGACTTGTTGGCTTGATATGAAGGTGAACTCGAGGATTTGTAGGACTTATGATTGACGAATGAATAAAACTTGAGGATTGAGTAGGTCCAAGCCGTGCATCGAGAATGAATTAGTCTAGACACAAAACAAGAGTTACGTCCCGATGAGAATGATTATCTCGTGGGAGCGTTCATGGTGATTCGTGCCCATCGTGGATAATCTGACTCGCGTGAGATTGAGGCGCAACATATTGTTAAGTCGGACGACCTTGTGATCGATTACGTAAATTAGGATGATTGACTTAGGGAGTATAAAATATGAATTATGGATTAACGATGAATTGTGTCCTAGCGTGCTTGATTTGAGAAAGTTTGATAGACGAACTATGAGATAGACTATACGAAATGGCTTGATGAACGAGTGATATCGATATGTCATGGAATTGGTTGAACGTGAGTTATCGTAGGATGGCTTTGCTGAATGACTCAGACCCTGTGCGACAAATGTCGGGATGTGTGTAGGAAATCAATGCTCGAGGTTTAGAAATCGGAGTGATACGAGCTTGGGTAGAAAACCCCGTACCATCGATTTGGTTTGACCATAGGATGGGGTCAGTGTTGATATCGTTGTTTGGGAACTATAATTCAAGTACTGACGGAAAGACATAGCCTAGCGGGTAGGCAGACGTCCGAGTGCGAAGCGATAGAAAATTATGGAGGCACCACTCGTGAGGCTCGGTTAACATGCATGTATATCAGGGACGTCCAAATATGTGCACGATCCGACTCGAGTGGTGATGGCAGATTCTCTACCACGAGACTTGGCTGAAATACATGTATTTTGGGGACGCCTGAAATATGTGCACTATACAACTAAGTGATACGTTGAATCAATTGAGACTTGAGGAACGGAAAAGTGTCGAGAATTTTAAAATCATAAGTTTCAAAGAAATGTTGATGCTAATGCGATCATTGAATTGAGACAAGTTCTAGTGTTGGTTGATCGGTTGGCGTGCCTAACAACTAAGTTAGCGATAGCACGAGCGTGGCTCGGATTGAGGAAACGTATAGGAATAGTGTGTGCGAGGAACGTCGGATGTTAAATCAAGTTATAAGCTGATAACTGTACTCAGTAAGTTTCGAAGACGAAACTTTTTCTGAGTGGTGTATGATGTAGTACCCCGTCCCGTTCAGTCAATCGGAGGAATCGAAATGCCAACGGCGTTTGAACTTAGCCTTGCAATGGCTTGAGACAACGCTCAGGTGGTGTAGTTTCGGTGATCTCGCCTCATCTTTGCCTTCACATAATAAATTGCATGTTTTCAACTTGCACAAGTAGGCTTAATAATAAAAGAGATGAATCCACATAGCTAAAAAGAGTAATCCCGACGGGTCGAATTGAGATATAATATGGAAAGGTCCAACGGTCGGCTTAGAGTTGGTGCACGACATGCTTTGAAAATGACACTCGGTCCTTCATCCCGTGGCTTGGAAGAAGGAAAGTTGGTATTCGACACAAAACTATGAACTTACCTAAGTCATAGGCGTCGCCCGCGTAAATGCTTGATAAAGCATGCACGCTTCCACTGCACAAGGCTTGGCATAGCCTTTGCTCGTCCCCCGGGTTAAGTTGTAGGCTTGAGTAAGTTAAGCAAAGTTATGCCGATCAACCTAAGTCATTCCAAATGATGTCCCACTCATTCTACGGTTGTCAAGTTAAATAGTCCCACGATCCCAAGGCCCGTCATATGAGGTATGACTTAGGCGATAGCGTTGCGTAGAACACGAGTTGGCTTAAGGCACGAGCCACAGTTGGTTCAGTGAAAAGTTAGCCACAGTCTGTCGATACTTAAGAAACATGTTATGTTCAAGTTAAGTGGGAAGGCTATGCAGTAGCCATTTCCGGAGTTTCAAAGAAATATTAAGTCTAAGCGATGCTTAGTCGCCGAGGGGAAATACATCGGGACTGTAGTTCAGTCGTCGAGGCAACCCTGGTTTGGGCTCTGCAAAAAAGTGTGAAAAGTTGAAGAAGTAAAGCAAAGGATCTAGGTGATGATGATGAGACCATGCAATTACGTTAAGTCTAGAAGTTAGCGTAGGCACGTGGTCATGGACAACTTGTCGACAAGGGCAATGGTTCTTCGAGCGGTAACCCGGGGCCACGAGACCGACTCGGCCTAGGAAGAATAAATTATAGTCGAGCTGGATAATAGGCAATTGGTTGTACGGGGACTTACATCGGAGATCGTTACTTGCGGTGCAAGGATCCCGTTTGCCAGGCTATGTCCACGATGGCTAGTTAATGCCAGTGACCATTCATATAGAAGTGTCGGCAAGGGTGGCAATCCGCGTGTGTGCCTTTGGACTGAGTTGAGTTGAAAGTGTATGCAGTTAGAAGACACAATGTCTGGGCCTAAGATTTGGCTATAATGAAGGTGGCGTGCTTCGGCACGAGATGTGGCGTCAAGTGTTAAGTCGTTGGCATAGAGTTTCATGAGTTAGACTTGAGCTGTTGTGAGTTAAGTCGAGATGGGCCGTAGGGCAAGGTGGGTGAAGTTACGTTGTGTTGCTGGGCACGACCTCGAAATGTGATGAACGGCCGCGTTGTCAAAACTAAAGTATAGGCAAGACTAAGTGAGAAGGAACTGCCTCAGAGATATTGAAGCACGAATCGAGTTCATGGCACGACCGAGTCATTACGTCACAGAATATGGCACGAAAGACAAGTATGAGTCGGTGCGTTGACAATACAAGCACGGGAAAGGTCTAGAGGCAAGGAAATGGAGTCTATCGTGTAGTTGCGTCTCTGATTATGGCCGTATGGCAAGTACGACTTGATAGGTTAACGTTGTTGAGTGGATGTTGTTTTTGTAAGCACGAGATGGTCCTCAGACACAAGTATGCCAAGGCGTCTGTCATAAAAACTGATCCTAAGACAAGACTAGAAAGACAATTGATAAGAAGAGACTATGTTGCATAAAGTAAATCAAACATGTCAATTTTATATGGGAGGGCGAGGAGCTCATCCCACCAGTACAGTTGAGTACTGACACCCACATAGTTTACATGTGCAGGCACATGTAGAAGCTCGTGGTGCGGAGCTCGCTTGGATGCGTCGAGGCACGGAGTTCCTTGGTGATTCGAAGCGTGCGGCCGTATGGAGTCAAAACTTATACGGGATATAATGTATGGACATTGCCTTCCGAAGCTTCCGCTGGATCAAGCATTGTATCGAGAGAAGAGAGAGCTGAGTGACTTGTAATATAAGAAGAGTGAGCTTGTGTCACCCCCATTTTTCAGAAACAGGAGTATTTTTGTCATTTTACATTTTTGAATATTTTTAAATTTTATTTTATTATTTATGATATTATTTTGGGGTTGAAATTTATTTTCTTATTTACGATATTGTTTTGGGGTTATTTGAGTCGGGTTCGAATTTCAACTCAATCCGACTTGAAACGGGAATCCGGAGGGTAGTTTGACTCTAGTGGGACCCACACACTAGTTAGGCATGGCCCATATGATATTAATTTTAGTCCATATGATATTAATTTTAGTTAGTAGTTAGACTAATTATTTATGGATAGCTTTAGTTTAATTCGAGACTTAAAACTAGACTAAATTGACCTCAACCTTTAACCCATTCCTAATTTAAATCAAATAGATTAGTGGAGGGCATTTTGGACATTCAAATAGGGGACACCTCACCCTTTTTGGGCAGCCACCTATGGGGGAGGGGATAAGGAGTGAGTCACTCCTTCATTCATTTGTTTTCATCCACTTTCTCTCTCTTGTTCTTCTCCAAATTAATTTAGAGATGAACCTCCATTGATTTAATCTCCAAATCTACCCTTTCTTCCACCAAATCTTCTTCATTTCTCCTCTACTCCATGGTTAGAGGGTGCTACCCAAGTTTGGGAGGATTCGGAGCTTGTTCGTGTCCTTTTAGAATCTCTACATGTCGGAAGGATTTTCCCTTTGAATCTCTCTCCCGGAAGGTATAATCTCTCCTATAATCCATCCCTACATGCATATAAAAATATTTTGAACCCATAGGAATGACCCCCATGGTTGTATCTCTATTTGTGTCCATTTCGTGTCCATTTGGAGGTCATAGGAGTGTCCTTTGTGTTGTGGTTGTGTCCATGTGGGAAAACCCCAAAATTTGAACACACTATGTGTTGTTGTTATGTATGAATGAATTATTGTATGTTTAATCTCATATTTTTCTATTGGAGATGTGTTCTATAGTGTCTCATATAAATATATTAGTGTAGAGAGTGAGTTCTTGATATATTATGTTATATACTTGTGTTTCTTTTGTCTCAAACTACCTAAATTCGTCATAATATTTATCCACATTTTTAGTAGCAATAGCAACTTAGAAATGTCATAACTTTTCGCTTAAAATTCCGATTTATCTCCCATTTTTTTATATGAACCGTATCGAAGTTAGCTTTCCAAATATATATTTTAATAAGCCAAATTCGTTCTGAAACTTTTTGTAAAATTATTTGAGTGTCAGCTGTACGAAAGACGAACGCATTTCGGTGTTTTTTGCGATTCCGGGAGGTTCCGGACACGAAAATGCGATCCGTTTAAAGTTTCGGAAAGCTAACACAAAGATATATAACATACTTTAATTCTAGAATTTAGTGAATATCCAATTGGTACCGTATTGGTTTTAAGTAGAAGAGTGACTACACGATATATGCATTTTGTGTAACCTATGAGCCTATGTAGTACGGATATTAAATAAATATAGAGTATGTAATGCATGATATGTTAGATGAATGAAATAATATATATATGATATATATTCTTTTTACATTAATGTATATATATGGTTGAATGCAAGCATGTAGGAATGCAATTATATAATACATATAAGCAATGCATGAATGAAAGAATGATATACAATGTATGCATGAAAGTATATATGAATGCTAGATATGAATACAAGATATATATGTAATGATAGATATGAATGCATAATGTATAGATATTGTAAGGCAATACATAATGATAACATGTATGGTAATGTAGAGTATATGATGCAAGCATGAATGAATGGAGGAAATACATGTATATAGGTAATATAGAATGTAATATATGAAAGCAAGCATGCAAGATAATGTATTGTATCCTTATATGATGTATTCAACTTACAGATAATGTAATATATGAAAGGAATGAATGATAATATATAACATGATATGTAAAGTAATGTAAGGTATGAAATATATGATGTGTGTATGTTTGTATATCTCCATGTTAATGTATGAAATGATATGAATATACAATATATGCATATGTATAAAACATGTAGGTAATACATAGATGCATGAATGAAATAAATGTTTGCAATATGTTAATATAAATACAAGTATCTAATATGCATGAATGTAAGTATAATATAATACAAGTATACATGTATGTATCATGTAAATATAATATACATGATATGTATGTATGCATGTAAACAAGGTAAGTATGTATGTATTTCTATAAACTGAGTTAACCTATAACCTTTTACACATATGCATTCATACACCCTTTGACATCATGTATCCCATGTCACATACACCTACTATCACTAAATTTTAGAACATTAACACATATCATTTCACACACATGCCAAACACACACATACTCACTTACACTTTTATCTCTCTTTCTATATATATATATACATATATATATATATGTATGTGCATATATATATATATATATAGCTTTCCTATATATATCTATGTATATGAATATGTGAATGTGAATAATATATATACATTATATGACTAAGTTTGTGTACCTTGTTAGCTTATGGTTTAGTTTTGTGCTTGGTTTAGCAAGTGACTTAGGCTATGAGTTAGTAGCTATCTTGGATAATTGATTTGCATATACTTAGTTTGTTTAGACCTAGAATAACTCATTTGACCTAATTTAGACTTGTTAGACCTAGTTTGACCATAGTTGACCTAGATTTGACTTTCAGGGTTGACCGGAGTTGACCTAGAGTTGTTTTGACTTAGAAGAACCTAGGATAAAATAGATTGCTTGTAGAGATTTATTTATTACAAATTGAACACCTTGTAACCTGTGTTGCTTTAAATAGGACTCTGTGGCTTCAGTTGGACCCCCTATACTTATCAGCTGTTCAGGTTATCAGGCGAGTACATTCTCTGATCATTTCATATCCTGCTTAGAATTATTTTCTGTATTAAATTACTTTACTTGATACTGTCACGTTGGTCACACGGATTAGTACTATATGTATCCCTTCTTGAGATATTATCCCTTCAGGGAGCATCGGGGTACTCTATGTTTTGTGTATTTCACTTACATGGCGTATCACTATGCTTCTTTGGTTCTTTGATCACTTGTGACATATACCCATATGATCACAGAGTCTTCTTTGAATCCTTATCCCATTTATGGGACTACTATGTACCACCCTTTGGGGGCTTATCACCCTTTGGGGGCTTATCACCCTTTGGGGGCTTATTACCCTTCGAGGGCTTACCACCCTTCGGGGACTGTTACATAAAATTATAACATAACCTGGTTGGATCCTTGTGTATTAATTGGGGGTTCGGGGGAGTATAAATAGCCATGTGAACAATTCCAAAGTAGAATAGCCATGTACGCATCTTTAGTATAGCCATGTGCAAATCAAGCTGTTCATATGTCGACTTTGTACTCTAAATCACTAGTCACTGGTAGCTCTCTACTTATAGTAGATATTTCTATTACAGTTCTCTCTCTGTTTACATATTGCATTTCCTTCAGTATTTATATCTTACTTTACTGGATGATTATATTTTCTAACCTGCTATGAACTGTTGATATGTACTGTGCTCGCTCCTGTCCTGACTGGACCTGTTGATAAATTTTACAGATAGCTTGGAGGTTGCCTGCTAGCCTAGAGGAGACACATTAGAGGTTGTTTAGTAAGCTATTTTCAGTTGTCTGGAGTTGTATTTACTTTATAGATTACTGTATTTGAGCTTTGAGACGTATTTCTGGGTTTGTGTATCTTAGACACTTAGACTTCTATCTGCTGTATCTCCTTTGGATTTTATGTTTTATCTATCTTCTATTATGCTCTACCTTAGATGTGATTGAGTTTACATTCTACTATGTCACCCCCATTCGGGGAGTATAAACAGTATAGCCTTATACTGTTAGATGTATGTGACCTAGGACAGCGTTCTACCGTCGACACTGCGGCGTAGGCTGGGCGTTGTGACGTTCTCGTACCCTCATAGTGGGTGCGGGTCGTGACACATTTTTAGTGGTGGCCCATGCAGGTCCAGTTTATGTAGTGATATTCGAACTAGAGTACCACTACAGCCTGCAGTAGGATTAGGATATATTTTGAAGATACTCAATCACAGTTAGGATTCCTTGAGAGATTCCTGGGATGACCCTTGAGAATCTTATTTAACTTCGATTTGAAAACTCTCTTTTTTCTTGATTTGATTTATCTTTATTTTCTATTATTGAATTTGATTTTGATGGATTATTGTTGAATTTGAGTTTGTATTTATTGATTTTGATGGAAGATTGTTGAATTTTGAATCTTGACGTTAGCTGTCGCATCCGAGTTTGTATTTATATGATTTGAAGGATTTTTGTTCATTTTTGAATCTTGATGTTCGTTGATAAATTTGATTTTTGGGTATTCATTGTGATTTAATTTAATTTTTGTCAAGATAAAATTATATGGGCTAGGTCGTCTAAGTTATGGAATCTAGTCTTCTATAGTCACATTAGCCAGCATGGTGAGGACATATAGTCTGATTTTGGATATATTTCTCGGGTGTGGGAATTTAAGATTTTCGCAGCCAAGCTAGTGGCATCACGAAAATGTTAAATACCATGATTCTAGAGGTATGTGCCTAAGTCGAGGACTCTGTGATTATCGTAGCCTTACTTACTAGTATGACGAGGATTTAGAGTACCATGATTGTGGATAGACGCATATGATTATCAGATTGTACCTTAAATATTTTCGAACATGTTTTCTCTACTTTTGTTTCAGTCCTTCAAAAAAAAATTATTATTTATTTTGTTTTGCTTCTCATTATTTAACTTAGGAGTAGCTTTAGCTATTTTTATGAACCTTGTGCAACTTCTTGCTATGAATTTCTTCTTAATACAATGAATCGACGATTTTGCTATACCTTATCTTGGATTTGATATTATAGCTATGGTTTTAAAATGGTTCTTCCTTTAAACAGATAAGCAGAATAGATTTCATTGTTATTTCTTCTTGCTATTATTATTGTATTAAATAATGATAATCATAATAAAACTGTCTTGATTTCACCAATCACCTACTTTACAATCTTGGTAGGAATCTAAATGTTGGTCTTGATGTAGAAATTGATTTTTATATTGGGACATGAGAATATATAGTGGACATAGACCCTTGCCTTATACGTATGCATGCTACACTTTGATTTCCCACCTATCTAAATACATATTAATATGTTGTTGATGTTTAAATTGTCAAAATTCCGAAATTTCTGGTTTTCTGCTTTTCCAGTTTAAATTCGTAATTCAATATAAATTTCATGGTAGTAGTTTTGTTTATATCACTGCACATGTATGTTATACGTAGGATTTCAATTCAAAAAAAAAAATTTAGTTGAGTTTTGTGTTTGAATTTGTCAAATCTAAGACTGTGTGCATATTAACCCTTAATATTGGATTTTAAATGTTAGTTCAATTTGTTGTTTTAAATATAATATTTTGAGCTATATACATTGTGGTATGTAGGGATATAAATTTAGGTTTCATATTCTTACATATTAGGTTGTGATAAACATTGGGTTGGTTTGATGTTCGAATTTCTCCAAAATCCTAAAACTGAATACATGTTAACATTTTTATATTGATTTCAAATGTTTAGTCCAATTTCAGATTTAATATGTAATATTGAACTATATGTGTAGCTAAAGGAATGGATAGTATGTTAGGGTTTCATCTCCATCATGTTTAGGATGTGTTGAGAGCATTGAGTTAGTTGTGATGTTCAAACCCTAAATTCTGAAACTACATTATGTTAATATTGCACTGGTTTAAATGTTAGCTTATTTTCAGATTTTGTATGTAAATGCTGAACTAAAATCGGTTTTAATCTTTCAATACTAAGCTATAACCTTGTACAAGGACACGCATACCCTAACTTAGTATACACTGTCATGTAACTTAACCCTTCCCCACTATGTTATGTTCATATATCTATATAGATATATATAGAGTTTATGCATACATGTTATAATGTATATAGATACATAACTAAATCTCTACCTCTTTATATATATATATGTATATGGTTAGCCATGCATGTTATGAGTAAATAGGTTGTGTGTTGTAGATTGTTTAACCAGTATGCCATGAGTAGTGTAACTGGATAGCTATTGTTTCGAAACCCAAATTCTCCTATACTCTTCATGTATATTTCACATACACACATGCCTACTATCTAACCATATGAACATGTCCACATACACCCATACACACACGAACCACATAACCTTACATAATTATAGCTTTTTTCCTTCTCTAACACTCTCTCTCTCTCTCTCTCTATATATATATATATATATATATATATATATATATATATATATATATATATATATATATATATATATTGTGATTGGATTTCAATGCAATTGACTTTCATTCTTTAACTTTTGATTGTGATTTTCTTTGAATAGTACCCCTTTATAGATAATTGGTAGTCATCTTTATTTATTTTTGATAAGTACCAGTTTCATATAGGATGGTAGACTGCCTTACAGTTTTGATGATTATTATTCTGTATCTTTTCTAGTTTAGCACCCTAGATTGCTTGTGTGTTTTGATACCCTATGACCGTTTTGGATAGCATGACTAGTATACCTAGATGAGACTTCACTACCACCGTATGCCATGATCCTGTATGTCGTCTTTTTAAATCATATGATTTGTTTAAATTCTGGGACTTTGATTGTGGGGATTTGACCTAGAAGGAGTATGAACATTTTAATTTCGAGGACGAAATTTTTTTAAGGTGGATAGATTTGTCACCCCCAGTTATCAGAAACAGGGGTATTTTTATCATTTTGCATTTTTGAATATTTTTAAAATTTATTTTATTATTTATGATATTATTTTGGGGTTGAAATTTATTTATTATTTATGATATTGTTTTGGGGTAATTTGAGTCGGGCTCGAATTTCAACTCAATCCGACTTGAAACGGGAACCCGGAGGGTAGTTTGACTCTAGTGGGACCCACACACTAGTTAGGCATGGCCCACATGATATTTATTTTAGTCCACATGATATTAATTTTAGTTAGTAGTTAGACTAATTATTTATGGATAGGTTTAGTTTAATTAGAGACTTAAAACTAGACTAAATTGACCTCAACCGTTAACCCATTCCTAATTTAAATCAAATAGATTAGTGGAGGGCATTTTGGACATTCAAATAGGGGACACCTCACCTTTTTTGGGCAGCCACCTATGGGGGAATAAGGAGTGAGTCACTCCTTCATTTATTTGTTTTCATCCACTTTCTCTCTCTCTTGTTCTTTTCCAAATTAATTTAGAGATGAACCTCCATTGATTTTATCTCTAAATCAACCCTTTCTTCCACCAAATCTTCTTCATTTCTCCTCTACTCCATGGTTAGAGGGTGCTAGCCAAGTTTAGGAGGATTCGGAGCTCGTTCGTGTCCTTTTAGAATCTCTACGTGTCGGTGTCGTGTCGAAAAGATTTTCCCTTTGAATCTCTCTCCCGGAAGGTATAATCTCTCCTCTAATCCATCCCTATATGCATATAAAAATATTTTGAACCCATAGGAATGACCCCCATGGTTGTATCTCTATTTGTGTCCATTTTGTGTCCATTTGGAGGTAATAGGAGTGTCATTTGTGTTGTGGTTGTGTCCATGTGGGAAAACCCCAAAATTTGGACACACTATGTGTTGTTGTTATGTATGAATGAATTATTACATGTTTAATCTCATATTTTTGTATTAGAGATGTGTTCTATAGTGTCTCATATATATATATATTAGTGTAGAGAGTGAGTTCTTGATATATTATGTTATATACTTGTGTTTCTTTTGTCTCAAACTACCTAAATTCGTCATAATATTTATCCACGTTTTTAGTAGCAATAGCAACTTAGAAATGTCATAACTTTTAGCTTAAACCTCCAATTTATCTCCCGTTTTTTTTAAAAGAACCGTATCGAAGTTAGATTTCCAAATATATATTTTAATAAGCCAAATTAGTTCTGAAACATTTTGTAAAATTATTTGAGTGTTAGCTGTACGAAAGACGAACGCGTTTCGGTGTTTTTGCCATTCCGGGAGCTTCCGGACACGAAAATACGATCCGTTTAAAGTTTCGGAAAGCTAACACAAAGATATATAACATACTTTAATCCTAGAATTTGGTGAATGCCCAATTGGTACAGTATTGGTTTTAAGTAGAAGAGTGACTACACGATATATGCATTTTATGTAACCTATGAGCCTATGTAGTATGGATATTAAATGAATATAGAGTATGTAATGCATGATATGTTAGATGAATGAAATAATATATATATATATATATATATGATATATATTCTTTTTACATTAATGTATGTATATGGTTGAATGCAAGCATGTAGGAATGCAATTAATATAATGCATATAAGCAATGCATGAATGAAAGAATGATATACAATGTATGCATGAAAGTATATATGAATGCTAGATATTAATACAAGATATATGTAATGATAGATATGAATGCATAATGTATAGATATTGTAAGGCAATATATAATAATAACATGTATGGTAATGTAGAGTATATGATGTAAGCATGAATGAATGGAGGAAATACATGTATATATGTAATATAAAATGTAATATATGAATGCAAGCATGCAAGATAATATATTATATCCATATATGATGTATTCAACTTAAAGATAATGTAATATATGAAATGAATGAATGATAATATATAACATGATATGTAAGGTAATGCAAGGTATGAAATATATGATGTGTGCATGTTTGTATGTCTCTATGTTAATGTATGAAATGATATGAATATACAATGTATGCATATGTATAAAACATGTAGGTAATACTTAGATGCATGAATGAAATGAATGTTTGCATTATGTTAATATAAATACAGGTATCTAATATGCATGAATGTAAGTATAATATAATACAAGTATACATGTATGTATCATGTAAATATAATATACATGATATGTATGTATGCATGTATATAAGGTAAGTATGTATGTACTTCTATAAACTGAGTTAACCTATAACCTTTTACACACATGCATTCATACACCCTTTGACATCATGTATTCCATGTCACATACACCTACCTATCACTAAATTTTAGAACATTAACACATATCATTTCACACACATGCCAAATACACACATACTCACTTACTCTTTTATCTCTCTTTCTATATATATATATATATATAAATATATATATATATATATAAATATATATAATATATATAATATATATATATATATATATATATTTTTTTTTTATATATATATATATATATATTATATATATATATATATATATATATATATATATATATATATATATATATATATGCCTATATATATAGCTTTCCTATATATATCTATGTATATGAATATGTGAATGTGAATAATATATATACATTATATGACTAAGTTTGTGTGCCTTGTTAGCTTATGGTTTAGTTTTGTGCTTGGTTTAGCAAGTGACTTAGGCTATGAGTTAGTAGCTATCTTGGATACTTGATTTGTATATACTTAGTTTGTTTAGACCTAGAATAACTTGTTTGACCTAATTTAGACTTGTTAGAACTAGTTTGACCATAGTTGACCTAGGTTTGACTTTCAGGGTTGACCGGAGTTGACCTAGAGTTGTTTTGACTTAGAAGAACCTAGGATAAAATAGATTGCTTGTAGAGATTTTTTTATTACAAATTGAACACCTTGTAACCTGTGTTGCTTTAAATAGGACTCTGTGGCTTCAGTTGGATCCCCTATACTTATCAGCTGTTCAGGTTATCAGGCGAGTACATTCTCTGATCATTTCATATCCTGCTTAGAATTATTTCCTGTATTAAATTACTTTACTTGATACTGTCACGTTGGTCACACGGATTAGTACTATATGGATCCCTTCTTGAGATGTTATCCCTTCAGGGAGCATCGGGGTACTCTATGTTCTGTGCGTTTCACTTACATGGCGTATCACTATGCTTCTTTGGTTCTTTGATCACTTGTGACATATACCCATATGATCACAGAGTCTTCTTTGAATCCTTATCCCATTTATGGGACTACTATGTACCACCCTTTGGGGGCTTATCACCCTTTGGGGGCTTATCACCCTTCGGGGACTGTTACATAGAATCATAACATAACCTGGTTGGATCTTTGTGTATTAATTGGGGGTTTGGGGGAGTATAAATAGCCATGTGAACAATTCCAAAGTAGAATAGCCATGTACGCCTCTTTAGTATAGCCATGTGCAAATCAAGCCGTTCATATGTCGACTTTGTACTCTAAATCACTAGTCACTGGTAGCTCTCTACTTATAGTAGATATTTCTATTACAGTTCTCTCTCTGTTTACATATTGCATTTCCTTCAGTATCTATATCTTACTTTACTGTATGACTATATTATCTAACCTGCTATGAACTGTTGAGATGTACTGTGCTTGCTCCTGTCCTGACTGGACCTGTTGAAAAATTTTACAGATAGCTTGGAGGTTGCCTGCTAGCATAGAGGAGACATATTAGAGGTTGTTTAGTTAGCTATTTTCAGTTGTCTGGAGTTGTATTTACTTTATGGATTACTGTATTTGAGCTTTGAGACGTATTTCTGGGTTTGTGTATCTTAGACACTTAGACTTCTATCTGCTGTATCTATTTTGGATTTCATGTTTTATCTATCTTCCATTATGCTCTACCTTAGATGTGATTGAGTTTGCATTCTGCTATGTCACCCCCATTCGGGGAGTATAAACTGCATAGCCTTATACTGTTAGATGTATGTGACCTAGGACAGCGTTCTACCGCCGACACTGCGGCGTAGGTTGGGCGTTGTGACATTCTCGTACCCTCACAGTGGATGCGGGTCGTGACAGCTTGTGTGACTTGTAATCTTGGCCTTGCGCCCTTTGTAATCTTTGTTTCAATATCAATAAAGAGATCTTTGAATAACTTGTGTTTTGATTCAAATTTCCGCTGCTATTATTCAATTTCTTTGCATGGGACTTCTGTGTGACGATCCCGTCGTAGTCGCTGAAATCGGCCGTTATGGAACCCGCCTTGCACGAGCGCAATCTAGGCACGTGCGGCATCACGCCTTAGAGAGGACGATCGCTCCTACGGGAGCGGGGCATGACAATTAGGGTTGCACGAACTTGTCACCTACCAATATCCTATCGCAACTAATGATATTCGTATGTTTACTGCAATTTCACTTTGAACACTTTTATTGTTAAAAGTCGTGTCGGTGGATTTAATATTGAATTCAATGATGTCCTCGTAGTGTGTCACGACCCGCACCCTAGAGTAAGGGCACGAGACGTGGGTACGTCCAGCCTACGCCGTAGTGTCGGCGGTAGAACGCTGTTCTATGTCACAACATCTAACAGTTGAAGGTAAAAACAGTTATACTCCCCGAATAGGGGTGACATAACAGAATATAACTCAATCACAGCTAAGGTAGAACATGAAAGGAAGATAGATAGGTAATAAAGATGTAAGATCCAAATCCACAGAAAATACAGATAGAGAGAAGCTAAGTGTCTATGATGAACTCCACAACATCCAGACATAATACAGATCCCAAATGTATATACAACTCAACTCCAATACTATGAAAAAAGATAAACTAACTATGGAGCAACTGTCTCTACTGCTAAGGGATCCGACTGGAAGTCCGGATCGCAAGTGTCCTCTAAGGCTGTCCCATAATAAGTCTAAGCTGGCCTCCTCCTCGTCCTCTGTAAAATTTTCAACAAGTCCAGTCAGGACGAAAACGAGCACATATCTCTCAAACAGTTCATAGCAGGTTAGGAGTATAAATCATGCAATTGAGTAAAATACAGGAAGTGCTTAAAAGGTAGTACGAGTAAACAGGAGATATTTTGTAACTGAAAGTAAATACATGATAGTAGAGACTGTAAGTGGCTAAGTGATTTAGAGTACAATATGGTTATGTAAATGGCTTAGGGGCACATGAATACAACTAAGGAGGCACATGAATACAGCTACTGGGGATAATGTTCGCATAACCAATTCTACTCACCCCGCCCCAATCAATACACAAGGATCCATTCAAGTTACGTTATAAGCACATGAATACAACTAAGATACGTGAACTCATGTAATGAGTAGTACATGAGACACGTGATAAAGCACATGAAAGCACATGAGAACATGTAATAACATGAACTAGTACGAGTATAAGGAGTACCTGATGCACATGATAAAGTACATGAACATGAAATACCCGATGCACCCGTAGAGGGATAACATCTCAGGAAAGGATCCATATAGTACTAATCCGTGAAGATATGTGTCAGCATCATGTAGAGTAATCTAGAGCAAGAATATAGTCCAGACAGGTATGAAAAGATCAGAGAATGTACTCGCCTGCTAACTAAATGTCCAAGACGAAAGTACTATCCGAGGAGTGGTATCTGGCTCCTATTAGAACAGTACAAGTCACAACAAGTCCAGAATAGTAATAAGATGCACTACGATGCATACTACATGAATCTAGGTCAATCTAGACCAAATTCAACTCTTGGTCAACTCTGGTCAATCCTAGAAGTCAAACTAGGTCAACCAAGTCAAACCTAAGTCAAACTAGTCTAACTAGTCTATTCTAGGTCTAACAAGCCATTCTAGGTTCTAACAAGACTAATCTAGGCTTACTAGGCAATATCATGCCCTAACAACCAAACCATAACATTATACACATGACAATATATCTAACCTATATTACACATTGACATGGCTATAATATAATATGGAATATACATAACCTATAAGCTAACTATGGGTATACCACACATTCATATATATCCATATATATAATAGCACCCACATATCATATAATATATAGGATATATCTATATTACATCTCACATATTTATACTCATGTATATATGTATATACATATATAGAGATAGGAAGGGAGAAAGTTATGGTGTGTGATACATGAGAGTATGTGTATGTGAGTGGCATAAAAACAGTGTGATATGAGAGTGTAACAGTTAAGTAAGGGTGTGTGGATAATATGTGTGAAACATAACAGTGAAGGAAAAGCAAAACAGTGGCAAGGGAAAAACAGTGAGCATCAATGCAAAAATCTGGAAAAAAAATACTTAGAATGCACTCCCTTTCAAACTTAGATTTCACATAGAAGAACTCCCCCCATCTCAGTTCATATCAGAACCCAATCTCAGTTCAAAACCAAATCAAACTCAGATAACACATTGAAATCATTTAAAACAGTTCAATTAGGAACCAAAAATCAGTTTTCAATAGTCCCTTAAAACCCAGTTTTCAGCCACATTGGCATTCCAGATTTTGAACCCAGAAACAGTCCCAAATCCTTCCAAATTTGACACACAATTAGAACACAATTAGGTGTACACATTAGGGCTTTAAACTACACTATTTAATAGTGAAATATAGATCAAAATTGATGACAAAAATCGAATTTAAAATCTGGAATCAGAACAAAAATAGGGACAGTTTATTAAGGTATCAGAAAAAATAGAAAAAAGAGAATTGATCAATTAAATTAAACTAAAACATCAAATCAGTGGTTGGTAATGTGAATACACATTACATACGTGTCACACAACCTATTTGTGTCCAACCAAGTGGACACAAAGTGTCCAAACCAATTAAAACCCAAAACAGGA
Organism: Iris pallida; assembly: GCA_029216955.1. Lineage (NCBI taxonomy): Eukaryota > Viridiplantae > Streptophyta > Magnoliopsida > Asparagales > Iridaceae > Iris > Iris pallida. The sequence continues at coordinate 10,073,289 of JANAVB010005398.1, forward strand.
AAACTGGACACAGCAGTGAAGTGACAGTGAACATGAATCAACATTCAGTTTTATTAGCAATTCGAAAATGAAAGGAAATTAGTCCATGAAGGACTGAAACCCATCACAGTATCAGTTAACAATTTGAATCAACTACCACACATGCCAAATTCCAATATCACACCATAAAAACCCAATCTCGAATGCAATATTGCATTAACCCAAAACAACAAATATGTGGGGACATTTAAAAGTGAATAACAGCAAGAAACTGAGGTTTAAAAAGTTAGGAATTGAATTAAACTAGTTATTAGAACAGGTATCAGAGATGTATCAGAACCTGTGTAGTGTACCTGCTTATTAACCCATTCGAATCCTCAATTATTCTATAATAAACCTAATCTAATATGCAAACTAAATCTAACACATATAATACATTATATTTAGGATCACATTAGCAAGTAAAACTTAATTTAAACTATTAAAAATTGAATTAACAGAGAACACAAAACACTGTGCACAGAACCGCACAGTGCACACACAGTGCACGTGCAAAATCGTGTTCGACACGACACGAGGACTCGTGAAACTCGAGGAACCTCGTGTCAGTCATGGACACGACACGTGTGTCAAATTTCGTGGGCCAAAACTCTATGTGCACTGAGCAAATGCACCGGAGCAGCAGGGTATGCCACCTGCTCGCGCGCGCATGTGGGCACAGCGGGTACGTATCCAAAATTCGATACGACACAGCACGAAAATGTGTTCAGAATACAAGAATCACATAAGCGAGATCAAATCCTAACTTTCTATTCAAACACAATCCAGAAATTAGGTCGAAATGCCCTTTGAGGCATTTCGTCGAACAGGTTCCTATACACGCTGATACGTGTCCGATACTGACACGTAATGGGCTCAAATTCTAGGGTTAGCTTATCCTACTGTTAGGTTAGGGCTAGGGCATCCTAGAAATGCAATTAAACAAAAATTTCATGGAGTAAAATAGATTATACCTGTTGATGTGCAAAGCTCACAAAAACCCCAAATGGAATGGTTCCTCAATCCACCAAAACATCCCTAAATTGATTCCTTCCTGAAAATACTCAACACCAACAGCAAAAACAGTAAAATTAGGTCCTAATGCAATTGGTTTGGTGGAAAAACAAATTAAAATGGATTTTCTAGGGATTAGGGAAGATAGAGACTCACCTCTTCTCAAACTTGGAAATAAATCTAAGTGGAGGCTAGCCCTAATTTCAAGAAGCATTAAATAGGGAGGGGGATCACTAGTGGCCGGCCAAGTGGCTGCCATGGGCTGAAATGGGCTAGGGTTTGGCTACATGGTTGGGCCTATGGGACTTAAGTCACAATAATGACTTGTGATTTCACAAGCCATTCCTTAATCAAACTAATTCCTAATTTTCCCAAAATGATTCTAATGATTATGATAACACTAACTTAGGTTAAGCTAGGGTTACTTAACCTAACCAAGTAGTCATGACCTAGGTTAGCCTATAGGACAGTCTCCTAAGTCAATATTAGTCAAAGTCAACTATAGGACCAAAATCACTTATACTAAAAATCACCAAAAATCACATTAATTCTAATAAATCTAAATAATACATAATAAATCCAAATTAATTCCAAAATTTCAAAAATGACCAAAGTACCCTCAAGCTAGAAAAGTGGTAGTGACAAATCTACACCCCTTAAAATAATTTCGTCCTCGAAATTTAAAGGCGAAACTAAACTGCTGAGAAGGATAGAAAAGTATACCTCAAGGTCCAAAAAGATAGGGGTACCGCTCGCGCATCTCATCCTCCAGCCCCTAGGTAGATTCTCCTGGAGAATGATGCCTCCATGCGACGCGTACCAAGGGTATCACCTGGTTCCTCAATACCTTCTCTCGGCGATCCAGAATCTCCACAGGCTGCTCTGGATAGCTAAGAGTAGGTCCAACCTCAATCTCCGAATGATCGAACACATGGCTAGGGTCAGCCACGTACCGTCTCAACTGTGATACGTGAAATACGTTGTAAACTCCCACTAGTGCAGGTGGCAAGTCTAGCCTGTATGCCACGTCACCGACTCTTTCGCTAATAACGAAAGGGCCGATGAAGCGCGGGCTAAGCTTTCCACCTCCACCAAAACGTATCGTACCACGAGTCGGAGATATCCGCAGAAAAACTATGTCTCCAACCTAATCACAAGCATGGTCTCCAGTTACTAAAAATCAAACACGATCAATCAAACAAAACACATAAATACAACCTACTTCTAATCCTATCTCTAAATATGGACCTCAAACTCCAATGGCCTCCAGTGGCTATCGGCCCAGTGCCGATGTCTGTCCTGCGCCACGCAAACTCTGTCCCTGATGAGCTTCACCTTCTCGACTGCATCAACAACCATCTCTGGTCCCAGTAAAGCTCGCTCTCCAGCATCATCCCAAGATAAGGGTGTACGACACATACGCCCGTACAGAGCCTCAAACGGTGACATCTCAATGCTGGCCTGATAACTGTTGTTGTAAGCAAACTCCACCAAATATAGATGATCCTCCCAGGAACCTCCAAAATCCAGGACACACGTCCGCAACATGTCCTCAAGGGTCTGAATAGTCCTCTCTGACTGTCCGTCCGTCTGGGGGTGGTATGCAGTACTAAACTTGAGCTGAGTGCCCAAAATAGTCTGCAGACTACTCCAAAAATAGAAAGTAAAGCGACTATACCGATCTGAGATAATGCTGACGGGAACTCCGTGAATCCGGACTATCTGCCTCATATACAACTCCGCAAGCCTCTCTGTAGACGTACCCACCGTGAATGGCAAGAAGTGGGCCGATTTGGTCAACCTATCAACGATGACCCAAATCTCGTCTTTTCCTCCTGGTGTACGCGGCAACCCCGATACAAAATCTATGCTAATATGTTCCCACTTCCACTCTGGAATGCGCAACGGCTGCAATAATCCTCCTGGCCTCTGCCTCTCTGCCTTGACCTGCTGACAGACCAAGCATCTAGCTACGAAATGGGACATCTCCCGCTTCATCCTGTACCACCAGACATGCTCTCGCAGATCCCTGTACATCTTGTTGGCACCAGGATGTATAGAGTACTGCGATCTGTGAGCCTCCTGCATGATCTGCTCTCTGAGCTTCCCGCTAGGCACACATAACTGGGAACCGTGGCTCAGGGCACCATCCTCTGTAAGTAAAAACTCTCCATCCACCAACCCTGTACGAACCTGCTCTCGGATACACTACAAAGCCACATCCTCAAACTGTATCGCCTTGATCCTGTCTATCAAGTTCGACTGTATCTGTAGGCCCCATAATTGCATCTGCACCCCTGACATAATTACCTCAATCCCAAGGCTCTCCAAGTCTACAAGCAAGTGCCGATCCATAGTCAAACACATGGCTGTCGGATACCTACTCAAGGCATCGGCAACCACGTTGGCCTTCCCTGGGTGATACTGAAGTGAGATGTCAAAGTCCTTTATCAACTCTAGATATCTGCGTTGCCTCATGTTGAGCTCTTTCTGTGTAAACACAAACTTCAAGCTCTTGTGATCTGTGAAAATCTCCACCCTCTCGCCATACAGATAGTGCTTCCACAACTTCAAAGCAAAAATCACCGCTGCCAGCTCCAGGTCATGGGTAGGGTAGTTCTTCTCATGGGAACGTAATTGCTTGGAAGCATAGACAATCACCTTTCCATGCTGTTGCAAGACACAACCCAGCCCCTTTCCTGAAGCATCACTATAAATAGTGAATCCACCTGATCCTGAAGGCAATGTCAGAATCGGAGCTGTCGTAAGCCGCTTCTTCAACTCATCAAAAGCTGCCTGACACTCCTCTGACCAAACAAACTCAGTATCCTTCCGGGTCAACCGTGTCAACGGCTCTGCAACCCGGGAGAAATCCTACACAAATCTCCTATAATATCCTGCCAGCTCCAGGAAACTCCTGATCTCTGCCACTGAAGTCGGCGCTGTCCAAGCTTCAACTGCTACAATCTTCTTGGGGTCAACTGAGATACCATCTCCAGTCACCACATGCCCCAAGAAGTCCACCCGGTCCAAGAAAAACTCACACTTGGAGAGTTTCCCATAAAGCTGCTCCCTCCTGAGAGTCTCTAGCACTATCCGTAGATGCTCCTCGTGCTCCTCCTCTGTCTTAGAATATACCAAGATATCATCAATGAACACCACCATGAACTTGTCTAAGTACTGGTGGATTCATTAGATTCATAAACACTTCTGGTGCATTGGTTAGCCCAAACGGCATAACCAAAAACTCAAACTGCCGGTACCGCATCCTGAAAGCGGTCTTGGGAATATCCTCCCTCTTCACCTTCACCTGGTGATAACCTGACCTCAAATCAATCTTCGAGAACACTCGAGCTCCGCTCAACTGATCAAAGAGATCATCGATCCGCGGTAGTGGGTATTTGTTCTTGATCGTCAGGTTGTTAAGTGCCCTGTAGTCGATACACATCCATACCGACCCATCCTTCTTGGGTACGAAGAGTACCGGTGCACCCCAAGGTGAAAAACTCGAACGGATGAAGCCCTTTGTCCTGCAGCTCATCCACCTGCTTCTTCAGCTCCACCAGTTCACTGTTGTTCACTCGATAGACATGCTGGGAGATCGGTTCCGCGCCGGGAACCAAGTCTATCGAGAACTCTACATCTCTGTCCGGTGGAAGCCCTGGCAACTCCCCTGGGAATACGTCCATAAATTCTGCGATCAAGGGATGCGACGCCACCTGCTCCTCGACTGATGCTCCACAGAAAACTCCGCCGTCCTGTTCTGCCTGCCGCCGGGTGTACTCAAACTCTGGCTGTCCTGGCGCCCCAAAAAAAACTCTACCCCCTCGGCAATCAATGCGGGCGTGGTGTCTACTCAGCCGGTCCATACCTAATACTATATCGTAGTTCGGTAATGGCATGACGAGTAAACTCACTCCCAACTCTCGGTCTCCCAATAAGACGCTCCGCCCTCTGCAAACATCACTCACGAGGATGACCCCACCCCCGGTCGTGATCTTACAGGTCCTAGGCAATGGTTCAGAAACCAAACTGTGTCCAATAGCATACGATACTGACACAAAGCTGTGGAAAGCTCCAGAATCAAAGAGTACAAATGCTGAAAGGGAATCTAGGAGAACCGAACCTGCTATCAGCTCTTCGATAGCCTCAGAATCCTTAGCTGCCATGGCGAAAGCTTGCCCCTGCTGTCCACCTCGTGCCTGCTGCTGGTGCTGCTGGAACCTCTACTGTTGGGTCTGCAGTGGCCCCCTCTGCTGGCCTGCTGGAGCCTTGGCTCTACCTCTCCGAGCTCCTCGCCCAAAAGCCCCAGGGAAATCCCTCAACTGGTGATCTCCCGCACCACAAAGAAGGCACTTGCCTAGCTTCTTCCTGCACTCATGGATCGTGTGCCCTGGCTTCTTACAGAAGGCACAAACTACTACCTGCTGCTGACGGGGTGCCTGCTGCTGATGCCTCTGCTGCTGCTGCACCTGCTGAAAAGGTGCACGACCCTGCTGCTGATACTGCTGAGCTAGCCTCTGCGGATGAAACTGCTGCTGAAAATAAGGCCTCTTGGCCTACCCCTGACTGCCTGTGCCACCCTGGAAGTCACGACCCCTCTTCTGTTTCAGCCCAAGGTCGTCTTCCGTCGCCATGGCCCTAGAAAATATCTCAACAAAAGTGGCATTTCGGTCGCTCTTAGTCAACGACCGAACCTCTCTAATCAGACCTCGGTGAAACTTCCTCGCCTTCGTCTTCTCAGTCAAGTCATCAATAAAACGAGCCAGTCTACAAAACTCCAAAGCATACTCAGCTACCGTCTGGTTCCCCTGAACCAGAGCCTCGAACTGTGCCTCAATACCTCCCAAGGCCACATCAGGAAAGAACTGCTCCTTAAACAGCTCCTTAAACTGGGCCCAAGTCTGGCCCTCAACCCCCACCATGGGATCTATCTGATACCACGCACGGGCTAAGTCCTGCATCTGACTGCCCGCCGCCTCGATCTGGAGTCGATCTGGTATCTCCGCCAGTCGGAAGATCTTCTCAATATGCTCTATCCAGTCTTCGGCGTATTGGATGCCCTCTGTGTCGAAGAACTCCCGAGGATGCATCTTCTGGAAGTCCTGAATGTCCTTCTCCCTCCGATGGAGCTGCAGTTGGGTCTCCTGAGCTGTAATCATCTCGATTGTAGTGCAAACCAGCTGGTGTGCCTCATCGATCCCCTGCCTGAAATCTGCAGTCTGTCTCGTCTGCTGCTGCTGGTGGGACTCAAGAATCCTCTCCACGAAGGAGAAGAGATGTCCAGCATCTACCATCCCCGCAAGCGGAGGCTGCTGCGGTGGAAGGATCTCAGGAATCACAACCGGCCTCCTGACTGGTGGAGGTGCTCCTCCAAAAGTGGTAGAAATACCGACTCCTGACGGCTGCACTGGCCCTGTGGCACCGGGAGCTGGCTGCTGCTAAGGTCGAGAGGTGCTAGACCCCTCTCCAGCGTCTCCCGGTCCAGGACGTTGCGATCGCGTCTCAACCATCCTGGAGACACAGATCAAATAAGAAACAATTACTGAGAATGAATCGAAATATCAAAGGAGGACAGTTTAAAATTTCTAAGGAAGACAATAAGCAGCAAAATAGATATACGGAATCTGATAAGGAGTTTTCCTAGTGTGATTGAGTACCTTCAAAAATATACTAATTCCTACTGCAGGCTACAGTGATATTCTAGTTCGAATACCACTACATTTCCAACCTAGACCTGCATGGGCCACCACTAAAAACGTGTCACGACCCACACCCTAGAGTAACGGTACGACACGTGGGTACGTCCAGCCTACGCCGCAGTGTCGGCGGTAGAACGCTGTCCTAGGTCACAACATCTAACAGTTGAAGGTAAAAACAGTTATACTCCCCGAATGGGGGTGACATAACAGAATATACCTCAATCACAGCTATGGTAGAACATGAAAGAAAGATAGATAGATAATAAAGATGCAAGATCCAAATCTACAGAAAATACAGATAGAGAGAAGCTAAGTGTCTATGATGAACTCCATAACATCCAGACATAATACAGATCCCAAATGTATATACAACTCAACTCCAATAATATGAAATAAGATAAACTAACTATGGAGCAACTGTCTCTACTGCTAAGGGATCCGACTGGAAGTCCGGATCGCAAGTGTCCTCTAAGGCTGTCCCATAATAAGTGTCTAAGCAGGCCTCCTCCTCGTCCTCTGTAAAATTTTCAACAGGTCCAGTCAGGACGGAAACGAGCACATATCTCTCAAACAGTTCATAGCAGGTTAGGAGTATAAATCATGCGATAGAGTAAAATACAGGAAGTGCTGAAAAGGAAGTACGAGTAAATAGGAGATATTTTGTAACTGAAAGTAAATACATGATAGTAGAGACTGTAAGTGGCTAAGTGATTTAGAGTACAATATGGTTATGTAAACGGCTTAGGGGCACATGAATACAACTAAGGAGGCACATGAATACAGCTACTGGGGATAGTGTTCACATAACCAATTCTACTCACCCCGCCCCAATCAATACACAAAGATCCATTCAAGTTACGTTATAAGCACATGAATACAACTAAGATACGTGAACTCATGTAATGAGTAGTACACGAGGCACGTGATAAAGCACATGAAAGCACACGAGAACATGTAATAACATGAACTAGTACGAGTACAAGGAGTACCTGATGCGTATGATAAAGTACATGAACATGAAATATCCGATGCACCCGTAGAGGGATAACATCTCAGAAAAGGATCCGTATAGTACTAATCCGTGAAGATACGTGTCAGCATCATGTAGAGTAATCTAGAGCAAGAATATAGTCCAGACAGGTATAAAAAGTTCAGAGAATGTACTCGCCTGCTAACTGAATGTCCACGACAAAAGTACTGTCCGAGGAGTGGTATCTGGCTCCTATTAGAACAGTACAAGTCACAACAAGTCCAGAATAGTAATAAGATGCACTATGATGCATACTGCATGAATCTAGGTCAATCTAGACCAAAGTCAACTCTTGGTCAACTCTGGTCAACCGTAAAAGTCAAACTAGGTCAACCAAGTCAAACCTAAGTCAAACTAGTCTATTCTAGGTCTAACAAGCCATTCTAGGTTCTAACAAGACTAATCTAGGCTTACTAGGCAATATCATGCCCTAACAACCAAACCATAACATTACACACATGACAATATATCTAACCTATATTACACATTGACATGACTATAATATAATATGGAATATACATAACCTATAAGCTAACTATGGGTATACCACACATTCATATATATCCATATATATAATAGCACCCACATATCATATAATATATAGGATATATCTATATTACATCTCACATATTTATACTCATGTATATATGTATGTACACATATATAGAGATAGGAAGGGGAAAAGTTATGGTGTGTGATACATGAGAGTGTGTATATGTGAGTGGCATAAAAACTGTATGATATGAGAGTGTAACAGTTAAGTGAGGGTGTGTGGATAATATGTGTGAAACATAACAGTGAAGGAAAAGCAAAACAGTGGCAAGGGCAAAACAGTGAGCATCAATGCAAAAATCTGGAAAAAAATACTTAGAATGCACTCCCATTCAAACTCAGATTTCACATAGAAGAACCCCCCCATCTTAGTTCATATCAGAACCCAATCTCAGTCTAAAATCAAATCAAAATCAGATAACACATTGAAATCATTTAAAACAGTTCAATTAGGAACCAACAATCAGTTTTCAACAGTCCCTTAAAACCCAGTTTTCAGCCACATTGGCATTCCAGATTTTGAACCCAAAAACAGTCCCAAATCCTTCCAAATTTGACACACAATTAGAACACAATTAGGAGTACACATTAGGGCTTTAAACTACACTATTTAACAGTAAAATATAGATCAAAATTGATGACAAAAATTGAATTTAAAATCTGGAATCTGAACAGAAACAGGGACAGTTTATTAAGGTATCAAAAAAATAGGAAAAAGAGAATTGATCAATTAAATTGAACTAAAACATCAAATCAGTGGTTGGTAATGTGAATACACATTATATACGTGTCACACAACCTATTTGTGTCCAACCAAGTGGACACAAAGTGTCCAAACCAATTAAAACCCAAAACAGGAAAACTGGACACAGCAGTGAAGTGACTGTGAACATGAATCAACATTCAGTTTTATTAGCAATTCGAAAATGAAAGAAAATTAGTCCATGAAGGACTGAAACCCATCATAGTATCAGTTAACAATTTGAATCAACTACCACACATGCCAAATTCCAATATCACACCATAAAAACCCAATCTCGAATGCAATATTGCATTAACCCAAAACAACAAATATGTGGGGACATTTAAAAGTGAATAACAACAAGAAACTGAGGTTTAAATAGTTAGGAATTGAATTAAACTAGTTATTAGAACAGGTATCAGAACCTGTGCAGTGTACCTGCTTATTAACCCATTCGAATCCTCAATTATTCCATAATAAACCTAATCTAATATGCAAACTAAATCTAACACATATAATACATTATATTTAGGATCACATTAGCAAGTAAAAACATAATTTAAACTATTAAAAATTGAATTAACAGAGAACACAAAATACTGTGCACAGAACCGCACAGTGCACACACAGTGCACGTACAAAATCGTATCCGACACGACACGACACGAGGACTCGTAAAACTCGAGGAACCTCGTGTCAGTCATGGACACGACACATGTGTCAAATCTTGTGGACCAAAATGCTGTGTGCACTGAGCAAATACACCCGAGCAGCATGGCATGCCACCTGCTCGCGCGCGCGTGTGGGCACAGCGGGTACATTTTCAAAATTCGACACGACACAGCACAAAAATGTGTTCAGAACACAAGAATTACACAAGCGAGATCAAATCCTAACTTTTTATTCAAACACAATCTAGAAATTAGGTCGAAATGCCCTTTGAGGTATTTCGTCGAACACGTTCCTATACACGCTGATACATGTCCGATACGGACACGTAATGGGCTCAAATTCTAGGGTTAGCTTATCCTACTGTTAGGTTAGGACCAGGGCATGCTAGAAATGCAATTAAATAGAAATTTCATGGAGTAAAATAGATTATACCTATTGATGTGCAAAGCTCACAAAAATCCCAAATGGAATGGTTCCTCAATCCACCAAAACCTCTCCAAATTGATTCCTTCCTGAAAATACTCAACACCAACAGCAAGAACAGTAAAATTAGGTCCTAATGCAATTAGTTTGGAGGAAAAACGAATTAAAATAGATTTTCTAGGGATTAGGAAAGATGGAGACTCACCTCTTCTCAAACTTGGAAATAAATCTAAGTGGAGGCTAGCCCTAATTTCAAGAAGCATTAAATAGGGAGGGATCACTAGTGGCCGGCCAAGTGGCTGCAATGGGCTGAAATGGGCAAGGGTTTGGCTACATGGTTGGGCCTATGGGCCTTAAGTCACAATAATGACTTGTGATTTCACAAGCCATTCCTTAATCAAACTAATTCCTTATTTTCCCAAAATGATTCTAATGATTATGATAACACTAACTTAGGTCAAGCTAGGGTTACTTAACCTAACCAAGTAGTCATGACCTAGGTTAACCTATAGGATAGTCTCCTAAGTCAACTATAGGACCAAAATCAATTATACTAAAAATCACCAAAAATCACATTAATTCTAATAAATCCAAATAATACATAATAACTCCAAATTAATTCCAAAATTTCAAAAATGACCAAAGTACCCTCAAGCTAGAAAAGTGGTAGTAACATAGCAAAAATCTTTGATATCCCTAATGAAGGTGCTTCGCTAGATGATATCACGGAATTTGAATTTCCTGCAGGCACAACTTTGAACAATTTCAAGGACAAACTTTGTTCTCCTGATCGTGTTCGTTCTAGTAAATTCAAAGCTGCAAACGTGTCACGCCCGAGAACCAGAATGCTGGAGAACGGGGGACAGACATAGCCAGCTACTTACATTAAAGTGTAATCCACCTTGCAATACGGTCACGGATGTCTAGATTTATAAGGGTTTATCTACAAGCCAATAGTCCCTTATGGTCAAGAACAAGCTTAGTGTCCAATCTCAAACAAGCAAGTAAATATTACAAGATATTAGATCATCAGACATACAAAGTAAGGCATCCCAAACATTACATATTCAGATGATCATGAAGCTAGTCGTACAAAATGCGAAGACTAGCAAGAGTTTAAGTCATACATGATCAACCCTAGGATTTGTCAATCATGCTACAGCCCTTAGGCAGACAGAAAGTAAGCTTTAATACGAGCAAACACTTGCTTGGCGGCTAAACGCCTCAAAAGAATCATTTATAATTGAATGGAAAAGCAAAACAAGAAATCCACTCGTTGCCAAGGTTACGCCTGGTGTTCACCATCTGGCTGGAAAGCGGATAGATCCTCTGGTGCTACTCTGAATCTGGCCATACAAAACCAGCTGGGTCAAAACCCAGAAGAGCAAGTGCCACAAGGGAGGCTTCACTTAAGAACTAAAATCAGCATATTAGAACATAGAGACATAAATAATAACAAGAATACATGAGTTAGAGAATAGGATGATAAATGATAAGATAACTAAGAAGCTATTCTGGAAACCAAGTTACAACTTGTAAACTAAATAAGGACCGGAGTTGTAATGCTTCACCTGAACAAAAATTAGTCTTTAACCATTTATCGACAAGAGTAAAGCATAAAAAATAATGTAACCATATACTGGCACTATCTAGACAAGACTTTATCCATCAATCACGGCCAAGCAAGAGTACGGCTTGATACTTTAACTAACTAGGGTTGTCACAAGCCTAGTTACTAGCAAGATGCAATGAGATGTTCCTATAGTCATAAGCCCTGCAACTATCCAGGTTATCCAGGCGAGGTGATTTATTAGAGTTACAAGAATTATTAGGTGACTTAGAGTGCAACACATGACAGTGTGCTTTAGTACTTAATTTCAAGAAGTGCCCTACATAGCAGTGGGCAGAAAATGTGCCCTACATGTCGGCAGGCTACTGTAGAAGCATAGAAAATATGGGGTTCATACGGATCACAACTGACCACATGAGTACTCCGGAACAGATTAACCCGCATAAAGAAGACCCGCATGATAGACTTAGCATGCCCCATGCGGCCCATCTTCACTAGACTGATTTTTGAGCCGCAGAAAGAATAGTTACGTATGCGGCCAAGCTAATTAACCCTTCTGATAAAGCTGACAAATTCTGTCAAAGTTGGAAAAATTGATAACTCTGACAGCTCTGACAACTCTGACACTCTGACAAAAAAAAGATAAGACGTGATCAGACAAAATATCACGCCCCTAGACTGGACATGGCCATGCAGCCAAAAAGACTGAGACCCGAGCCGCATAAACTTATGCGGCTCAATCTATATTCTTTATAGGCCAAGGATAACTGCAATCTGAGTCGCGTGAGCTTTATGCGGCCCAGAATATAGACCTATGTGGCTCAAAAGTCCCCAAGCTACATACGGACTAAGGGAGACTGTCGCATGAGTCTTATGCGGCCCAGCATGGCCGAACACTGAAAGACCTATGCGGGTCAAAATGACTGAAGCAGACTGATCCTATCTTGCAATGGGACACATGGCAGGCTGACCAAGTCTCAACCACCCTGATTTGCTGCAACAAAATCTCAACAAGTCACCAGTTGGCGGCCAAAGAGCGGGTCTTTGTGTGCTGCTGTAGCCACGTGGCCAATTGACTATCCATGCGGCTCAAGATATCTATCACTATAAATAGCAGGGTACCACACCCATGCAAAAGACTGGCAACCTACGAAGGGCAATTCTTCAAGAGCAAGGACCGTGTCAGATAGTCCAAGGAGTAAGGCAGAGTTGTTACACTTTCCCGAGCCTCTATCGTCATCCCCAAGAATCAAAACTAAACAATTATACTTAGATTGTTTCCTAGGATTTCTTTCTAGGCTTTCTCTTGTACAAGTGAGTTTGCAATCAAGTTTAATTCATTTGTAATTTTTTGTGCTTGATATCTAATAGCAAACAGCGACAAGTCCCTCAGGTGTGGCCGGGATAACGGGATCGCATGTAACTGAGAAAATATCTCTATATGAACTACTTGATCAATCTAGTCATTAACCTAGTCAGATTCATTATGAATCCCTGACCGCGGTAACCAGGAATCCATGTCCTAGACATGATACAAGATGAGACAGGTAGTTTGTACAGGCACAATCAAGAAAATCAACAACGGTGTCAAGATAAAAGTTACTTAGCAAGTCAGGTTAGCTGTCACAACAGCGTTTCAAGATTATTATGTCATGTCAGGTTACTTGTTATTTGTCAAGATTACTTGTCTGGAGTGCGCCTCGACGGGACACTATCAAGCTTATACATGTCATATCAAGTTTACTTGTTACTTGTCAAGAGTGCGCCTCGACGGGCCGCTACCAAGATTATCAAGAAGGGTTCATGCCATCATATCGTGTTCATGTCAAGAGTTATCAAGTTATTCCATGCGTATAACCAAAACACATAAATAGTTGTAAGAACAAGAAAAGTGCATGGAGTTAGGCACATCACGATGGGCGCCTAGGCATAGATGGGCACCTGGACACCAATAGGCACCAAGGCCAAGATGGCGCCTAGGCATAAATGGACACCACGGCCAGAATGGCGCCTAAGTAAGCTTGGGTGCCAGGGTCAGAATGGCGCATGGTCGAGTTTAGGTGCATGGTCAGACTGGGCGCAAGGCTAGGGGCGCTGGTTCATTGTGGGCGCCATGGCCAACATGGGCGCCTAGGCCTGACTGGGCGCATCATATTGGCACGTAAGGACCGTGAGCGCATGGGTCAAAGGGGCGCCTGATCATGTCGGGGCGCCAAGGCCAAACTTGGGCACCTGGAACAACATGGCATCGAGCACTGTTCTTCTACTCCAAACAGCAGCCAAGCTCCATGGGAACCCGAAAACTTTAAATGAGCATAACTTGCTCAAAACAAGTCCGAATTGGGACTTCCAAGGTTCTAAACTGTACAGAACAAGATTTTCTACAGCCTGGAACGATCAAATAGGAGATCCATCATGAAGTAAGATTGCACTTACCTAGAGCTCTCAAGTGGGTGGAGAAGAGTTATGAAGAAGAAGAAGAAGAAGAAGAAGAAGAAGAAGAAGAAGAAGAAGAAGAAGAAAAAATAAATAAATAAGAAGAGTTATGAAAAGAAAGAGAGAGAGGAGTTGGTTTACATAAGAAGTTCACCATAATGAACCAACTTAAACCAAACCAAGCTAACATGAACCATAACAAATTAAATCAAGCCAATATTAAAGCAAGACTAGGGTAAACATGACAAGTAAAAACATGGATCACCTAACAAACGTCAGAAATCCGTACACGTATACTGAAAATACGTATAAAGAAACGATAGTGACAACTCTACCCACCTTAAAAGAATTTCATCCTTAGAATTTAATCAAGAGGCTAGAGGTGTCGGGATAAGTTATACTGATCACTAGTAATCTACGACTAGCAGTCAATCAAGCAATCATTCATGCAAGCAAGGAATTAAAAGCATAAGGCATAAGAAGGACATTATACCTTATGAGTCAAACATGTGTGAATATCATGATCGGATATCATCTTCACGTTCCCATGTTGACTCACCCAAAGAGAGATAACCCCAAGCAACACAGACTAAACTTATATTCTTGTTCTTGAGTACCTTCTCTCTTCAGTCCAATATGGATACGTACTTTTCCTCATACGAAAGGTTGGTAGCAATAACCAATTCTGAATGATCAAGGATATGGCTCAGATCCGGGATGTACCATCGTAATTGGGATACAAGAAATATATTATGTACCTCACATAACGACGGCGGAAGAGCGAGACGATAGGACACATCACCTACTCGCTCAAGAATATCAAATAACCCTATATACCTAGGACTAAGCTTTCTCTGTACGCCGAATAGAATGATTATACGGGTAGGCGAGATCCGAAGGAATATGTGGTCGCTGATAGAAAACTCAAGTGGACGCCGATAAGAATCGGCCCCATGGCGCTCACGATCTTGTGCAACTCGAAGATGATCTCTGACTTATCTGACCACCTCGATAGTCTGGGTAACCATCTCTGGACCAAGCATCTGCCTCTCGCCTATATCATCGCAGGCTAAAGAGGATATGCACTTTCTGCTATAGAGTGCCTCAAACGGTGCCATCTAGATATTGGCCTAAAAATTGTTATTGTAGGAGAACTCCACGTGATGTAGGTAATCTTTCTATGAACTACCGAAGTCAAGTGTACAGGATCGTAACATATCTTCGAGAGTTTGAATCGTACGTTCTGACTGACCAAGTGTCTGCAGATGATATGCCGAACTAAACTTGAGATGAGTCCCCAAACTCTTTTGAAGACTCTGCCAAAAGTATAATATATACCATAAATCTCTGTCTGATATGATACTGACTGGCACTCCATGGAATCTGACTATCTGCTTGAGGTATATCTCTATAAGCTGATCCGTCGACTGACCAATTCTGAAAGGGAGAAAATGAGCTACCTTGGTGAGTCTGTCAACTATAACCAAGATAGCATCTCTCCCAGCTGGGGATTTAGATAATCTAGTTACAAAATCCATGGTAATATGCTCCCATTTCCATTCTGGAATCGGTAAAGGTTGAAGAAATCAAGCTGGTCTCTGATGTTCAGCTTTAACTTGTTGGCAAACTAAACAACGAGAGATAAACCGAGCTATCTCCCTTTTTATGTCATTCTACCAGAAATACTGATGGATATCATGATACATCTTCGTACCATCGAGATGAATTGAATACTGTGAACTGTGAGCTTCATCCATGATCTCTTGCTGATGTCATCACTGGATACACAAAGACACCTTCATATCGGGGCATGCCGTCTTCGTGAATGTATAACTCTGCTCTTCTTCCTGCTTCACATTCTATCCTAAGCCGTTGAAGCTTAGAATCCATCGATTGAGCTATCTTAATCCCCTTAACTATACTGGACTGAACTTGCATACTAGATATCAATACCTTATTGGTAGGAAAAACTATCTCTTTATCCATCTTATGAAGATCAGCTAATAACTTTGGTTGTACTGTTAGAAAATAAGCTCCTCCTCTTCTAATCAACGTATCTGCAACTACGTTGGCCTTCCCAGGATGATGCTGCAGGTTGATGTCATAATCCACCAGTAACTCTAGCCGTCTTCTTTGTCGCATATTAAGATTCTTCTGGGTAAACACATACTTAAGACTCTTCTGGTTGGTGAAAATCTCTACCCAATCTTCATACAAGTAATGTCTCCATAGCTTAAGTGAAAAAATAACTGCTACTAACTCCAAGTCATGGGTTGGGTAATTCCTCTGATGATCACGAAGCTGACGTGATGCATAAGCTACTACCATCCCATGTTGCATCAAGATGCATCCCAATCCTCTGCCTGAAACATAATAATAAATTGAATATCCTCAAGTCCTATCTGGAAGTGTGAGAATGGGTGTCGTCATCAATCATTGCTTCAATTTCTCAAATAAACTCTGACACTCTGCTGTCCAAGCAAACTGGGCTTTCTTACGGGTCAACTGGGTCATGGGCGCTGAAATTTGAACGAAATCTGATACAAAATGTCGGTAATAGTCGGCCATCCTAGAAAACTGCGAACTTCTGTGACGGTACTGGGTACTGGCCATATCTTTATAACCACGATCTTCTGGAGGTCTATCTCCACTCCACCTCTGGTGATGATGTGACCCAAGTACGAAATACGGTCAAGCCAAAATTCGTACTTACTGAACTTCGTATACAACTGGTGCTCTCTGAGAATCTGAAGGACTATTCGGAGATGCTGCTCATGCTCTGCTTCACTCCTGCTATAGACTAAGATGTTGTCTATGAATACTATCACAAACTGATCCAAATAGGGTATGAATATGCGATTCATGAGATCCATGAATACTGCTAGCGCATTGGTCGCCCCGAATGGCATAACGAATAACTCCCAAAGTCTATATCTAGATCTGAATGCTGTCTTCGGGATGTCTTACTCTTTGACTCTGATCTGATGGTATCCTGATCGCAAGTCAATCTTCAAAATATTGCCGCTCCACTGAGTTGATCAAATAAATCATCTATCCTTGGCAAAGGATACATGTTCTTAATTGTTATAGAATTCAAGGTACGATAATCAACACATAATCTTGACGTACCAGCCTTCTTCTTCATAAGAAGCATCAGGGCTCCCCAAGATGATCCACTAGTACGAATGAATCCCTTGGTTCTGAGTTCTTTAATCATCTTGTACAAGATCTCCAATTCTGATGGCGCCATTCTGTAAACTCTCTCTGACACTGGTGCTGTCCTTGGAATCAAATCAATTGTGAACTCTATCTCTCTTTCTTGCGGCATGCCTGGAAGCTCTTCCGAGAATTTGTTAGGAAGTTCTTCTACTACTCTGGAAAACTGAACTGCTGCTGCTACCGCTATCCGTAAGACTGGTGGAGAAGGTTCTACTTCACCCCTGGAAAATGAAAACTCATCTTCGTCGGGAATAGAAAAAATAATATTGCCAATATGGTAATCTATTCTTGCTTATTGATCCTTCAACCAATCCATTCCTAGGATCACATCATAGTAGGCCATCAAAAATTCTATCAATCTAGCAGAAAACTCTTTACTGCTAACTATGATTGGACACGAGAAAAATACTCTATCTACTCCCATAAGACCATTACCCTTAAGTATATTGAGCCTTACTGATAATAACTCGGCCTTCAGTCCTATCCGTGTTACGAATCGTGCAAACATAAATGAATGCGATGCACCCGAATCAAATAATACTAATGCTAGAAAAGAGTTGACGAGAATGGTACCTGCCACCACCTCACATGATGCTAATTCTTTTGCTACCATCAGAGCCATAGCCTGACCTTGTCCTTTGGGTGTTGGTTCCCTCTGCTAGAAACCTCTCTGTCTATTCTGAATCTGAGCTTAGGCATATTGTTGAGCCTGAGGCGGCAATAACCTAGAAGGCTGGTACTGCTGTTGTACTGGTGCTGGTGTTGGTGCCCTAAATAATGGACTAGTTAGGGTTGATGAAGATGAACTAACACGCTACGGACAGGATCCTATCATGTGATCTGATGTCCTATAATCTAGGCACAATCCCTGTGCTCTACGATACTCTAAAAATACGTATCCTGGCTTTCCATAATGAGTGCAGCCTATTGCGAAAGATTGCTTCTACTTCTGTTGCTAAGGGTACGTCGGTGTAAAGTGCTGAACCGAAGAAACTGTGGTCGTCCTCCTAGGAGCTCCAATAGTCAAAGCCCTAGCTGTCGGGTCTAGTGTTGATGACTGAGACAACTGTCCATGGGTCCTCTTCCGTCCTCCAGTTCTATCTACAATCCTCTGGGAGGTATATTCGTGCCTTCTAGCTGCTCGCAAAATAGCATCAAACGTCTAGTGCTCAAACTGCTCTACTGCTAGAATGATCTCTAGGTAGAGTCCCTACTGGAATCGCTGCGCTCGATCCAATTCGGTCACCACCAAGGTGGGACCAAACCGACTAAGCCTCAAAAACTTGGCCTCATATCTATCGACCGTCCTTCCCATATGCTTGAGATTGTTGAATCTGGTCTGCAGATCATACCGAGCTACTGCATTAAAGTACTTCGTCTGAAACTTGTCACTGAATATCGCCTACAAGATAGGCATCGCCAATCCGACTGCTAACATCGCCCACCAGGTACGGGCTAAGTCCAATAACTATAGGCGCACAACGGCTACCTTCTCTTACTCTGGAATCCGAGTTTCCTCCAGAATAACCTCTATATCCTGTAGCCATGTATCGACAGCAATAGCATCTTCACTGCCGTCAAAGAAAGGAGGGTTCAAGCACTTAAAGCTGTTGGCTATTAGGGTTATATACTAAAAGCATCACTTTTGTATTAACTTTATTTCCTTAAATTTTGAATGAGAATCATATGGGCAATGTTTGTATATTGTATTTGTTACCAGTGTTGATGCAAATGTCTGATATTCTATATTCTAGATAATATGGTGTGTTGTGTCACACAGAAGATCATATTATCAGTTTCCTATGGAATATATAAATGGTTCACAACCTAGATGGACTTGGACAACCTATTAGAAATGTTGTAGTGTAATCTGGTATGAGTCTATCTTGACTATAGTTTTACACTAGTATACTTTGTGTGTATTGAACAGGACCACTTGACGTTGTTCTCTTTGTACTGACTACATAAGAGAATAGACACCTTTGTTATTATGGATGCTTGTGCTCTTAATCCGGATATAATAACAGACATATATATGCAGTGTGCATTACTTTGACTCATAAAAGAGTGAGATTCATTATGTGTCAACAACCTCTATGAATTGGGTAATAACATTATGTGTATGATGGGTTGTTGATTATAAAAGGAATTCATGTCCCGATATGTTGTGTTGATGATGTTCCCTTAAGGAGCTCATAAGGATTGTTATGTAAACCCTGCAGGTGGATTATATCCGGCATGACAAATAAAGTTGAGTGGTACTACTTAAGGATAAAAGATGTCGATCAATATAGTTGTCAGTAACTTAATCTGATCGACGAACATTCGATATTTTAACATGGGGAGCCAAACGAGCATATAATAGAATGAGCCTACAATTATAATTTTTGATTAGGAAGGTAGTGCAACAATAGCTCATTAGTGGGCCGAGCTATTGTTAGTGGGCCTGGGTTGTGTGTTCGGGCTGAACACAGGACACCCAGATCCATTAGGAGACCTAACCCTAATTTCTCCTCATGGTCCCTGTCGTAGCCTTATATATCTTCTTTTCTCTGGCCGCCAAATTATCATTAGAACTACGAAGCTTTCTCTAAATTCGTGATCCACATAAGGAAAGAAAGAAGGAGCTGTCAAGGAGAAGAAAATGTTGGAAGATCGTCGCCCACACAATGTCCAACCCGAGGAAGGAATACGTGCAGAAGATCTTAGGGCCATGACTGCTTGAGATTACTAGGAACTGTTGTCTTCTTTCCGTCGCAGGTATAATTCGTGAACCCTAGTTTCCACCTATGAAGGTTTAAAACATGTTTATATCTGTTTAACTTTCTATCAATCAATACGCACACTAAGCTAGGGTCCTGGGAATCTCCAGTTCCATCATTGGCTGCATTATTTCCTTAGTAACCAACTCTGCCCATGGCATCTTGTACTGTCTGGTGCAGGGCATCACCCCAACGATCTTATGATGCCTGCAACAAAAAATATATGTGAGATTTGTTTGTAAGTAAAATAAACATCCGTACAGGTACTACCAGGTAGCACTGTGCTTTAGCAAAATAGCCTCTGCGCAGGCACTACCAGGTATCACTATGCTTCAGCAAGATATCTTCCGTGCAGGTACTACTTAGCAGAGCTGCACGTCTGCAAGAACTTCAGCACATCTTGCAATCGCTACTTTATGAAAGTAAAATGACCATGTCCATCGGTTGAACGAAGCTTCAGCGCATCTACGGTCACTCCTCCGAAGAGCAAATGTCAATGCACATCGGCAAGAAAAGCTTCAGCATATCTACGAGACGATACTTGGAGGAGTAGTCGCTCATGTGCATCAGCAGAACCGAAGAATCGAAGCTTATTACCTGCTAGAGGCAGCTATACATCACTGTGAACTACGACGCCAACATTCGGCGAATCATCAGCAGCCTTTGAAGCGGGCCACTTTTCTTCAAGCATTAAAATGGGCCTGACCCTTTGCAGAGTCTTGGCATACGCACACTTGATAATGGCAAAGTATTTTCTTATAAACAACCATTATCTCGGGGTGTTTGCTTTTCGACCCCACGAGCTCCTCTGAGCTAGGGCAGTATTCCTCATATGGGTACTCCCCCCAAGGGAGTTTCGAGATAGCGAACATTTCATAGAGGGCTAATTCCATCTCCCTACAAGGCATAAAAAAGTTCGGGTGTGGTGGTTGAATAACTCCAACAAAGCTAAAGACAGAGGTTGGTTGATAGCGATGCCGTGGTCAGTCACCTTTATGACACGGCGTAAGCCACTACCACTCAGGTCCTCCATGAAAGTACTCAAAACCTACCGGGTCAAGTCATCCTACTTTTTGTCGGGGTGAACCCAGCCTTCAACCCGGTAGGCGCCCGTCGATTATGTACAACCGGCCGCCCGGAGTCTATTGGCAAAAATAGAGGCACCAAATGGATGCACGTCCGCAGGAAGATTACTGAATCTGTGGCCAGGGAGTAACAACCATAAGTGTACGATGCGCCACCCCAAACAGGTGCAAAAGTATCCCTTCACTTGTCCACCTTGAGGCGGCCTGAGATGAGACCCCCCTTACTAGGTGTCAGGTTCCACTCTATTCGCCGTCTCGCGACAAAACAGGAAAAGACAGAGAGCGGTAAGTACCGATTAGACGTCGGGACATACAATGTGAGGCCATTGCTCTCAAAATACCATGCGTCTTGAGTGCAAGGAGGTCCATCTCCTATAGAACCAATTGATCGCCAAAGAGAAACTGGGGCATTAACACCCTCGCGTCAGCATCAAGAGAAGGTGTCATCCTACCCTGATTCAGCATACGACAAAAATAGCCGAGACGCTTCTCATGTATTTCATCCAGTCGCCTTTGTGGTTGATCTTCGGCGATCGACCTCTTGGCTGGCTCAACAAGCTCTTGCTCGACGTTTGTCCCCAGCGCGCAGACGGAGAAGTCTAAAAGAACCTCATTGAGAAGAGAGGTGGTCACAAAAACTACACAAAAACAAAAAATATATGTGAGTTTTGTTTGTAAGTAAAACAAACATCCGTGCAGGTACTACCAGGTAGCACTGTGCTTTAGCAAAATAGCCTCTGTGCAGGCACTACCAGGTATCACTATGCTTCAGCAAGATATCTTCCGTGCAGGTACTACTTAGCAGAGCTGCACATCTGCAAGAACTTCAGCACATCTTGCAATCGCTACTTTATGAAAGTAAAATGACCATGTCCATCGGTTGAACGAAGCTTCAGCGCATCTACGGTCACTCCTCCGAAGAGCAAATGTCCATGCACATCGGCAAGAAAAGCTTCAGCATATCTACGAGACGATACTCGGAGGAGTAGTCGCTCATGTGCATCAGCAGAACCGAAGAATCGAAGCTTATTACCTGCTAGAGGCAGCTGTACATCACTGTGAACTACGACGCCAACATTCGGCGAATCATCAGCAGCCTCTGAAGCGGGCCACTTTCCTTCAGCCTTTATGGAACACGCCGTAGGAACTTTCAGAGATCTTGATTTCTTGGGAGCCATGGCGAAAAAAGTTAGGGTTTGAAAGAATAAGAAGACTTTGATAAAAAGCTTCAGTGAGAAGAAAAAGAAAGTCAGAAAGCTTTTCTCCCTCCGAACAGACCCTACTTAGAGGGAATGGCCACGTCACTAGAAGAAGATAAAACGCTTCGTGATCGAGGAAACTCTTCGGACGTCGCGGGAATAAAAAGTTAAGGTCATGATGACCGTTCTCTAGAAACGAGGAGTTGTATTCAAAATTTCAATGAAGCGACGGCTCAAGGCATTTAATACCGAAGGCTAAGCGTGACGACAGCCTGTCAGTAGACGTAATAGGCTTTCGCTTGTAAAGGACACATGTAATGCTTCTGTTCAAAGTATTCTGAGCTTGACTCAAGTTCGAAACATTTTGAAGAGGGTCTTGTAGAAGCGTCAAAAAGTGCAGACATATCAAAAATACAGGTAGTGTTCTCCCTACACAAAGATTTATAAAAGCGCAGGTACACAAAAGCGCAGACAGAAAATCAAAGTCACAATTCATAAAGAGTTCTTTATTAAAATCAAGTTTACAAAGATCGATTACAGATTCCTCATGATTACAAGAAAAGAGCTACTTTTTTAAATTATGTCTATAAGGATCTATTACAGATTCGTCAAGAAAAAGAACTAAAGCGCCTAAAAAGCTATGAAGGGGTTAATCTTCACAGACGTGCAGCCACTAGACGTACAGTACTGTCAGAATGAGTCACTTCCAGAAGCAGCTATTGGCCCGAGCAAGAACTCTGTCCATAGCATAGGCTGTGCCACCGTCATTGAGCAGGGCAGAGCACAACCTGTGGCTCTTCGGATGGGCAATCAATCCAAATCCGAAAGCTTGGATCTCGAAGACCTCCAAGATGTTGTTCAGGTTCGAACTCCTGACGCCAAACGCTCAAGTGCATTTCAAAACTCAGCAGCAGTTCTTCTACAAGGACATAGCTTCTTGGAACGAGGGGATCCACAACCAACAGTCGACTTGTATAAGGCCAACGGCCGTTCGAAGCTAAGTCAGGATCGAGCATGATCGTAAGAATGTTAAGAGACAGAAGACACAACCCTTCAGAAAGGCTTTCCATTATATAGGGTGAGTGTGGTCCACACACAAGCCACGTGGCCGTCGGTTAAAGGCCCCCGAATTAATGGATGAACCTTAAACTTAGCATAATAAACCTCATTTAATAGGTTCATTTTGACTGAATCCTAGGCCACTAACTTCTTGGAATTCCCTTAAATGACGGCGGTAATTAAAGAAGAGGATGACCGACTCGTCCACCAAAAGAGCATTCATTAATTGCTTTTAGAAGACTTTAACAGAACTAGCTTTATCGTCCCCGAAGCACAGACAACTGACTGCGCCCTCTCCTCGACTCAGGACTGCAGCCAACTTGTTCCTTCCATAGCACCCTGGCGACAACCCAAATGCACAGTAACTCGTTCATCTTTAAGACCAAGTCTTACTCACAGTGACTTCGTCGCCTCAAGCACGAGTCTACTGCTCGCTCTCAAGCACAGTGACTCCATTGCCTAAGGCACAAGTCTACTCGTCGTCCTAAAGCACAGTGACTGTCGCCTGAAGCACAAGCCCACTTGTCTCCCTAAAGCACAGTAACTTCGTCGCCTGAGCACAAGTCCACTTGTTGCCCTAAAAGTGGAGTGACTCCGTCGCTTAAAGCACAGTCACCTCGTCGCTCTAAAAGCGTAGTAACTCCATCGCCTGAAGAACAGTCTACTCTTAGCCCAGAAGTGCAGTGACATAGAAGCTTCGCCAAAAGTACAGGTGGCTTACTTCTACGGGTACCTTTTCAGATAGTATCTGAATTGGTTTGTTTAAACCACTGCTCTTATGATATAACATAGTTCGATTCTGTTGATAAGAGCCATATCCTTTCGGTTTGTTTAAACCATAGATAAGGATGGAATTTGTTCTCATAAATGAGGGCCATATCCAATCAGTTTTTTTTAAAGAAATAGCCCCCTAAGATAAGACAAAATCCAATATCGGAGATAAGAACATAATCTGCTTAGGTTCATCCGATCAAACAATAGACATATGCTATGTTTCGTTTATTCAGTTATTGATAACTCTTCCAAAGATCTTGATAAAAGAGAATTCTAACGTCTGTCACGTGTCCGCTCAGCAGCAGCCCCCACCGTATAACCTTGAGATTCTCTCATATCTCTATGTGCAGTATTCCTACACAATCTTTATGCATATCTCTTATGTGCTTCCCTATAAATAGAAGGAGTTTTCCTTCGATAAAGAGGCTTTGAAATCTTCAACTTTGGTACCCTCTTGATTGGCAACCCTAGAGTTTCGATCATCAGCACCAGAAAGCCAAAGCAAGTTCAACTCGTCGTCAGATCGACAATGGAGTAATGGAGCCGCTGCAGTGCTCGATCTCCACCGTCACACTTCCCAGAAATTTTATACTTAGATCTCTTATTTAGGAATCGATTGTACTCTTTTTATGTTTATTACACAAAAAGTTCCTATAACCTTTTGTCATGGCAAACAAAAAGTTGCCACATCTTCTCTTTATGCCATACCACCAGAAAGGCATGTACAAGTCCTTGTACATCTTGGTGCTTCCAAGATGCAACGAGTACTTCGCATAGTTAGCCTCCGTCAGAATTTCTTTTCTAAGTTTGATATGGTCTGGTAAGCATATTCTTCCCTTCACCAGCGTCATTCTGCCCTCGTCCACCACAAAGTCAGTCGCCTTTTCTGTCGAAATCAGCTCGCATATCTTCTTCAGGAATGGGTCGCCCTCCGGTGCGGTCTTTATCTTTTTGTGCAAGCTCGACTCATGGTGCAATTGGGCCAATTGTGCTCCTCTGTATCGAATTCGGAGTTCGATGCCCATTTATTCCAATTCTCGTTGTATGTCACGGTTGATAGCCAAGCACCATGCGAACATTCTACTCAGAGCATCCGCTACAAAGTTTCCCTTACCCGACGTGTACTCGATAGTCAGATCATAGTCTTTGATGTGTTCTAGCCAACACCGCTGCCGTAAGTTCAAGTCCCGTTGGGTAAAAATGTATTTGAGGCTTTTATGATCCATATAGATGCAGCAAGCCACACCATATAGATAGTGTCGCTGCCGTAAGTTCAACATGAACATAATTGTCGCTAGCGTAAGATCATGCATAGGGTAATTCTTTTCGTATTGCTTCAATTATCTCAAAGCAAACAAAATTACCTTATCCCTTTGCATGATCACGCACCCTAAGACAGTTCTCGATGCATCGCTGAATATCTGAAACCCTTCTGGACCATCCGAAAGTGCAAGGATCGGAGCTGAGACGAGCCGTTTCTTTAACTCCTGGAAGCTAGATTAACAGTCGTCGTTCCACACGAATGCGACTCCATTCTAGGTGAGGCGAGTCAGAGGCGATGCAATCTTGGCAAAGTCTTTCACAAATCTTCGGTAGTAGCCTACCAAGCCGATAAAATTTTGGATGTCGCCTGTCGAGGTAGACTGTTTCCACTCAACTATCATTTTAATTTTCTTTGGGTCTACCATAACGCCTTTAGCTGAAATAATGTGCCCAAGGAATGCCATACTGCTTATCCAGAACTCGTATTTACTCAATTAAGCATAAATTTGTTGTTCATGCAGAGTCTGTAGCACCATCTTCAAATGCTCTACGTGCTCGTCCTTACTTTTTGAATATATGATAATATTGTCGATGAATACGATGACGAATTTGTCTATGAATGGTCGAAATACCCGGTTCATCAGATCCATGAATGCGGTAGGAGCGTTTGTCAAATCGAACGACATGACTAGGATTTCGTAGTGACCGTATCAAGTTTGAAAAGTGGACTTTGGCATGTCCCCGGACTTGATCTTCAATTGATGGTAGCCTAAGCGAAGGTTAATCTTGGAAAATACTGTTGCCACTTGCAACTGGTCAAACAAATTGTCTATCTTCGGCAGTGCGTACTTGTTTCGTATCGTGGCTTTGTTTCTGATAGTCAATGCACAGCCGCATCGATCTATCCTTCTTTCTTACAAACAACATTGGTGCACCCACGAGAAATACAAGGGTAAATATATCCGCGATCTAGCAACTTTTGTAGATGTGCTTTCAGTTCCTTCAGCTCCGCCAGTGCCATTCGATTGGGTGCTTTGGATATCGGTCGTGTGTCCGAAAAGGTGTCGAAGCTGAATTTTATCTGTCGATCCGGCGGTGTAAACCCCCTAAATTTTCTTTCTTTTATGTATACATATATTTTATTTTAAATATTTTGTTATATAATTAAATGATTTTTAACTAAATTATGTCATTGTATATATTTTGAGTAGCATGCAATAGTTACATAGATATAAATAAAGTAGGTAATTTATATTAAATATTTTTTTGGAAAACATTTTCTTGTTTTTTATGATTTGATTTGAATTTATTTGGTCATATATTTATATATATTTGTATATGAAGAATTTTATATACATATGTATACGAAGGGTCATATATATATATATATATATATATATATATATATATATATATATATATATATATATATATATATATATATATATATATATGTATATAGGTATACGTAAGTGTATATGTAGAAGTGATGTATATATGTGGATATATATATATATATATATATATATATATATATATATATATATATATATATATATATATATAATGAAATATATATAATATATGTATATACATATACTGGGTATAAAGTAGGTAAAAAAAAGAAGAAGAGAAAACCTTAACCCATAAGATTTCCAAAATCTCGCGAGCTAAGAAACTCAAAAATATCCGACCCCTGTTTTCCCGACCCTGCGCGCGCGAACAGGGAATCGATAGGGAGTTAGAAAAACTCCTAAATTCTTCCAAAATCCTATCAAATCTTTTCTACAGTTTTTGACCTTATCTAGTTCTCCTTCAATCCGATGTAATCCAACACTAAATCTGTTTCGAATCCAAAAATAAATCAAATTTAGAAAAACTCCCGAGCCACAGATAAATATACAAGTGCGGTTAGGGTTCTCTACAAAAAATTTCCATCTACACTCATCCCTGACCCTAATTTTTGACTCCAGAGCCTTCTCCTCCTTCCTGCGCCACTTCGCGATTTACTGCCGCAACCATCGACCGCCTACCCGAAGGTGAATACCCCAGCAAGCCGCCGCTAATCAGAGACCCTTTGTTCTCCAAACAACAACAAGGTACTCAACTTTTGACCTCCATATCTCCCGTTTTGTTTCATTAATGTTCAATCTACGAACTTCTGCTAGAAGCCTAGATGACCCTCTCTAAATACTAGTAAATAGATTAGAAAGTAGTTAACTAGGGTACCCATGAAATCGACACCAAGTCGAGACAATTCTGTCCAAAACATAGCACTTGAAGGCAACCCAAACCCCTATTTGGAAGGGAATTCTCGAACCAAATATGTTGAATTTCTAAAAACTAATTTCAAACAGTCATAGTTAACATATAGGGTATCAAAACCCATATGGTAGAAGTATTTTTTATAGATTACACAGGAATTTATTCTGCGTTAAAAGTTCCAGAAAAACTATTTTAAAAATTGAGAATTTTAGAAACTTTTTTCGATACGGTGTACGCCCCGACAAACCGGACGACATGGTCACGCACTATATGCATCGAAAGGCGCGTATGGATGTTGACGATGTATGGGAACTGACGGAACTCGGTTTCTTTGCGTGTGCGCAACGAAATCAGTGCATATCCATAGAGATACTCCCGTATAGACCTTTTGCAAACTTGGCCATAACTTCGTATACATTCGTCGTATCGAGACGAAACTTTTGCCATCATGAATGTATCAAAATTTTGGTCCTATGTGCCATGTTTGGTCCGATTCTGAGAAGGTCCACCGGAACGCCTATTTGGCGAACCCGCGACCCGATCCAACGAGCAAAATTGTACACAGCCTGTCGGAATTCAACTTCAGACATGTGGTTGGGTTTATCTCCTCAAACCGGACCCGTAGACATTTAGTTTGAGGAATTTAGGGATCGTAGATACTGGCACGTATTTTGGTACAAAATGGGTCCAACGGCGGACATCGTTTTGATCCAAAACTATGATTTTGCCCCTGTTCAAGAATTAGACTTTTAGAAAGGCGTTTCATAGATATATCTTTTACATCGGGAATGTTCTTGATGTCTGTTTCAGCATCCAGAGCCATTTTTGGATTTTGAGATTTCTTGCTAACGTGATTGATTGCTTGGAGTTACTATTCCCGCTCTGCCAGGCAAGATACCATGCCACCTTACTCTATGATTTACATATTTATTATTTTCAGTTATTTATGTTCAGCATTACTTATTTATTGTCAGTATTATAACACTGTGCGTCCAAGTCACACTTGGGTGCGAACGACTATATCGATCGTTTTATTTGTTTTGTTTTATTCTCTTGCATTGACATAGCTTAGTGACCACCCATTGATGATGAGGTATTGGTATATCTTATACAGCCTTGACACATGCTTTATCACGTGTGTTAGTCACATGTAGGACATGTACTCGCGTAGTCGGCTGGCCACCGATACGTCTGAGGCGTGCGACGGATAGAAGTAACTGCTAATAGAATTGCATGATTGTGGACTTGGAAGTTACTAGAGGTTAATATTAGTCATGGAGATGATGATAGTAGGCATTGGGTGGGGAGAATAATACCTGTTGTATGGGCTTCTATTACACTTTTCTTTGTAACCCGGAAGCTCCGCTGGAGATACGGGTATGACTGTCCACTCAGGTTGGCCACTGACGTTCTTGAACGTTATGCGCTTGGTCACTGGTGCCCAAGAGGGGACTATACCGGATCCTATTACCATCCAAGGCTCATACGTCGAAGGATTGTATCTCAACTGCATATTTACAGTAGAATGGTTAGGAACCCTTTGCATGCATTTCTTTTTTACCCTCTATTATATATCACAGTTCATATGGCATGGTATTTTCTTCTATCTTGTTACGTCCCTCTGAGGACCTGGTTATCTCTCCAGGGTTAGACGATTTCCTGTAGGAGTACGGAACGGCACTAGATCCATCCTACATTAATGACGAGGCATCTTCCACTGATTTCTAGCTTATTGATTCTTTGACACATTTTAATGGACATTTTTATATTTCTTCTCTTTCTATTTTGCGAAGGTTGGACTCCGATCATTGTGACTATTTTTTATAATTGTTTGGAGTAGGTATGTCCACCCGACTATCTCTTTGCTACACTCATTTATTATTTGGACTCTATTATCTTCTATGTTGAGCTGTAATGAGATTAGATGATTATATTCTGGCATGTGATTATTTTATATTTACATCTTATGTACGTATATAAGGATTCCATATATTATAGTATTCTTCGTATATGTGCAACTGGCATGTCTACGTACTCGGTCCTAAGTATTATGGGACTGGGGAGTTACATGTTTTTGTGGTGGCCCATGCAAATCTAGAAAATATTGTTGGGTAACATGACTGTGCCCAATAAGCCTGCATATAGAATAGGAATAATATCTCATCAAGAACTACTACTTCCCTTTACTTACAATCTTTTCAAATTCCTTTGATTACTTGAATTACCTTATATCTAACCTCTCATAATATCGTCCTATTCTTCCTTGTGCCAATAGTTTGAATCTAAGAAACGGACGCACTTCTGCATTGGCCCTCACATCTGGTGAAGAGGCTATCCCGGAAGGACAGAATCCTCCGATGACTCCAGAGACACCATACCAGCCAGGACAGTCGCAGCCTACTATGACACCGACGATGGTGCATCCAGAGATTGTAGCATACCCAGTCAGCCAGGATGGGCAGACCACTACCGTGCCACCCGGAGGGAATGTACCACTACCTCCACCACCACCATTTCCTCAGCAGTTTTCTTCACAGTCGGGACCTCAAATGCCTCCACCACCGACTGATGGGAGCCCTACTTCCCAATTTATATATGCCATGATGCAGGCTCAGTGGCAGCAGACTGAGTTGATGAGACAGACTATGATGGCAGCATTGGCTAGACCTCCACCTCTACCTCCACCTCTGGCACCGGTATCAGCACCAGCACCGGCTCTGCATCCTTATGAAGGCTCTATCAAGAACTTGACAGACATGAACCCCAAGTCCTTCAGAGGAACGGAGAAGCTACTAGAGGTGTCACAATGGCTTATGAGTATGGAGAAGCTACTGAAGGCATCCCAGTTGCCAGCTCAAGATTGGATGACAGCAGTGGAGCTGCTATTAGAAGATAATGCTCCCCACTGGTAGAAGACGAAAGAGAGACGATTAGGTGCTGGGATCACCTAGAAGCAGTTCTATGATGTTTTTTATGAGAGATTCTTCCCTATTCATGTTTGAGACGGTCTATACGACTAGTTCCTTGACCTCAAGTAAGAAAATATAATAATTGATGAGTATGACTCAGAGTTCAATCGCCTTAGCAGATTTGGTATGGGATTGATTCTGCCAGAGTTAGAGAAGGCAAGGAGATTCCATCAAGGGCTAGCACCAGAGCTCAAGTCTTATACGGCTACACAGTCTCGTGTCTCCCATTCAGCTGTCTAGGAAGAAGCTCGTGCTCAGGAGAGTCTTCGTAAGGAGCAACAGTAGACATCGAGATGCCATACACCAGTAGTTGTACCGGCTAGAGCTACTCAGGGTGGACCTATCAGGAGGCCCATATGACAGTACCAGCCGAGGACTATACCCTACCAGAAGCCTACTTACAACTTTTGTGGAAAGATAGGTCATATCAGGAATGACTGTCGACTACGCCTGGGATTATATATGAGATGTGGATCAGGACATCACATGGCCAAAGATTGCCTCGAGCAGCAGCCACTAGTACATGTACATCCGGATTTAAGGCCTATGACCCTAACACTTCCAGCACCATGGCCTGCAGCAGGTGCACCTCGCCCACCATTGCCTCCTCAAGGCGTACAGTAAAACAAGTGTCAACCCCTTGACCAAATTTTTATCCTCTTATTTTTTTTCTCTTTTTATTTATTTAGTTCATTTGTCTTATATATAGTTGTTTTGTTTTTTTACATTTGTTTTATTGAAATATCAAGTATGGTGGGACCAAGGGGGAATATAGAGTATTGATAGGGACCCTAGTGCAAAATGCCCTTAATCCAAATTCCATCCTTCACAAACGAACACTCAGATCCTGAAAATTGAATTTGTTTGGGATAACTCCCACCAAACCATAGATAAGATCAATCAATCCTTCTCTATCTCTCCTAAATTGATCGAGTATATATATATATATATATATATATATATATATTTTGCATAGTATATATATATATATAGAGAGAGAGGATTAACCGACCCTCATTCCTCCCTAAAACTCTAATTTTCCTTGCATTACTAGAAGTTGGGGAGGACCTGTTCGAGAAAGGAATCATAAGAGAAGCCGAAGAGCAGTCAAGCACCATCTCCGACTCTAATAGGTAAATTTCTTGCCTTCTTAGATCATAAAATCTGTCAGTAGTAAGATACCGGTATGTGTTCAATTAAATGTGTAAAAGAGGGGCAACAGGGGACCTTGCATCTGATGACTTCTGAACATGGAAGATGGACAATACCTGATAGTAGTGATTGCAGACAAAATAGGTGTTTAAGTTGAAGGGCTATGGGTTCCTGGTATCCAATAGAGACTACCATAGGAGTTCTTTGTATCCAATGGATACTAGAATGTGAACTTTCCCTAGTATTAGGTTTATACTACAGGAGGAGTCCTGGTATCAATAGATTTTAGTATGAGAACTCCCTTGCATCCCTCAAAACACTGTTGTGCAAGTTTTGTGGTACCTGATGGATGTTGACATGTAAACTCTCCTCTAGAATACCAACAGATACTAGCATAAAGGCCATGTAGCCTAGGCTCTGTTTTTAGGAGCACCCTTGAATCCTGGAAGAAGAGTTGGGGATTAGTTGTCCTGTGATAGGCCTAGTGTGATGGATGTATCAGATGTACTGATACATCAGTACAGGACTATACCAGGTTGTGTACAGGAGCAACCAACAATCCTTGTATGGTCCTTAGAGGTTTTCTGTTCAGTGCTTGAGTTAGGTTCAGTTTTCTCCTTCACTTAGTGTACAATGTATATGTGTATAGTTCACCTTGAAGGCATTGATCAATCTCTACCCAAATAGTTATTTCTCACTCGAGCCAATATCCTGTCCCGTTTCCATAATTCATGTGCTTAAGCTCTTGGGTACATGGCTTGGTAGTGTAGGTATTGCAAGGAGGTACCCACAACACATTCTCACAAGTTTCCTGGTACAGACCTATGGGAGTAGGAGTACACAAGAATATGATAGCTGGATAAGTATCTTACTGTGGGTAGAGGGATGTGGCTGCTATGGTAAGAACCTAGAGATTAATAACATAACGATAGATTGTTATTGTTCTCAAACTCATTTATTAACCCATTATATATGCTTCAAATAGGTTCATTGGACATTGACTCAGTGCTCTATACTCGCAGCTCAGGACCTAAGGCAAGTATACCTTGCCTCCCTCTACAGTTTTACGTACATGCATTTCCTTTTATTTTAAAGTCTTTGGATTATTTATGGACATGTGCTTTTTGTGTTATTTCCTGTGGAGTTGTTCTTATTGCATATAGCCGTGTTCATGTTTGGCCTTGTGTTTGGAGTTGTTCTCACTAGTTCTTTGCTTGAGTCGTGTCAAAGAACGAGTGCATGTGATGAACTGTTATAGCTTTGATTTTCGTTTTACCCAACCAGAAAGTCAACACACGTGACGAGGGTTGATCAGTGCACCAGAGAGTCCACATACGGGAGGAGGGTGTTTATATGAGTTCATTGGCACCAGAGAGTTCACACTCGGGACGAGGGTTGACCATTTGCACCAGAGAGCCCACACACGGGACGAGGGTGTTTTGCCGTGAGCTAACCAGAGAGTCCACACTCGGGACGAGGGTTAGTGCTTAGTTCAAACCCGTGAGTTCACACTCGGGATGAGGGTTTGGTTCTTCCTTTGATCTCATATTTATCGTTCATCCGGCAGTTCATTTATGTGTAGTTGTTCTAGTGTTCGTGTGTTCATGTTCGTGTTCATAGTCACTTGTCATGTTCTTATTTTCCTGTTTATTTTCTCACGCATGATAAACTGTTAGATGGGCATGTATATTATGTATCTTGCTATGTCCTCTGAGGACTTGATGATCTCTTCAGGTCAGCCGAGTTTGGGTCAGGAGCAGGCGAGTGGGTTGAGTTAGAACCAGACCGCAGAGTTTACAGTTGGGATTGTCTTGGTTAGCAGGTTGTATTCAGTTAGTATATTTTATGTATTTTCTCTATTTCTGTCCATTGGTAGTGGAGTTGTGTCCACCGGACGTGACATTGACTCTTGGATATATTCAATTTTATTTATTATTGCTTAGTTTCATGGATATTCATTGATCTTGTTTGTGTCTTGATTATTCCGTGGATGAGATATAGATTTCTCGTGATTCTAGATTACCGTGATTTGTGAGTATAGACAGCGTTCTACCGTCGATACTGCGGCGTAGGATGGACTTGGACACGTTTCGTATCCGAAAAGCGGGTGCGGGTCGTGACAAGTTTTTTGGTGGCCCATGCAGGTCTACGTTAATCACTTCGGTTACGTCACTGTATCATCATGAGCCTGCGAATAGGATTAGACACTTAGGATCTCATCCACATGTCTTGACTCGTTACTGTTCTTTAATCCTTGATTTCATTTGAATCCTTGATTTGCATCTTATTTGAAAATCTCTTCAATGGCATAAGTATTTTCTTTGTTTTAGTTAAGATGGACTCTCAAGACAGGAACAATGCTGCACTGAATACTCCATCGGCTATAGGAGGCTTTTTCACGTACATGACCCCACCGACACAAGAATGCCAGCTCACTCATATGGGCAATCAACCGCAGCTCTCGAGATTTCGTAGAGGCGATATTCTACCACCTCTACAGTTTCATCCGCAAACTCCACCACCAGCACCCAGTCTGCCACCAGTATCTGTTCCACCACTAGCACAAGCCCCGCATCCAGTACATATTCCACATCCAGTACCAGCCATGCACCCCGTACCAGTGATATATCCAGCTTTTCCTATGCACCCACCGTCGATGATGTATCCAGCTCCGACGATGTATCCAGCACATATTCTGCCTCCACCACCAGCACTGGACAATGTCACACTCTTGGGGATTTTCTAGCAGCAAGTAAATATGTTTTGCGACACCTTGAGAGAAGCTCTTCATATTAGAGACGCTCCGCAACAGCGCCCCGGAACTTCCAAGCACTTCATGGACTTTGGGCCCAGAAAGTTTCATGGGACAGAGAGGATTATCTACGCTGATGAGTGGTTGGATAATATTGAACGATACCTGATGATGGCCCGAGTTTAGAAGATCTGAAGATCGAGTCAGCCAGTGGACAGCTTTTCGACATTGCACGAACGTGGTACCAAGGTGAGCCCCGATTTTCTGCTCCGGACGTGACTTGGGAGGAGTTCAAACAACTGTTCAAGAGGAAATTCTATCCATACGTAGCGCGAGAGGCATTTATTAGACAGTTCGAGCACCTAGAGCAGGGCAACCACACCGTCGACGAGTACATATCGGAGTTTTCTAGTCTCAGCCTTTTCGCAGGGAACTTGGTCAGCACCCCTGAAGACAAGGCACAAGGATTCAGAAAGGGACTATCTTACAAGATTCGCCTAGCCATCGCCACCAGTCGAGCCGCCACTTACGAGAAGATTCTAGAAGTCGTCCAAGCTGTAGAAGAAGAACTGAGTCACAAGCCGAAGAGGAATCGAGACGCATCCGGAGGAGGCAACAACCAATCAGCACCAGCAAAATGCCCCAACATTTTCGAGAAGACCTCAACATAGCAGCATCAACAACAACCACGAGCAGCCCCACAACAAGTTCAAGATGCTCCCACCTGCCAGTACTGCAAAAAAAGAGGCCACGTCCAAGAAGACTGCTGAAGATAGTTAAGGTTGTGCTATACTTGTGGATCCAAACAGCATCTATCTCGAGATTGCCCGAATAAAAACGCGACTGCCGTACCACTTTCAGCCACACAGGAAGGACAAGCTTATGTCATGACTACGGAGTGTGTGACAACACCGCAAGGGGAAGATGGCAAAAAATTTCAGTAGTTATCGGCAGTATTACAGATAGGCCACCTTAGACTTTGATTTAAGAATAATTGAATTTTTTTATAGTGATTTGTTCTAGTGGATCACAGCTCCTTAAATTTCGAGGACAAAATTTGTTTAAGGGGGGTAGAGTTGTCAACCCCTTGACCAAATTTTTATCCTCTTATATTTTTTTCTCTCTTTTTATTTATTTAATTCATTTGTCTCATATATAGTTGCTGTGTTTTTCTACATTTGCTTTATTAAAATATCAAGTAGGGGGACCAAGGGGTAATATAGAGTATTGATAGGGACCCTAGTACAAAATGCCCTTAATTTAAATTCCTTCCTTTACAAACGAATACTCAGATCCTGATATTTGAATTCGTTTGGGATAACTCCCACCAAACCTTAGATAAGATCAATCAATCCTTCTCTATATCTCCTAAATTGATCGAGCATAGTATATATATATATATATATATATATATATATATATATATATATATATATATAGGATTAACCGACCCCCTTCCTCCATAAAACCCTAATTTTCCTTACGTTCCTAGAAGTTGGGAAGGACCGGTTCGAGAAAGGAATCATAAGTGAAGCCGAGGAGCAGTCAAGCACCATCCTCAACTCTAACAGGTAAATTTCTTGCCTTCTTAGATCATCAAATCTGTCAGTAGTAAGATATGGGTATGTGTTCGATTAAATATATAAAAGAGGGGCAACAGGGGACCTTGCATCTGATGACTTCTTGACATGGGAGATGGGCAATACCTGATTGTAGTGATTGCAGACAGGATAGGTGTCTAAGTTTAGGGGCTATGGGTTCTTGGTATCCATTAGAGACTACCATAGGAGTTCTTTGTATCCAATGGATACTAGAATGTGAACTTTCCCTAGTATCAGGTTTATACTACAGGAGGAGTCCTGGTATCAATTGATTTTAGCATGAGAACTCCCTTGCATCCCTCAAAACACTGATGTGCAAGTTTTGTGGTACCTGATGGATGTTGACATGTTAACTCTCCTCTAGAATACCAACAGATACTAGCATAAAGGCCATGTAGCCTAGGCTATGTTTTTAGGAGCACCCTTGAATCCAGGTAGAAGAGTTGGGGATTAGTTGTCCTGTGATAGGCCTAGTGTGATGGATGTATCAGATGTACTGATACATCAGTACATGACTTTACCAGGTTGTGTACAGGAGCAACCAACAATCCCTGTATGGTCCATAGAGGTTTTGTGTTCAGTCCTTGAGTTAGGTTCAGTTTTCTCCTTCACTTAGTGTACAATGTATATGTGTATAATTCACCATGAAGGCATTGATCAATCTCTACCCATATAGTTATTTCTCAGTCGAGCCAATATCCTGTCCTGTTTCAATAATTCATGTGCTTAAGCTCTTGGATACATGGCTTGGTAGTGTAGGTACTGCAAGGAGGTACCCACAACACTTTTCCATAAGTTTCCTGGTACAGACCCATGGGAGTAGTAGTACACAAGAATAGGATAGCTGGATAAGTATCCTACTGTGGGTAGAGGGATGTGGATGCTATGGTAAGAACCTAGAGATTAATAACATAACGGTAGATTGTTATTGTTCTCAAACTCATTTATTAACCCATTATATATGCTTCAAATAGGTTCATTGGACATTGACTCAGTGCTCAATACTCGCAGCTCAGGACCTAAGGCAAGTATACCTTGCCTCCCTCTACAGTTTTACTTACATGTATTTCCTTTCATTTTACAGTCTTTGGATTATTTATGGACATGTGCTTTTCGTGTTATTTCCTGTGGAGTTGTTCTTATTGCAT
The DNA here is from genome assembly GCA_029216955.1 of Iris pallida. Taxonomy (NCBI): domain Eukaryota; kingdom Viridiplantae; phylum Streptophyta; class Magnoliopsida; order Asparagales; family Iridaceae; genus Iris; species Iris pallida. The sequence goes on from JANAVB010005398.1 coordinate 10,110,696, forward strand.
ATAGCTGTGTTCATGTTTGGCCTTGTGTTTGGAGTTGTTCTCACCAGTACTTTGCTTGAGTCGTGTCATAGAACGAGTGCGTGTGATGAACTGCTATAGCTTTGATTTTTGTTTTACCCAACCAGAGAGTCCACACACGGGATGAGGGTTGATCAGTGCACCAGAGAGTCCACACGTGAGACGAGGATGTTTATCGTGTTCATTAGCACTAGAGAGTCCACACTCGGGACGAGGGTTGACCATTTGCACCAGAGAGTCCACACACGGGACGAGGGTGTTTTTTCCGTGAGCTAACCAGAGAATCCACACTCTGGACGAGGGTTAGTGCTTAGTTCAAAGCCATGAGTCCACACTCGGGATGGGGGTTTGGTTCTTCCTTTGATCTCGTGTTTATCGTTCATCCGGTAATTCATTTATGCGTAGTTGTTCTAGTATTTGTGTGTTCGTGTTCATAGTCACTTGTCGTGTTCTTGTTTTCCTGTTTATTTTCTCATATATGATAAAACTATTAGATAGGCATGTATATTATGTATCTTGCTATGTCCTCTGAGGACCTGATGATCTCTTCAGGTTAGCCGAGTATGAGTCAGGAGCAGGCGAGTGGGTTGAGTTAGCACCAGACCGCGGAGTTTACAGTTGGGATTGTCTTGGTTAGTAGTTTGTATTCAGTTACTATATTTCATGTATTTTATCTATTTCCGTCTATTGGTAGTGGATTTGTGTCCACCGGACGTGACATTGACTCTTGGACATATTCAGTTTTATTCATTATTGCATAGTTTTATGGATATTCATTGATCTTGGTTGTGTCTTGATTATTCTGTGGATGAGATATAGATTTTTTGTGATTCTAGATTGTCGTGATTTGTGAGTATAGACAGCATTCTACCGCCGACACTGCGGCGTAGGCTGGACTTGGACACGTTTCGTATCCGAAAAGCGGGTGCGGGTCGTGACAACAAGGCCAGAACTCAAGGCCCGTGATAGAATTATGGACAGGCATTTTTGCTTGCCGTTGAGGATATAGAGACACAGGCAGAGGTCATAGAAGGTATGGTTTTAGTTGCTTCATTTCCTGCCATTACATTATTTGACACTGGAGCCACTCATTCATTCATAGCCACTAGTTTTGCCACTATACACAACATTCCCATCACACCCTTATCTAAGAATATTAGAATCCTTACTGGAGGAGGAGTTGTACCTGTTAGTGGTGTTTGTAGACTTTGTCCGGTAGAGATACGTGGTAGAAAGATAAGAGTACGACTCCTTGTATTTTCTATGACTACGTTCGATGTGGTTCTCAGAATGGACTGGTTGAGCCAGCATTTTGCTCTTATTGACTGCCATAGGGGCAGTATCGTCTTCAGACCACCGAATGCGATGGAGTTCAAGTTCACCAAGGAAGAAGGAGAGAGTATTGATGCACCCACATTAGCGACTCACATGATGATGCAGGACACCCCTCAACACCCTGTCATCTCTGAGTTCAAAGATGTATTCCCCGAGGATTTGCCGGGACTGCCGCCTGACCGAGACATCGAGTTTTCTAGTGAGCTTATTCCGGGAGTCGAGCCTATTTCATCTCGTGTATATCGACTAGCACCGAAGGAGTTTAGAGAGATGAAGACACAGATTGACGACTTAGTAGAGAAAAGCTATATTCGTTCCAGTGCATCACCATGGTGAGCACCCATCCTTTTTGTGCCTAAAAAGATGGGATAGTGTGCATGTGCATCGACTACAGAGCCTTGAATGCAGTGACCTTTGTCGCGCATAGACGATCTATTCGATCAATTGAGCGGAGAAAAAGTATTCTCCAAGATCGACTTACGATCGGGCTATCACCAACTGAAGGTTCGGAAGGAAGATATTCCGAAGACGACATTTCGATCGAGGTATAGACACTACGTATTCTTGGTCATGCCTTTCGGTTTGACCAATGCTCCTGCAGTTTTCATAAACTTAATGAACAAGATCTTTCACAAGTACTTGGACAAATTTGTATTCGTCTTCATAGATGATATCTTGATTTACTCCAAGAGTCAAGAGGAGCTTGAGCAGCATCTACGGATTATTTTGGAGACCTTGCGGAATGAGCGACTTTTCGCGAAGCTTAGTAAGTGTGATTTCTTTCTTAAGGAGGTATCATTTCTTGGACATATTGTTACTGGAGACGGCATATCGGTAGATCCGGAGAAGATCACAGTAGTCAAGGCATGGCCCACTCCCATATCATCTTCCGATGTGAGAAGTTTTCTTGGACTTACAGGTTATTACCGAAGGTTCATAGAAGATTTTTCTCGAATAGTGGGGCCTATGACTCGACTAACTTGCAAGGATCAGGAGTTTGTATGGATAAATGAGTGTCAAGACGCTTTCGATGAGTTGAAGAAGAGCTTGACCACTGCACCTATCTTTACACTACCATCGGGCTCGGAAGGATTTGTGATATACAATGAAGCATCCGGAAAGGGATTAGGATGCGTATTGATGCAGCATGGTCATGTGGTAGCATATGCATCGAGACAGTTGAGGGTGCACGAGAAGAATTACCTGACCCATGATCTAGAGCTCACAGCGGTTATCTTTGCATTGAAGTTATGAAGATACTACTTGTAGGGTGAGAAGGTAGATATCTACACTGATCATAAGATCCTCAAGTACGTGTTTACACAAAAAGAGTTGAATATGCGACAACGACGTTAGTTGGAGTTGATGAAGGATTACTAGATTGAGCTATATTATCAACCAGGAAAGGCTAAGGTTGTGGCAGACACATTAAGACATAAGCTCATGGCTCATTTCTTGACCACACAGAGAGAATTGATTAGAGATTTACAGTAGCTTGGTATTAAGGTAGTATTGCCTTGAGCGGATGGCATACTAGCCAATCTCTAAGTACAATCATCGCTAGTAGAGAGGAACAAAGCAGCATTGCCCACGGATGCAAGATTTCGACGGCTTAAAGAGAGGAATGAAGGAGGAGAGTAGACGGGATTGAGGATTCATCCCGATGGGACATTGTGATGTGGTGATCGTATTTATTTTCCTAATGGAGAGTTACGGCAGGAATTGATGGCGGAAGCACATAGTTCGACTTACTCTATTCATCCCATAGGAACTAAGATGTGCCAGAAATTACGACAGTATTATTGGTGGCACGGAATGAAGCTGGAGATAGCTCGTTTTGTGGCCAAGTATTTGGTGTGTCAACAAGTGAAGGCGATAGCTGCTTTGTTGCAGCCGCTACCCATTCCCGAGTGGAAGTGGGAGCACATTACTATGGACTTTTCCACGAGATTTCCTCAGAGTCCTAGTGGACGAGATACGGTATGGGTGATTGTTGATAGACTTACCAAGTCAGCCCATTTCTTACCTTTCAAAGTGGGGCAATCCACAAAAGTTTTGGCGGATTATATATAAAGCAAAACGTGAAGCTACATGGGGTGCCAGTTAGTATCGTGTCGGATCGAGACTCGAGATTTACCCCTTACTTTTGGAGAAGTATACAAGATAGTTTGGGTACGTGTTTGAAGTTTAGCACGACATACCATCTGTAGAAGCATGGAATTTCAGGACCAGAAATCTTATGCGCCTAATATTACATGCGCCAGGAAGCTCAGATGAAGTACTTGGCACAGCAAACAGCAAAAGCATAGACATTAAAAGAAAATTTTATTTTATATAAAAGTCTATTATATGTCTAAAAAAGGCTGTACAAAGGAGAACTTCTACAAAAAGAAATGACTCTAAGTCTACAGCCATGCGCAGCAACTGCCATGCGCTCTCAAACAGGCGCATCTCTTCCGCGTCTCAGTCAGGCGCATTCTTCGGCGTCTCAGTCAGGCGCATCTCTTCGGCGTCTCAGTTAGGCGCATCTTTTCAAGAGTCTCAGTTATGTGCATCATGAAGTCTCAGCATATGTGCCTTACTTCGACCTGATCAAGTGCTTCGACTAATGAAGCATTTATTGAGCAGAACGAGGGCGGACGATCAACCCCACCCTAGCGAAAGAAAGAGCTCTCCAAAGCCCAAGGAAGAGGAGAGCACCGCAATCGATCCGCGGCAAAAGGAGGCTTTCAACACAACCAGAATGGGCAACACCCACTCTGACAGAAGAAAGAGCCTCCAAAGCCGGGAGCACCGCAATTCCGATCTGCGGGTCTTCCAGCATAACGGAGACGAGGCTCGAGCATCCCGATCTTTGGATGCAATAGGCACCTTTCGCCTGCCTCAGGAGCCCTAGACCTCGACTTTTGGATGTAACAAACACCTTCACGAGTGCATAAATGAAGACAAGTCGTCGCATCTTCACCCTCGGGAGCTTCTTGTCAACAGAATGTGCTCGAGCAAACAAGTTCATTCGGTAGGACGTAAGAGAATGAGAAGCAAACTCACTCCTTGCCACTATTTATAGGCCGGGCAAATCAAACCCATGCGCCAAGTGGCTGGCTCTCCGAATCCCGTGCAATAAATTTGCATTAATGGTGATGAACCTGATGCTTCAAATTTAGCCAAGTCAAAAATGGCTATTTAAAGCACTCGAAGAACATAACATTCGGACCAATAATGATGTGACATGTAAACGGATGTGCCGGTCAGACCGCGTATCATACAGACACGCCTATCAGTACCAAGCGCCTCATAAGGATGCGCCCCACGCGTCCTCATGTGCCTAGTGGAACGCAGATCGACGCGCCCACTCAACAGCCCATCACCCGTCAAAGAACATTAAATGCTGAAGACTGACACGATAGCAGCCAGTCCCCGAGGACTGAAGAGTTGACAGCTTCAAAAAATAAAGCGTCGTTGATGTCAGCATCATCGTTACTTTCCTCCGGCGGTTATAAGCAACGTGGCCGTCCAACCATTTCGCATGCGCCTCCGAAGCCATGCGTCCAAATCTCTGTATGTGCCTCAAAAGCCACGTGCCTCAGACTTTTCTCTGATCATTAAAAGACAGAAGTCAATTCACTACTGAAGCCTCGCATGCGCCTCAAAAGCCGTACACCTAGACTGGTTAGTGACTCCTAAAGGTTACAAGCCAAAGTCTCCTCATGCGCCCAATCCCAGGCGCATTCGATCAGATTACTCTCCACCAAATCCGAGATCTTTGAGCTATGGACTTACGACACGTGTCCTTTGACTCGATTCAGCCTATGAAGGGGTGCTAATCACCCAAGATCCCAGCAACTGAAAGATCCTCTCCACTGCTACGTGTCATCTCAGTCGCAGCCCACAAAGGCAACATGAAGGGTTCAACTCTTCAATTAGAGCGCATCGCCCATGCGCCTCCATCAGCAATCAACACGTGGCATACCCACAAACAGGCGCATCCTACATATGCGTGCATGAGCAGCCAACTTGCAAGATATAAATAGAGGGATCATTTCCTTCTTCCACACCCACAAACACACAGAGAGACATACCGACAGATAGAGACCTACACACAGTGAGAGAGGCAGATACAGACACTCAACGTCTTCTTACTTTTTGCAAGCTCCAGCACCCAGAGCAACTCAGACCTTCAGAGAACCGAAAACCGTCGTCAGATCGTCGACGGATTCAATACATTACCACTCGCTCCATCGGCACAAGGGACCCAGATCAATAAAAGTGTACTCTTAGGACAACATCTAAGTCCTACATTGTAACACTGTTCTGTTTGTAATTAAAATTACAATCAAAAGATTTTAATGGCAAACAAGCTGGCGACTCTGCTGGGGACCTCTTTCTTCTCCATCGAGAAAGCTGTGTCATAATCCGACAACGTAAAGATGGGCTCCTCCCACAAGATGCTGGTCGTACGCCTCAATCAACAGGCGTATGAGGAGTTCATCTCTGAAGGCAGCGCAAGTCCTTCGAAATGGCTGCCAAAGTCGAAGAAGACTCGCCAAGTCTGGATACACAAGGTCGAGGCCCCTGGCACCACCACTGAAGGGGATGCGCCGATACAGTCCACCCTTTTCGCTGACGACCTCAGCAGCCAGGATACGCCCACCGGTGTAGCACATCTCTCGGGAAAGTGTGGTGCTGACCACATTCCCCAGCCATCTCCTTCTCAGACAAGGAAGATGCGCCAACGGAGCAAGGTTGCAGCTAATGCCCTGTGCGTCACCTCTGATATGCCACAGAAGGCCTCTGTCTTTGACAGACTCACTTGTTGTCATGGCGAGAAGAATTTGGACTCTGAGTTCTATGCACCCTAGCGGACCGGTATGAAGAAGTCTAAGGCAGCACGGGCGATGCACCTCAAACGTACTATGCCGACAGCAAACCAGAAGCATGTGCTCACAATCATGAGCGCTGCTGATGGTAAGCTGTATAAGGTCGACTCGGGTGCTTCTACGCCAGAAACGAGCCGATCTTTAAAGTCCTTGCCTTACTTGGGCACATCTGTTGTGTTCGCAACCAAGTCGGGCAAGGCAAACTCTGTGGTCTTGAACCCCAGCGCCTACATAGGATGTACGTCTGTAGCTGGTTCAAGTCACTGTAAATGTTGTGCCCCCACTACTGATCTGAGTGCATCTTCTGTGTTGGTTCAGGGGGCGCAACATTTACCTGACCACCCCGGCGCTTGGCCTTGCCATCTGCCTGATGGGGGTACGAAGGTGGCACTCTCCTCCAATGATTTACGTAATATGATCAGTCACAAGCGTCGATCAGAGAGTCGACTGACAAGCACAATGCGCCCTTCATAGGGCACACCTGTGCTGTAGTCACCATCAACTGTTGTTACAAAGCAGCAGTCCCACCACCAAGGCAGTCGGTGTTCCAGCGGCTGCAATCATCAACACCCCTCCGACGTCGCCTCGGAAAAAAGGTGTCAATTGAAGAGGAACCAGAACTAAAGGTTGCTTCATACAACGTAATCTCTAACTCCTCGTCAATCCGAAATGCGACTGGGAATTCCTCGTCCTCATCCAAGAGCCAGCCGAGGAAAACTAAGATGACTGTCCCGTCCTCTGGAGTGTTGAAGGCACTCAGCGAAGAAAGAAGATCTTGGAAGAAGCTGGGGGTAGTCAAGCCCTTGTTGATCCTTCTTCTGAAGGCGAAGACGTCCTTCAGAACATAGCTGGGGGTAGCCAAATCCTTACTGATCGTCCTCCTGAAGATGAAGACGTCGTCCAGAGCACAGATGAGGGTAGCCAAGTCCTTCCCGAAGGCGAAGATAACCCCCAGGACATAGCTGGAGGTGTCCAAGACGAAGCTCCAGAAGAAGCAACTTCCCTACAGGAGAGTGAGGCCGAAAGTGAAGCCTCAACCGATCCATCCACTTCAAGCCATGTCATGACGGTATACATGACTGGGGTGATGCCGAGTCAGATACGCTGCCAGCAGACCTCGTCCAGCGCATGGATACCTTGGAGGGAGGACTCAAAACCCTCTCTGCCTCCATGCAAACACTAACTCAAGCAGTGTTTGAGATACGGTCTGCTTTGGCCAGGGCACCTTCTAATAGTCCTGACCCAGGACCAATGGAGAATCAAGCATACCCCTTCAACAGGTATCCTTGGATACGGATCATCGCGAAGCACCACGGACGTCGGAGCCATTAAATACTCAACTCCAAGCTATACCACCTTCCCCGACTCCCAGCTCCACTGAAGACGTGGTTGAGATGATCAGTGACTTGCTCGAGCGCTTTGAATCCAAGAACAGACAAGAGGAGAGCCAGAAGATGGGGATCCCACAACCATACCCCCTCGAATGGAACAAAGTGGTTTATCCTCCTAAATATAAACCACAAACATTGATACCATACGACGGGAAGGACTCTCCGTGCCGCTATATGACATACTTCCAGTCTCAAATGCGACATCTCCCGAAAGAAGATGCGCTACTCACCAGCATATTTGTCGAGGCGTTGAAAGGAGTGGCTTACGACTGGTACTGCAGTCTCTCCGACAACTCCATATCTTCCTTCGACGACTTGACGCGTCTCTTCCTCGATCATTTCTACGATGGAGGGAAGTACATGACAATGGCGTCCCTCATAGAGATACGTCAGAAGGAGAAGGAAACAGTTCGAGCATTCATCGAACGGTTCCGACAAGCCTGCTTCAGACTGCCCCCGGGCATGCCAGAACATGCACTCCTCTCCTCTTGCAGCATGAACATGCTTCCTGCGATCAAACTCTGGCTCAACTCCACTCCTCCTTCCGACTGGAGTTCCTTGATCATCGAGGCCAAAGCAGCTGAAAATAAGGCGTCCAATGCTCGTCTTCTGGGAGTCAGTTTCCCTGCCTTTGAGGACAAGGAGAACGGCCTGCAGCCAACAACCCTGGACGAGAGACAAAGGGGAAACAGGCGTTGACTGTCAATGCCTCCAAAGGTACACCAGCACCTACTCAGAAGCCTCCACTTGCACAAAGGCCAAAGGAGGTTTATTCTTTCAACGATGAAGACACCCTGAAACTCTTCGAGATATTAAAGCAGGTTGACAAGATCAAGTTGTCGGACCCGAAGCGTCCCGACGAGATTGGGAGGGTGGACAATCCGAGGTACTGTTACTACCATCGGTTTCTCGGACATCCAACTAAGGACTGCTACGTCCTCAAGAACTACATCCAGCGCATGATCAATTTGGATGTTATCTCTGTCGACTACGAGGAGAAAACGGTATCGGCCAACCTGGTGTCACTCCAATTTGGCATCTTGCTGCCAACCACAACACAAGATGGCATCGTCCACATCCCAAAGGCGACAATGGAGGTGATCAATCTACCACCTACTTGTGACAACGTGAGTGGACACATCCCACTCACCACATCACGGGGAGAGGTCTTATAGGTTCATCCTAACCTCGTCTCCGAAGTTACTCAACCGGAGGTACGCTCTGCCTCCAAAACCAAGGGCAGGAAGATCAAGTCTTGCCGCATGGTCTCTTTCTCTGCGGAAGAGGCACTTCCTGTACAAACGCGTTCACATCAGAACGCCCAACCTGACGAAGCTGCCGTCGAGGTGGTGCCTCCTTGCACCGTCCCAGCTGCCCAGGAAGAGGGCCCATCCAGGCCTCCAACAGCCAATAAACTGTAACGCCCTAGTCCCAAAATACTTAGGACTAGGTATGTATCCATGCCAGCTGCATACATATAAAGTACACTCCAATATATGGAAACCTTGTATGTATACTTAAGCTGTAAAATACAGTAACCAAGGTACTAAATCTCATCCATAAGATAAATAATAATATAAAAGTAACTTTGAATTTTTTATGTATACAATCATTGGGCGGAGACAAATCCACTACCAACAAGTAAGGAAAAGTATATAGAAAATAAAATGAGTTTGGCGGACGAAGCGAAGACGATCAAAGTACAATCATCCTCGAAGAGATAGTGACGATCATGGCCACAGCTAGAACACCTGCGAAACACAAGAACACACACCTGGCGAGATAACCAGGTCCTCAGAGGGACGTAACAAGATACAATAAACATGTCATATAAATACTGAATATAAAATATGCCACAATCAAAGAAAGTGACAAGACACAAATAAGGTAAACTAATCGAACTAAAGTGAACATGTAATTTGAGAAACAATCCTTCGACGCATGTGCCCTGGCTGTAAATGGGATCTGGTATAGTCCCTTCTTGGACACCAGTGACCTAAGCGCATGACGTTCAAAAACGACAGTGGCCAACCTGAGAGGCTCATACCCGTATCTCCAGCGGAGCTTCCGGGTTACAAGGGAAGTGCAATCGAAGCCCATACGTCAGGTATTGTCCTTCCCACCAAATGTACCTGTCAAGTCGCATCCACGACCATGTTTCTCTATTAACTGCTAAGTCTCATAACATACCTCTATTAGCAGTTAGTCCTAACGCATGCACATGGGGGATCAGCCCACACGCAAGAACCTCTACATGCTACTCATCTCACACATCCTTGTGGTACAACGGTGTCAAGGTATATGCAATACACTACAATGGTAGTCTCTTAACTCTAAGTCCATATGCAATCAAAGGATAATAACAAAGTATATCTAATATCACTGTGCAAACAATAAATCAAAAACTGTAAGAATTGGAAATAATGAACAGTGATATATAATAAAATGCAACTGAATATAAACAGTATAATGGCAAGGTATCTTGCCTGAGGTTACGTGCAAAGGGAATAATCCAGTAGCTCGAACAGGCAAAATAAACAAAGCAAAAAAAGCCAAATCCCGCAGAATACTCCGGGTGCTGCAACAAACATCACGAACGAGTTTGGAATATAAGGTATACCTAGGAAACGCCAGTCCGAAAGATAAATTCTGGAACCGGGGTAAAATCGTAATTTTGGGTCAAAACGATGTCCACAGTTGGACCCGTTTTGCACCGAAATGCGTGCCAATATCTACGATCTCTAAAGTCGTCAAACTACATGTCTACAGATTTGTTTTGATGAGAAGAACCCAACGGTATGTCCAATTTTGGATTTCGGTGGACTGTGCACAAAATTGCCCGTTGAGTGGGATTGTGGGCCCGCCAAAATAACGTCCCGATCAACGGTCTCAGAATTGGACCAAACTTGGCTCACAGGACCAAAAAATTATTTCGAGTCCAATGGCGCAAGTTTCATCGCGATATGATGAGTGTGCACAAAGTTGTAACTTAATTTTCAAAAGGGTCGATACGGGGTATCTCGACGGATACGCACTGATTTCGTCGCACACATACAACGAAATCGGGTTCCGTCAGTTTCCAAACGTCGACAACATCCATACGCGCCTTTCGATGCGTATAGTGCACGACCACATCACCCGGTTTGTCGGGGCGCACGCCGTATCGGGTGTTTTTTCCACTTTTTTGAAAACAGAATTTACAGTTTTTTGGGAAACTTTAACAACGTGTAACTTTCTGCATACTAGATGAAAAGTGAATCCAGAAGGTGCGTTACAATCTCGGTTAGGTTGTCTTTGACTAACTTCAATTAGTTTTTATGAAAGTTTAATGGACAGCGAGAAAAGTGGCCGACAAGTTGATGTTTTGAAATAGTTTTTAGTATTACATAAAACAGGTTTTTCTTCAACTTCGTCTCGATTTTTCGAGCAAGTTAATGGATTGTTTTCAAAATCCACCTGGAGGATCTCGAAGAGGGTCAAGTCTACTTTCCAGAAAATCTTACGGATCGAAATTTGGTGCTACGAGTAAAAAGTTACATCGTAGGGAAGTAGGGTACCTTGAGTGGAAAAACTGCTCTGTGGGTGACGCGGGGCTGACTTCCCACGCTCCGTTCGCCGCGCACAAAACTTCGCCGCTGGTGAAACGAACTCGTAGGCAAAGGGGGTATGATCAGCTGCAACTTTCGTTTTGGAAGTCTAGGGTTTTGAGGTTCGTGGAGAAAGATGAATTTATAACAACTTGTATCAAAACCTAATACTAACAGGTTTTGAAGAAACAATGTGAATCCCCTACGGATTGTTTTGGGTCGGCTATTAGTTTGCTTGGCAGCAAACAAACGTGAGGGGTGGGGCCCGCCCACTTTAAGTGGGTGGGTGGATTATATTTTTTTCTTTTTCCTTTTCCTTTTCCTTTTTCTTTTCTTTTTCTTTTCTTATTCTTTAAATCTTTTATATATATAACTATATATATCCAAAAATCATTTAAATACAAATAACACTTTAAATGTCACATAACCAAATATTTGATATATTTAAATATATCTACATATATATATAAATTTAATTCACAATAAATAATCTAAAAATAATAATAATAATAATATCTTAATAGAATAAACTTGTTTAATAAATCTCTACAAAATAAATTTAATAATAATAAATTAATAAAAATTGCTTCCATGGTTGAATTGTGCACACACCCTTATCCGGGTGCAGAAACATGTACAATCTTGTAAAATATTATTTAATAATAAAAATACCAATAATTGTACGAATAATTAAATAATTAGAAATTGCACATAAAATTCTAGAGTAATTTAGAAAATATTTGTATATACATAAAATATTCCTATATGGCCACCTTAGCCACCCCACATGCTCACATGGACTTAAATTTGGTTCGGGCCCTGTTCGGGCTGAATTGGCCAAACCGGGTCATCAAAAAAAATAAATAAAACCATAAATTGTATAAATTCATTTTTAAGTCGAATAAAATAATAATAAAATAAGTAAAAAAAATAGGGGTTTTACATCCTACCCAACTTACAAGAATTTCGCCCTCAAAATTTAGGAATAATAGGATGGATAGGGTTAGGGGATAGGAAGAGTTCGTCGATACCAAAATATAATTAAAATTTTGGAGGAGGCGATAAAACGGCGTTCAACACCACTATGTAATAGAAATTTGTGGAGTCGATATATACCAAAAATATCATGGTTATGGAATTGAATATGTATTGCCAGTGAAGGTAGCAAAATTTCGATAATCCAATTTGGAGAGTAATAAGGAATTGAGTAGATCAAAGAGAATCATTTAGACATTTGGAAGATGTGGTTCCTAGAGAGAGACTGGAGACTAATCGCCTCGATTGAGAGTTTGATTTAAGTGAATGTTTTAGCATCATTCTCGAGTGCTCAAGAACAATTGGAAGGACACGATAATAATTCTAGAGTTGAAGAATGAGGGGTAGTTAAAGGCGAGGATTCAGCCACATGAGTTGGTCTGTGGCTATCTACATTTGTGTATAATTAACCGATTGGACAACCAAAGATGATACCTTGAGTCCAACTTAGCAAGTACAGTGCCTTGTCTTTCCAAAATAAGTAAAAGACAAGAACAACAAAGGTTTTACAGACGGTGTTATATATTGAATACGAATTGCGGGGTTCATAGGCGGCAAAAATAATTCAAAAGAGAATTGTCAAGGCGGTCGCTGATGAGACTCTAAGGTAAGTTTATTATGTCTCCATCCACGTTGAATAATATGTGATAAGCAAACCAAAGTGCAATAGGTTGATCAGACCATCATGTACCGGTTCTGATTAGACAATATGTTAGTGGGTGCACCCAATAAAATATGTCATGATCAAGCTTGATAACGAAATAAGCTTGCAAAACTGAAGTTACGTTAGCAGCGTGAGATAGTCAAAATATGAGCAAGGGAGGTACTGATGAAGGAAATTAAATAGTCCTGGATCTTTTAAAATTAAGGCTCGCCTGAAGTGTGGGCCTATACAGTTATCCTAGTGTTTCTTCATTTATGGCTTGATAGACTAGATAAGGTAGGGTCCTCTGAATTTAGAGTCTAAGTGAACTTACCAATGTGGTTCACAAGGAAAATGTTTGTTAGGTGGTGAGGTATTGTACCCAACTTATAAGAGTTAAACTAATAGTGTGATGGAACAATGGGTCAAGCAATCAAGATAAAGCACAAATTTAAGCATTTAAGGAATTAAGTAGAACAAAATCACATATCGGGTCGAAAGAATTGAGTCGAGGTTGAATCATTAATTCAAGTCTGAAAGTATCTTGGTATCATGGTAGAGGTTTTGGTTTAGCCATTTTGATCAGAAGGTCTTATCATGAAACTAGTGTACAAGGGGACGTGTTTTAGTGGGACATGATATATCTAAAGGAAGGTGGGCTTGTGTAGGTCTTACATATGAAATTTGTTGAGAGAAAAAGTCTAGTGTTGTACTCCAAATACACAAGTCATAGTAAGAGACGCCAAAAGATCTAACATAGAAAGTGGGAGTTCATGAGGTGATAATTAATGCATAAAAATAAAGAAGATCAAGTTAAAGCACGAAATAAAATTAATTAAAGAATCCAGTAAAATAATTTAAGAACACAATTCCGGAGAGAAAATAGTCTTCTAGATGAATACAGTTAAGGAACCATTAGATCATTATTCAAATTGCAAATGGGTTAGAAGGTCGCAATTAAAAGATCTAGAATTGAAGGAAGGTTGAGTAAGCCAAGGTGGAAATACAGTCACATAGCTGGGTAGATGACTAACAACACTTGTGTATATACTACTATCATAGTCATGGGTGACATGGCAATTAGTGTGGAATACTCAGTAGGGTTATCTTGGGGCCTACCATTAAAATTTAACTCAAGTATCCTCCAAAAATTTCAAAATTAAACTTTCAAAAATATACCACCAAAATTTGTATTCACTCCAAGCCGTTCAAATTCATCATAAAAAATTTAAATCACTCTCATAAATATCAAAACAACATTTTATCACGTTACTACTAACCTTTTCCAAAATAAACGTTTAAATTCAACTATTTAACTCAAGAGTTCATAATTTACGAATCCATAAAAATTTCACAATCAATCAAAATATTTAACACTCTAAAATTTTTAAATAATTTATAATAAAACTCTTATCATATTAAAAGCAATCTCAAAAATTAAGCTCAATGCTCTCATCAATTTTAACTTCTATTTATGCTACGTTATTCCAACAAACTCACAACTTTTAAATGGTAACTTCCTTTAATTAATCAAAATAACTTTTCATCACATCCTTCAAAATTCTTAAAAAAATTTAATATTAGCAATCCCACATTAAACTAAATTTTCAAATAATCTTATCAGTCAAAATCTTTTTTTTTTTTACCAAAATCTAAATAGATTTGTAAATCCTCAATCATAGGACAGAATTTAAAATAAAGAAAAATTCTCAAAAATCATTTTCATAACTTTTAAATATTTTAAACCAAAATTCACCGTAATTACTTCCCCTTAAAGTTTAAAATTTTATAAACACGAAAATCGCAAGTTGTACAACTCCGTTTAAATAATTCCTACGACCATTTTTAAAAGCTAAGATCATTTTCAAACCAAATTTATAACTGTTCAAGGTTCATAACTATAATACAATAAATCATGGACATTAAAACTCGAAAATTAAATAAATTTTATATTTGTTCAAAGATGTATATCTATCACCCAAACTCATAAATATCACAACTCGAAAAGCAAATCAATTTTATACTTGTGTAAGGATGTATAACTATAATCCAATAAATCATAAATATCAAATCTTTGAAAATCAATCAATTTCTTAAACCAAGTAAGAAATTCTATAAATCCTCTGCTGTTTACTATTTAGAAATCTCAAGGTTAAAACTTTCCGTGGTAATATCCTACTTTACCAATTAGTAATCATTAAATCACACTTAAAAAAAACCACCTTTTTAACTCAGTTAGAGTCTTAAATGTATTCCAATTGCCAATATAACCATTCTAGCCATGTGTTTGACCTATGAGT
Source organism: Iris pallida (assembly GCA_029216955.1). Classification (NCBI taxonomy): domain Eukaryota; kingdom Viridiplantae; phylum Streptophyta; class Magnoliopsida; order Asparagales; family Iridaceae; genus Iris; species Iris pallida. Next base: position 10,125,882 of record JANAVB010005398.1, read on the forward strand.
ATACACTAGTGTAGTCATCTTTCTAGTTGACACTAAGCACGAAAATAAGAATCAAAGGTAGAAAGGAATCAAGCAAGACATAGTTCAAGGAGGTCGAACAAGAGTTCAAAATTTGAAGCCAAGGGAAGAGGTCAAGCTGTATGGATGAGATTCCTAGTTTCTAATCCTATGTTGCAGGCTCACATCGGTACAATTACGTAACCGAAGTGACAACTTGACCTGCATGGGCCTCAACAAAAATATGTAACGCCCCAGTCCCAAAATACTTAGGACTAGGTACGTATCCATGCCAGCTGCATACATACAAAGTACACTCTAATATATGGAAACCTTGTATGTATACATAAGCTATAAAATGCAGTAACCAAGGTACTAAATCTCATCCACAAGATAAATAATGATATAAAAGCAACTTTGAATTTTTCATGTATACAATCGTTGGGCGGAGACAAATCCACTACCAACAAGTAAGGAAAAGTACATGGAAAATAAAATGAGTTTGGCGGGCGAAGCGAAGATGATCAAAGTGCAATCATCCTCGAAGAGATAGTGACGATCATGGCCACAGCTAGAACACCTGCGAAACACAAGAACACACACTTGGCGAGATAATTAGGTCATCAGAGGGACGTAACAAGATACAATAAACATGCCATATAAATACTGAATATAAAATATGCCACAATCAAAGAAAGTGACAAGACACAAATAAGGTAAACTAACCGAACTAAAGTGAACATGCAATTTGAGAAACAATCCTTCGACGCATGAGCCCTGGCTCTAAATGGGATCTGGTATAGTCCCCTCTTGGGCACCAGTGACCTAAGCGTATGACGTTCAAAAACGACAGTGGCCAACCTGAGAGGCTGATACCCGTATCTCCAGCGGAGCTTCCAGGTTACAAGGGAAGTGCTATCGAAGCCCATACGTCAGGTATTGTCCTCCCCACCCAATGTACCTGTCAAGTCGCATCCACGACCATGTTTCTCTATTAACTGCTAAGTCTCATAACATACCTCTATTAGCAATTAGTCCTAACGCATGCACATAGGGGATCAGCCCACACGCAAGAACCTCTACATGCTACTCATCTTACACATCCTCGTGGTACAACGGTGTCAAGGTATATGTAATACACTACAATGGTAGTCTCTTAACTCTAAGTCCATATACAATCAAAGGATAATAACAAAGTATATCTAATATCACTGTGCAGACAATAAATCAGGAACTGTAAGAACTGGAAATAATGAACAGTGATATATAATAAAATGCAACTGAATATAAACAGTATAATGGCAAGGTATCTTGTCTGAGGTTACGTGCAAAGGGAATAATCCAGTAGCTCGAACCGACAAAATAAACAAAGCAAGAAAAGCTAAATCCCACAGATGACTCCGAATGCTGCAACAAACATCACGAACGAGTTTGGAATATAAGATATACCTAAGAAATGCCTGTTCAAAAGTTAAATTCTGGAACAGGGGTAAAATCATAATTTCGGGCCAAAATGATGTTCGCCGTTGGACCCGCTTTGCATTGATATGCGTGCCAATATCTACGGTCTCTAAAGTCGTAAAACTATATATCTATAGATTTTTTTTGATGAGACGAACCCAACGGTATGTCCAATTTTTTATTCCGGTGGGCTGTGCACAAAATCGCCCGTTGAGTGGGATTGTGGGCCCGCCAAAATAGCGTCCCGATCAACGGTCTCACAATAGGACCAAACATGGCTCACAGGACCAGAAAAATATTTCGAGTCCAATGGCGCAAGTTTCATCGCGATATGATGAGTGTGCACAAAGTTGTGACTTAATTTGCAAAAGGGTCGATACGGGGTATCTCGACGGATACGCACTGATTTCGTCGCACACATACAACAAAATCGGGTTCCGTCAGTTCCCACACGTCGACAACATTTATATGTGCCTTTCGATGCATATAGTGCGCGACCATGTCGCCCGGTTTGTCGGGGCGCACGCCGTATCGGGTGTTTTTTCCACTTTTTTGAAAACAGAATTTACAGTTTTTTGGAATACTTTAACAACATATAACTTTCTACATACTAGATGAAAAGTGAATCCAGAAGGTGCGTTACAATCTCGGTTAGGTTGTCTTTGACTACCTTCAATTAGTTTTTACGAAAGTTTAATGGACAGCGAGAAAAGTGGCCGACAAGTTGATGTTTTGAAACCGTTTTTAGTACTACAGAAAACAGGTTTTTCTTCAACTTCGTCTCGATTTTTTGAGCAAGTTAATGGGTTGTTTTCGAAATCCACCTAGAGGATCTCGAAGAGAGTCAAGTCTATTTTCCAAAAAATCTTACGGATCGAAAATCGGTGCTACGAGTAAAAAGTTACGTCGTAGGAAAGTAGGGTACCTTGAGTGGGAAAACTGCTCCGTGGGTGACGCGGGGCTCACTTCCCATGCTCCGTTCATCGCGCACAAAACTTCGCCACTGGTAAAACAAACTCGTAGGCGAAGGGGGTATGATCAGCTGCAACTTTCGTTTTGGAAGTCTAGGGTTTTGAGGTTCGTGGAGAAAGATGTATTTATAACAACTTGTATCAAAACCTAATACTAATAGGTTTTGAAGAAACAATGTGAATCCCCCACGGGTTGGTTTGGGTCGGCTATTAGTGTGCTTGGCAGCAAACAAACGTGAGGGGTGGGGCCCGCCCACTTTAAGTGGGTGGGTGGATTATATTTTATTTTTCTTTTTCCTTTTCCTTTTTCTTTTTTTTCTTATTCTTTAAATCTTTTATATATATAACTATATATATCCAAAAATCATTTAAATACAAATAACATTTTAAATGTCACATAACCAAATATTTAATATATTTAAATATATCTACATATATATATAAATTTAATTCACAATAAATAATCTCAAAATAATAATAATAATATCTTAATAGAATAAACTTGTTTAATAAATCTCTACAAAATAAATTTAATAATAATAAATTAATAAAAATTGCTCCCATGGGTGAATTGTACACACACCCTTATCCGGGTACATAAACATGTACAATCTTGTAAAATATTATTTAATAATAAAAATACCAATAATTGTACGAATAATTAAATAGTTAGAAATTGCACATAAAATTCTAAAGTAATTTAGAAAATATTTGTATATACATAAAATATTCCTATATGGCCACCTTAGCCACCCCACATGCTCACATGGACTTAATTTGGTTCGGGCCGTGTTCGGACTGAATTGGCCAAACCGGGTCATCAAAAAAAATAAATAAAACCGTAAATTGTATAAATTCATTTTTAAGTCGAATAAAATAATAATAAAATAAGTAAAAAAAAGGGGTTTTACATAAATAGAAGCATGTAGAGGCCCGTTTCGACAAGCCTTTGCGAAAGGAGAATGCTTCAGGGCTAGCCAAGCCCCACAACTTCGACATACTGGCACAACTTGCCAGTACTCCCACCTGCCTATCTCTGTTTGAGCTTCTTCGTCTTTCCAAGGACACTCGTGAAGCTCTCTGTGAAGCCCTGAAGGATGCTGAATCCTTCATCAGTAGGTCAAGCAGCCTGAAGATACTCCGACCACATGTGCGCACTGCCATTGTGCGGATGAAGTTATCCCCAACATAACCTTCACCCAACAAGACATGCTGCTCAAGCACAACCGACACAACAGGCCACTTTATTATACAGGGTATGTCGGTTCCGTCAAGGTAAAGCGGATTCAGATCGATCCAGGGTCTTCCCTCAGCATCATCCTAAAGACGTTGCTCTCAACACTGGGGATCCCAATGTACTGTCTGGCGCCTTCCAACACTACAATTAGTGGCTTCAATGCTAGCAAAAGCGAGCCGCTGGGCAAAATACGGCTAAAGTGTCATATTGGTAACCTCCGAACCAAGGTGACTTGCTATGTCGTGGACGCCGATGTCAACTACAACCTCCTACTGGGTCGTCCGTGGCAGCATGAGTACATTGTGGTACCATCCACACTCCACCAATGTATGAAGTACGTGTCCACCAACGACATCATCCAGACGGAGTTCGCGGACATTGACCCTTTCAAGGGGGTCGAAGCCTACATCACTGATTCTATCCTGTACAAGTCGTCCGATGAAGGGGAAGCCAATGAGGCTGACGACGAAACAGAAATGGCAGCAGAGCTTGACATGTAGCCAGAGATAATTCCCGACGCTCCTTTGAAATTTTGACTCAAAGGGAAACCGCCTCAGATGCTGCCTCCCATGACCATCAAGCTACCTGGAAAAGCACCAACTACTCTAGGTAGAACACCCATGGAAGCTCCCTTGAAGATACGGCTCAAAGGAAAGCCACCTCAAACATCGGCTCCCCTTATGGCAAAACTATAGGGGAATGCACCAATCACTGAAGGCGCAGTTGAGGCACCTCTGAAAATGCGTCTTAAAGGCAAGCCTCCGCAATCATCCGTCTCATCCAAGCTGCCGGAGAAGGCCCACATAGCCCTCTCGGACCCCAAGGTCAAAGCTGCGGTCGACTCTCCCAATCCAACCCCCATACTCACAGATGAAGAGCTAGGGGAATACATATCTGCTGATGTAGATGCACCCTCTCTGGACAATGTAATCCCGCAGGATAAAATCTCGTGTTTCATCAATAATAGAGTATCTTTTCATTATTCTAGTCTTCCACATTGGAATGCCATGTATACATTAGATAACATTCTACGATCGTTGCAAACATAAATAACGACCGTCAATCATGTAAATCGAGTAGTCCCATCCCAAGGGGTCTGTTTTGTAGTCCCACCGCGGAATCATGACGAAGAATCCATCATCTTTGGCAAAGTCGAGTTTCATCAAGACCTCCCGCCACTCGAGCAAGAACCGGATACCGGTAAAATACAAGTTTATCGGTACACGAACAAGGCAAAGTACCTCATCTAAAAGATGGGTTACGACCTAAAAAGCAACAATGGCCTGAACTACGGCAAGGGTCGACGTCTTCCTCTCCGGCTCCCAAGACCTGAAGGAAAGCCGCATGACTACTATCATCGAACTCAAAGGGGAGTGGGCTATGTCATGCCACCAACAACTCCAGAGAGCTCGGTCTTCAAGAAGGTGCTATCAGTCAACATGGCATCTGCGCAATCTCAAAAAGATGAAGGCGAAGACCAAACGCCAGAATTCTTCGAGGAAGAACCTTGGGCTCAACGCTTAGGAGCACAGTAGGAGTCTCGTTTTGAATTATACGAACCCCCTTCCGAAGATGAAGTCGAGCAGATCGACCTTGGGGATGGATCTTCTTCCAAACCCATCTTCATCAGCAAAGTATAAAGGGACCAGACCGGGAATCGTTAATCCAACTGGCTAAAGAATATATCGACGTCTTCGCCCAGCGCTACGAAGATATGCCGGGACTTGATCCCCAGATCGCGATGCATAGGCTTAACATCTTAGCTGATGCCAAGCCTATAAAGCAGCAACAGCGACATTTTCGTCCTGACATCATGAACGCTATCGATCAAGAAGTAGACAAACTCCTGACCAACGGGTTTATCCGTGAAGAACAACACCCGTATTGGGTGGCCAATGTCGTCCCTATCACCAAGAAGAACGGGAAGATACGAGTCTGTATCGACTTCAGGGACCTCAACACCGCTTGCCCGAAGGACGAATTCCTGCTTCCAATCAATAACGTGATGATCGACAATACATGTGGCTTCGAACGTATGTCTTTCATGGACGGGTATTCGGACTACAACCAGATCAAGATGTTCCTCGATGACGCAAAACATACGTCATTCAGGACTCGGAAGGGTGTTTTCTGCTACACAGTGATGCTCTTTGGCTTGAAGAATGCAGGTGCTATATACCAACGGGCTATGAGTACCATCTTCCGTCAACATCTTTGCAAGACAGTAGAGTGCTATGTTGATGACATCGCAGTCAAGAGCCGTCTCAAAGGAGATCATCTACAAGACCTGAAGACGATCTTCGATCTCATGCGAGCGCATCAGCTCAAGATGAACCCCGCTAAATCCTTCATTGGGGTTTCTAGCGGAAAGTTCCTGGGCTTCATTATCATGGCGAAAGGCATTCATGTCGATCCCGAGAAGACCAAAGCCATCCTTGACATGGACCCTCCGAAGAACCTTCGAGAACTTCGAGGCCTGCAGGGGCGTCTGGCATACATCCGAAGGTTTATAGCAAACCTTTCCGGAAAATGCCAACCCTTCACTTAGCTCATGAAGAAGGGAGTCTCTTACGTCTGGACATAGGAATGCCAGAAAGCTTTCGATGACATCAAAGCTTACCTGACGAGCCCGCCAGTCCTGGTGGCACCCGTCTCAGGCAAACCATTTCTCCTCTACGTCTGTGCCATGGATCACTCACTCGGCACTTTGTTGGTCCAGAACAACGATGTGGGCTACGAGCAAGCTATCTACTACTCAGTAGGACACTAATCGGGGTCGAACACCGGTTCAACCCCGTTGAAAAGGAATGTCTGGCTTTGGTGTTCGCCATCCAGAAGACTCGCCATTTATCTCGGGCGAGACAATTTATGTTATCTCCCGAGTTAATCCACTCAGGGTTCTCATGACGAAGCCAGAATCATTGAACTCCCAGCTAGCTACATGGGCGATCCTGTTGAGGCCACACAACATGGTGTTCGTTCCATAAAAAGTTGTCAAGGGTCAAGCTCTGGCCGACTTTTTAGCCGCGCACCCCATCCCAGAGTCCTCTAGACTCTATGAAGACATCCCGGATGAGGTCCAAGAATCAAATATCACCGAAGAAAGCTCCGTCTGGCGAATGTTTTTCGATGGTGCTTCAAGAACAGGCCCCAAAGGCCAAATCATCGCTGGAGTGGGGGTAGTCTTAGTCTCCCCCGATCAGCTGGTCATCCAGCGTGCTTACTCCCTTTCGAAGCTGTGCTACAACAATGTTGCCGAGTACAACGCTCTTATCATGGGACTCTAGCTTGCGCAACAGCTGGGGGCGGATCATCTGGAAGCCTATGGTGACTCAAAACTCATCGTTAACCAGGTTAGAGGGCAATATGAAGTTCGCCATGAAGATCTGGTTCCTTACCATGATGTTGCATTGAACATTATTTCAACCTTTACCAAGTTCTTCATAGAATACGTACCCCGGTTACAAAACCTGGAGGCTGACGCTCTGGCTGGCCTCGCAGCCTCATTGGCAGTACCCCTCGGGACTTAGCACTACGTTACGGTAGTTGGTCGAGACTTGGTCTGTCCTAAAAATAACCTATGCTCATAAAAGGCCCATGCCATGTCAACAAGTGCTGGTAATAATATCCGAGATTGGACTTTTCCGTTCATCGACTTCGCTGTCTACGAAATTCTCCCAAACGACCCGAAAGAAGCCGTCTCAGTCAGGAGGCATTCCGTTCAATTCTATTATGATACAGCTACTAAAATGTTGTACCGACGCTCCTACGATGGACTTCTCCTTCGATGCCTATCCAACGAAGTGGCAGCCGAAGCCCTTCGAGAAGCTCATGATGGAACTTGCGGGGCTCATCAACCTGGGCCTAAGTTGCAGGATCGACTGCGACACATGGGTTACTACTGGCCAACCATGGATGCCGACGCTGTCGACTATGTTAAGAAGTACCGACTTCATCCATACACCGTCAGAACCACTACATCCTACGGTCGCCTCTTGGCCACTTCGAAGCTTGGGGCATGGACATTGTAGGACCTATCACCCCTCCTTCATCAAGGGGACACCGTTTTATCCTAGCCATTACCGACTACTTCTCCAAATGGGCAGAAGCAGTTCCTCTGGCGGAAGTGAAAAGCTCTAGGGTAATCAGCTTCATCAAGCACTATGTTATCTACAGTTTTGGGGTACCTCAAAGGATTATCCACGATAACGGTCCACAATTCATCCGCCATGTTTTCAGCAGATTCTGTGACAAGAATCGCATTCGGAACGAGGCATCAACTGCCTACAATCTGGCAGCTAACGGATTGGTAGAGACGTTTAACAAGACTATCGTCAAGCTACTCAAAAAGGTCGTGACATCCAACAAATGTGACTGGGACAAAAAGCTCGACGAATTCCTTTGGGCCTACCGTACAACGGTACGGACCCGGACGGGCAATACACCATTCTCCTTGGTCTATGGAAGCGAAGCGGTACTGCCTCTCGAGATCCAGATACCCTCACTCCGTGTAGCGATCACAAATCGACTCACAGAAGAAGACAATCAACATCACCATCTACAAGAATTGGAGGCACTTGACGAAAAACATCTTCTAGCTCAGCAGCGCATTGAACTTTATCAAGCCCGTATATCACAGGCTTTCAACAAAAAGGTCAAGCAGAGGACTTTCCAAGTAGGCGACCTGGTCCTGGCAGTCAGGAGGTCGATGGTGTTGACTCAAAAAATACCAGAAAAGTTCGAGCCCAAGTGGGAGGGACCTTTCATCATAGAGACGGTATACTCAAACGGTGCTTATCGCCTCGCCAAACCCAATGGGGACTTGTTCATGATGCACATCAACGGCAAGTCCCTAAAGAAGTACTACTCTTGACATCCTTCAGACATGTATTTCTATCTCCACCCAACAAGGGGGTCTTTGGACCCAATCATCAGGGCTCACGTACACCTCCCTTCCACAAAATCTTACGCTTCCGGAACCCAGCTGTTCCGTGGCGTTCTATCCTCAGTAGAAGAACAACCATGTCTACATTACCTCTGAGTTGCTCTTCTGTGCCCTGTAAAACATAATCTGACACCATGTAGGATTATGCTTCTTATCATGTTTACCACGTCCACATCACCTCTGAGTAAACATTCCGTACAGACAACCCCTGCGTTGTCGTACATTGATCGCAAAACTTCTATGTCCATATTACCTCTGAGTAGTTCCGCGTATCTCCCTAGAGTTACTCCTACCACGTCCATAACACCTCTGAGTAGGAAGATTTCGACATTTGAACCCCATATTTACCACATCCACATTACCTCTGAGTAAATATGTTGGTCCTCTCAAACTTATTATTTGTACCTAAAAAAACAAGGGGCGCAAAAGATAATAGGTCCACACAAATCATCAAGTTCATGACAGCAAGAATGAACACACCACAAAACTCTTTATTCTTTATTTAAAAATAAAGGATTACATCCCCAACAGGAGTTGTAAATTACACAAAATAACAAAAAAAGGGAGAGGCTACAATCCCTAAGCATCACCAAGATTGGCTGAAAGATCTTCGATCCGACGCTTCAAGTCTTCCGCCCGAGTCTCTGCGGTCGCCAGGACTCGGCGTTCGGCTTCTTGACGCATCATTTCTATGGCCTCAGGGGAAGTGTCATCCTTATACTTCTCGTCCAACTGTTGCCGCTGCTGGACTAGGGAAAGAGCCTGGCGGGTGAAAGCTGCTTCCTCCTCCTTAGATGCTACATGTTCAGCCTGGACTCGCTCAACATCTAATAAGAGTTGGGCCTGCTGGTCTTCAAGGAGGCGAATCTTGGCATTACCTCCGCTATACTAGCGTCCAACGCAGCTCGCAACTCCACCTTCTCCTGCGTGGACTGAGATAGCCTCTCCACCGCAGCCTCAGCTTTGGCCACCTCGCGTTCCTAGACAGCTATGGTGGCCTGATAAGATGACTCAGTTTCAGCGATCAACTTCTCCTTTTCTGCTTCTATCGGAGCGGAGAAATCATTTCGCTGGATACTCTGAAACTCGGAAAGCAGCTGGTCGAACTCGGCTACCGATGCCTCCAAAATCTCGGCCATATGGTCATAGCTCTGGTAGGAACGTATCAGACCAATGTGAGGGAGCACCACGGTTTTTGCCATCGCAAAATTCCTGTTGGCATTCATCACTGTCGATACGCCCCTCTGCAGCATCTTGTACACCGCCTCAATGATAAACTTCACGTACTCATCCGCATCCGCCAACACTTGTGGCATCATAGCAGGAGTTGGAGGAGCTGCTCAAGACGGCGAACCGAAAGAAGACCCGTCGGCTTCAATCTACGAAGCTGAAACCTCGGAATCAAGGGACTCTCCCTCAACGGGGGCTTGAACTTCGCCACTGGCCCGAGGAGCCAAGAGAGCGGAAGGAGCCGAGAGGGGCGTCGATATCATACCCCAAGTAGAAGGAGCAACAGGGGGTTCCAGCAAACCTGTACCCTTCTCAAGCTCGGAGGGACCACCAACGCCAGGAGCTATCTCCTCTGCATCAAACACACTATCAGCAGGCCGTACGGGACCTTCCCCCTCTGGAAAAATAGCGGGATCAGCACTTATTTTCTGACTCGACTTTCCTGGAGTCAGGCTCGACGGACGAGTCTCACCTTCCTCATCGAATCCCTCCGCAGGGATAGAATCTGTCCTACCTCCCGGTTGGCAGCCACCTCAGCCTCCGCTGCTGAGTCTGGGGTAGGGCTCGGCAACACTACAGCCGACCTCTCCGCATCATGACAAGGAGTAGAATCAGCCCTCTCCTCTATTTCAATCATGTCTGTTGCTCCTGCAACAGGCTCACTCATCTTTGGAGGAACGTCATCTGAAGACGACAAACTCTGCTCCACTTTCTCATCCAGAAGCCCCTTATTTGCTGGGTCCTCAATGTCAGAGGCCCCCACGGCGGCTTGCACCCTCCCGGGAATTACTTCATCCTCAGCGTCCCTTCCAACATAATCTGGAGATACTAAAATCTTCACAGGAACAAAATCGTCCGGATTCTCCTCCATGGGAGACATCACAAGCGGAGGAATGCACTCTTCAGATGAGCCCGCCACCTCCTTTGCTCTGTTAGCACCCGATTTTGGAGTTCGGGGTCTCGTCTTCAACGGTTCCTACAAAAAAAAAGTATATGTCACAAAAATGACGAAAGAAGCCAGATTATGGAGAACATCTGTACCTTAGCAGAAACTGATTGCGTTGGCATTACAGGCGGTACTCCTATAGCCCCTATCTTTGGAGTCGTCGCTTTTGTCTTCCTTTCTGGTGCAGATGAACCGGCTTCTGCGTCAGCTCGCCTCTTTCCAGCTGGGGGATCTTCTCGAATGCCTCCCGTTGATGCTGCAACGGTCGCCCGATATCCCGCCAACTCTGGTGGACGGTATGACCGGGCCGCCGCCAACATGTTCTTCGTAGCCTTTAACTGAGTTCCAACGATAAAACTAGTCTCCCTTTCATAATCAGGAGACACAGTATTCATGGCGCAATACAGCTTAACGGCTGAATACAGGATCTGTGGCCGAGGGTTGTGAACTGGTGTATTGAAACGAACCCCAGTGCACCTGGCATTGTAATATTGCCAACCCCGGGCTCCATCCAGCAAACATCCAGCAAATCCCAGACTGTTGCTGGGGTTCCGTAACATTAGCTGGGTGTAACCAAACTGGCGAGCAAACCGGCTGGGCAGATATGGCGCCAGATAACACTTATTCTGGTTGCGGTAGACCAAGTGGGAAGGCCGAATACTCTGTAACCAACCAAACCCCCATTTCGGCAGAGTGATCGCATCCTCACCAGAGTCTTCCAAATCTTGGTCAACCTCAAAATCTTTGAAGATAGGACTGACCTTGACGATCTCCCACCCCTGAAGATAAGACAAGACTCTCCTACAGATGGGGACGCCGGTGTGCAGCCACTTCCTCTTGTAGAAGCGGCGGATAAAGGCGTCACCTTCAACGTGATCGTCTTTACGACCAGGACTCATTATGTTCGGGTGATGCAGAATCAACCATCCTATCACATAATGGAATGGTAGCTCAGCACGAGGAAAGTTGTCTTTCCTGCCCCTCTCACGAACAACGTCGTCAGTAAAATCCCTCAAACCCCGCAGCAGGTTATACACCATCGCCGGGAGGAGAGCCAAAGGGCGACCAAAAACTAGTTTCACTGTTGCCAAAATGAGGTTCCGGGTTACCCTCTCCACAGAGCCTGACCCACCTGAAAACACACAGTCCCGAAGCCATATCATCAAGTAGGCAGTCAACACTGCCTTGGACGACATCCGGAGCACGTAATGCTAGGAACAGCTGTACACATCTTCGTCACTCTCATTTGAACGGGGGGCTTTCTCGCCTAGTCGACTCATTTCGGAGGTTACTTCCGTGGGTTTCAGCCCCAGCGGAGTCATAAACCGAATTTTTGAAGAATTCGCCAGGTCCTTCTTGAAGATGTAATCCTTTCAAGCAGTCACGTGAGGCTGTGTCTTACCTTTGTCCTTCCGTTGCAGCAGATAATGATGGCTCGCCACCTCTTTGAAAATAGCCATCATCTTCGGGTCCTTCTTTTCCAGAACCAGGATCTCTTCATTTGTCGGGAAATATTCCTCGTACAGTTTCGAGCCCCAGGGAAGCTTGGACACCTCGTACATCTCATGGAGAGCCAATCCCAACTCCCCTACTGGAGTAAAAAAGTGCCAGTGTGGGTATTAAACATTTCTAAGAGTACAAGGAACATATGCTTGTTGAGATCTACGCCGGCCTGTGTGGCACGGATGGCGGCCGTCAGCCCAATCTCTTTAAGCTCAGCTTTGAACTTCGACAACACCCAAAGTGTCAACTCGTCCCACTTTGGCACATGGTGACACCAACCTTCAACCCTAAAACCACCTTTCGGATACATGACCTTCGATGTTAGCATCCGATTTACAAAGGTCGAAGCACCAAAGGCAAAGGTATCATTAGGGACATCACTACAAAGGCTCCCAGGACGCAAAGTTCGGCAACTGAATGAGGGCCCAGCTCACGAGGCGGCCAAGGTATCCCTTTAATTCGAAGTAACATCAATCGAAAGGGTATCCCCCACTGTCCCTCCTTGAGAAGGAGTAAGTTCCCATGGCATCCTTCCCTTGGAAGCCAAACGGTAAAAGGCCGTCAGCGGCAATTAGCGTTCAAGTTACCGTATGTACAGAACCATGCCCTTCGCAGAGTAGAACCAGTCTTCCTTGATCTTCAGTACGTTTGCCTCGGTGGAGGTCAAGCGGTCACCAAATAGAAAGGCAGGTTTCAAGAAAGTCCCATCCTCAGACTCGACAGATTTCAGTTTGCCGCTCTCCATCATAATCTGGAGGAAAATAGGTAACTGATCCTGGATTTGCAGCAGTCTCTCGGAAGGCTGATTCAGTAGGATAGCAGCCTTTACGGGGTTAATAACCTCCTCGTTGAAATCAACTCCCATTTGGCAAAGAAAAGCATCCAAAAGGACTTAATTCAGCAAAGGGATTGTTATCGACACTGATACAACAAAAACAAAAGTCGGGCAACATAGAAGCCGTAAAAAGACAAAATATTGGGTGTGTCAAGCAGCCTAGCGCATCATCACAGTTTAAACCCATACGCGTCAGCAGGGAAGCTTCGGCACATCATTAGGGTTTAAATCCATGCGCGTCAGCAGTGAAGCTTTGGCACATCATCAGGGTTTAAACCCATACGTGTCAGCAGTAAAACTATGGTGCATAATCAGGACATAAACCCATGCATGTCGGCTGAGTAACCTCAGCGCATCATCAGGACAGAAGTCCATACACGTCGACAATAAAGAGTTAGAGCACAGTAATATAATGCAACTCATCCATATGCTCCAGACTCGTCTAAAAAGTTGAAAGATCACACGCACCCGTCATCGCAGGTAGAACGTCGGCCGGAGTCACGATGGTGACAGGAGCGTCCTCCTCGACGAACTCTGCAGGCTCCTTCCCCTTGCCAGCACCACCACGAGGAGTCTTGGGGGCCATCTCGTGAAAGAAGAAGTTAGGGTTTTTCGAAAGAAGAACTCTAGAGAAGAAGAAAGCAAACTGGAGAAGAACCCTCTCTCTCCATTAGATGCCTATTTATAGGCTTAGGCATATACAAAAACCGATGAGGAGTGACATCAGCCACCGCCTCGATTTCTATGAAGTGATAACTTCAAATAAATCTAAAAAGATAATCATTAATCCTTTTGGTTACTTCGAAGCGTTATCATTTGCATTAACTGAGAGGAGCATGCGCCCCATTACTGATGTGCGGAGTACCCATGCGCCCGATCAGTCATGCGCCCCGTTGAAGACACCACCATGCTTCTTATTCAAAGTATTCCAAAACTTGACAAAATGTTTTGAAAACTTTGAAGGAGGTCTTGTAGAAGCATAGAATTTCAAGACCAGAAATTCTATGCTCCTAATATTACATGCGCCAGAAAGCTCAGATGAAGTACATGGCACAGTAAAAGCATAGACATTAAAAGAAGATTTTTATTTCATATAAAAGTCTATTACATGTCTAAGAAAAGCTGTGCAAAGGAGAACTTCTACAAAAAAAAAGACCCTAATTCTACAGCCAGGTGCAGCAACCGCCATGCGCGCTCAAACAGGCGCATCTCTTCGACGTCTCAGTCAGGCGTATCTCTTCGACGTCTCAGTCAGGCGTATCTCTTCGGCATCTTAGTCAGGCGCATCTCTTCAAGAGTCTCAGTTATGTGCATCATGAAGTCTCAGCATATGCGCCTTACTTCGACCCGATCAAGTGTTTCGACTAATAAAGTATTTATTAAGCAGAACGAGGGCATACGATCAACCCTACCCTAACGGAAGGAAGAGCTCTCCAAAGCACAAGAAAGATGAGAGCACCGCAATCGATCCGCGACAAAAGGAGGCTTTCAACACAACCAGAATGGGCAACACCCACTCTGACAGAAGAAAGAGCCTCCAAAGCCGGGAGCACTGTAATTCCGATCTGCTACTCTTCCAGTATAACAGAGACGAGGCTCGAGCATCTCGATCTTTGGATGCAACAAGCACCTTTTGCCTGCCTCAGAATCCCTCGACCCCGACTTTGGACGTAACAGTCACCTTCACGAGTGCATAAATGAAGATAAGTCATCGCATCTTCACCCTCGGGAGCATCTTGTCAACAAAATATGCTCGAGCAAATAAGTTCATTCGAGAGGACATAAGAGAACGAGAAGCAAACTCTCTCCTTGTCACTATTTATAGGCCGGGCAAATCAAACCCATGCACCAAGTGGTTGGCTCTCCGAATCCCGTGCAATGAATTTGTATTAATGGTGATGAACCTGACGCTTCGAATTCAGCCAAGTCAAAAACGACTATTTAAAGCACTCGAAGAACGTAACAGTCGGACCAATAATGAAGTGTTATGCAAACAGATGCACCGGTCAGACCGCACATAATACAGACGTGCCCATCAGCACCAAGCGCCTCATAAGGATGCACTCCATGCGCCCCCATACGCCTAGTACAACAAAGATCAATGTGCCCACTCAACAGCCTATCACCCGTCAAAGAAGATTAAATACTGAAGACTGACATGACAGCAGCCAGTCCCCGAGGACTGAACAGTTGACAGCTTTTTCAAAAAATGAAGTGTCATTGAAGTCAGCATCATCATTACTTTCCTCTGACGGTTATAAGCCACGTGGCCGCCCAACCATTTTGCATGAGCCTCCGAAGCCATGCGTCCAAATCTCTGTATGCGCCTCAGACTTTTCTTTAATCCTTAAAAGACAGAAGTCAAGTCACTACTGGAGCCTCGCATGCACCTCAAAAGCTGTGTGTCCAGACTAGTTCGTGACTCTTAAAGGTTACAAGCCAAAGTCTCCTCATACGCCCAATCCCAGGCGCATCTGGTCAGATTACTCTCCACCAAATCCATGATCTTTGAGCTATAGACCTACGACACGTGTCCTTTGACTCGATTCAGCCTATGAAGGGGTACTAATCACCCAAGATCTCAGCAACTGAAAGATTCTCTACACTACTATGTGTCAGCTCGGCCGTAGCCCACAATAGCAACATGAAGGGTTCAACTCCTCAATTAGAGCGCATCGCCCATGCGTCTCCATCAGCAATCACCATGTGGCATCCCCACAAACAGGTGCATCCTACATATACGTGCATGAGCAGCCAGCCTGCAAGCTATAAATAGAGGGATCATTTTCTTTTTCCACACCTACGAATACACAGAGAGACATACCGACAGACAAAGACCTATACACAGTGAGAGAGGCAGATACAGACACTCAACGTCTTCTTCCTCTCCACAAGCTCTAGCACACAGAGTAACTCAGACCTTCAGAGAACCGAAAACTATCGTCAGATCATCAACGGAGTCAACACATTACCACTCGCTCCATCGGCACAAAGGACCCAGATAAATAAAAGTGTACTCCTAGGACTACATCTAAGTCCTACATTGTAACATTGTTCTGTTTGTAATTGAAATTGTAATCAAAAGATTTTAATGGCAAACACCATCCACAGACAGACAGCCAGTCAGAGCGTACGATTCAGACGCTAGAGGATATGTTGAGAGCGTGTATGCTTGACTTTGGCAGATCATGAAAAGACCACCTTCATCTTGTAGAGTTTTACTACAATAATAGCTATCAAGCGAGCATTCAGATGGCTCCATTTGAGGCATTGTATGGTAGGAAGTGTCGATCTCCTGTTTGTTGGAGTGATATAGGAGAACAATAGATATTAGGTCCCGAGTTGGTTTTGAGCACAGTAGAGAAGGTAAAGAAGATACAAGACCACCTGCGAGCAGCACAGGATCGACATAAGCAGTGGGCCGATAATCGTCGTCGACCCATGGAGTTCAAGGAGGGCGACCATATTTTCTTAAATATATCCCGCACTAGAGGCACGATTCAATTCGGAGGACGTGGCAAGTTGAGTCAAAGATACATCGCCCTTTCGATGTCTTGGAATGTATTGGAGAGGTTGCCAACAGATTAGCATTACCACCGTTGCTAGAGGGAGTACATAACGTACTTCACGTGTCTCAGTTGAGGAGGTACTGGCAGACAGCAGTCATGTGCTCGATCACTCAGAGATCACTGTTGGACCGAGCTTGTCGTACCAAGAGCAACCGGTAGGTATCCTTGATAGCCGAGTGAAGGTGTTGCGGAATCAATCTATCCTATTGGTTCACGTAGCATGAAAGCATCACACACCAGGTGAGTCTACTTGAGAGTGCGAGGTCGACATTCGAAATTGCTACCCTCATTTATTCGAAAACCAAGGTACGTCTTGCATGTTAGATCCTTTAATTTTGTATTACATTGCACGCCGCCGACGTTAGTTCTAATTTCGAGAACAAATTTTTTTAAGGTTGGGTAGGATGTAAACCCCCTAAATTTTCTTTCTTTTATCTATACATATATTTTATTTTAAAGATTTTGTTGTTTAATTAAATGATTTTTTAACTAAATTATGTCATTGTACATATTTTGAGTAGCAAGCAATAGTTACATACATATAAATAAAGTAGGTAATTTATATCGAACATGTTTTTATAAAATATTTTCTTGATTTTTATGATTTTATTTGAATTTATTTGGTCATATATATATATATATATATATATATATATATATATATATATATATATATATATATATATTTGTATATGACGAATTATATATACATTTGTATATGAATGGTTACATATATGTATATATTATGAACTACATATACGTGTATATGTGTATATATACACGTATATGTGTATATATAAAAAAAAAAAAAAAAAAAAAAAAAAAAAAAAAAAAAAAAAAAAAAAAAAAAAAAAAACTACATATACGTGTATATGTGTGTATATATATATATATATATATATATATATATATATATATATATATAGGTATAAAAAATATAAAAAATATATATATATATAGGTATAAAAAATATTTATATATACATATATGTATATAGGTATACATAAGTGTATATGTAGAAGTGATGTATATATGTGGATATATATATAATATACGTATATACATATACTGGGTATACAATAGGTAAAAAAAAACCTAACTCATGAGATTTCCAAAATCTCGTCAGCTAAGAAACTCAAAAATACCCGACTCCTGTTTTCCCGACCCTGCGCGCACGAACAGGAAATCAATAGGGAGTTAGAAAAACTCCTAAATTCTTCCAAAATCTTATCAAATCTCTTCTACAATTTTCGACCTTATATAGTTCTCCTTCAACCCGACGTAATCCAACCCTAAATCTGTTTCGAATCCGAAAATAAATCGAATTAAGAAAAATTCCCGGGTCACAGATAAATATACAAGCGCGGTTAGGGTTCTCCATAAAATTTTTCCATCTACACTCTTACCTGACCCCAATTTTTGACTCTAGAGCCTTCTCCTCTTTCATGCGCCCCTTCGCGATTTACTGCGTTCACCGTCGACTGCCTTCCCGACGGTGAACATCCCTGTAAGCCGCTGCTGAACAGAGACCCTCTGTTCTCCCGACCACAGCAAGGTACTCAACTTTCGACCTCCATATCTCCCGTTCTATTTCATTAATGTCCAATCTACAAACTTTTGTTAGAAGCCTAGATGACCCTCTCTAAATCCTAGTAAATAGATTAGAAGGTAGTTAACTAGGATACCCATGAAATCAATGCCAAGTCGAGACAATTCTGTCCAAAACACCGAACTTGAACGCAGCCCAAACCCCTATTTGGAAGGGAATTCCCGAACCAAATATGTTGAATTTCTGAAACTAATTTTAAACAGTCATAGTTAACATGTAGGGGATCAAAACCCATCTGGTAGAAGTATTTTTCATAGATTACAGAGGAAGTTATTCTGCGTTAAAAGTTCCAAAAAAATTATTTTAAAAACTGAAAATTTCAGAAACTTTTCAGGATACTGTGTGTGCCCCGACAAACTGGGCAACGTGGTTACGCACTATATGCATCGAAAGGCGCATATGGATGTTGTCGACGTGTGGGAACTGACGGAAATTGATTTCGTTGTGTGCGCGTCGAAATCAGTACGTATCAGTCGAGATTACCCCGTATTGACCTTTTGCAAACTTGGCCATAACTTTGTGTGCATTCATCGTATCGAGATGAAACTTGTGCCATCAGGATCGTCTCAACATTTTTGTCCTGTATGCCAAGTTTGGTCCAATTATGAGAAGGTCGACCGAAATGCCTATTTGGCGGGCCTGTGACCCGATCCAATTGGCAAAATTGTACACGACCCGTAGGAATCCAACTTTGGATATACAGTTGGGTTCATCTCCTCAAATCGGACCCATAGACATTTAGTTTGATGACTTTAGAGACCATAGATACTGGCACACATTTTGGTGCAAAATGGGTCCAATACGGACATCGTTTGACCCGAAATTATGATTTTGCCCCTGTTCCAAAATTGGACTTTTGGATAAGCGTTTCCTAGATATATCTTTTACACCGGGAACGTTCTTGATGTCTGTTTCAGCTTCCAGAGCCGTTCGTGGATTTTGAGATTTCTTGCTGACGTGATTGATTTCTTGGTGTTGCTATTCACGCTCTGCCAGGCAAGATACCTTGCCACCTTACTCTGTGATTTACTTATTCTTATTTTTAGTTATTTATGTTCAATATTACTTATTTAATATCAGTATTATATCACTGTGCGTCCAAGTCACACTTGGGTGCAAACGACTATATCGGTCGTTTTACTTGTTTTGTTTTATTCTCTTGCATTGATATAGCTTAGTGACCACCCATTGATGATGAGGTATTGGTATATCTCATACGACCTTGACACATGCTTTATGATATGTGTGAGTCACATGTAGGACACGTACTCGCGTAGTCGGCTGGCCACCGATACGTCTGAGGCATACGACGGATAGGAGTAACTGCCAATAGAATTGCATGATAGTGGACTTGGCGGTTACTAGAGGTTCATATTAGTCATGGAGATGACGATAGTAGGCATTGGGTTGGTAGAACAATACCTGACATATGGGCTTCTATTACACTTTTTCTTGTAACCCGGAAGCTCCGCTGGAGGGTATGATTATCCACTCAGGTTGGCCACTGACGTTTTTGAACGTTTTGTGCATGGTCACTGGTGCCCGAGAGGGGACTATACCGGATCCTATTACCAGCCAGGGCTCATGCGTCGAAGGATTGTATCTTAACTGCTTATTCATAGTAGAATGGTTAGGAACCCTTTGCATGAATTTCTATTTTACTCTCTATTATATATCACAATTTATATGGCATGGTGTTTTCTTGTATCTGTTTACATCCCTCTGAGGACCTGGTTATCTCTCCAGGGTTAAACAATTTCCCGCAGGAGTACGGAGCGACACTGGAACCATCCTATATTGATGACGAGGTATCTCCTACTGATTTCTAGCTTATTGATCCTTTGAGACATTTTAGTGGATATTTTTATATTTGTTTTCTTTCTATTTTGCGGAGGTTGGACTCCGATCAATGTGACTATTTTTTATAGCTGTTTGGAGTGGGTATGTTCACCCCGCTATCTCTTTGCTACACTCATTTATTATTTGGACTCTATTAACTTCTGTTTTGAGCTGTGATGAGATTATATGATTATATTCTGGCCTGTGATTATTTTATATTTACAGATTATGTACGTATACGAGGATTCCATATATTAGAGTATTCTTCGTATATGTGCAGCTGGCATGTCTACGTACTCGGTCCTAAGTATTTTGGGACTGGGGCGTTACAGGAGGCATCCCTGGCAACTCGTCTAGGTACACATCGGGAAATTTTGCCACGACTTCGGTCTGTGCCGTGCCTGCAATCTCTATTCTCATGTCTCGAACTGATGCTATGTACCCGTTGGAACCAGAATACATACGCTTTAACGAAATTGCCAATATCATCATTGTCGTCTTCGACGTTGTTTGTCATTGATTGTAAAAGTACAGAACAATTTATAGGAGGACTGAACTTAGACTCACAATACAAACTCGTTCGTACAAAGAAAGCCTAGGAATGAAAACCTAGGTACAGCAATCTAAGTACGATTGTTTATTTTTTATTTTGGGGGGTGACGGTAGAGGCTCGGGAAAGCGACGGCAGCTCTACCTTACTCCTTGAACGATCGGACGTAGCCTTGGCTCTGATGAAGAAATGCTCTCAGAATGTGTGGGGAGACTCTTCTGTGCGTGTCTTTTTCTCTCTGTGTGTCCAGCCGGGGTCTCTCTCTCTTTTACAAGGGAATGGCAGCTTGCTATTTATAGGAGTGGGGTGTGATCATTTGGGTTTACAATGATTGCCCCTTTAAAAAGTCGACGGTTTGGGGATTAATTACCATTTTCCTTGATCCTATCTTGTTAGCAATTAATTTGGGTCGTTGATCTTGATTGCAACAAATCTGTGTAGTTAATGTTGATTGCGCCAAATCCATGTGGGCAATTAATATTGATTGCCACGAATCTTCGTAATTTATTATGACAAGCTCGGATCTCCTGCCACGTGTTCAATATGCTTGATTGCAATAATTTTGTTTTGATCCGGGTAATTATAATGATTGCACTAAATCTGGTTATTGGGATTTGTTGATAAATCTTGATTGATTTGCTACCACGTGTCCATCCATCATTCTGCTGCGAGCCGTAGGGCACGGGGAAACTGATCTTCTGCCACGTGTCCTAACCTCGAGCCACAGGGACATGGTGTCTTGAAAGAGCCGCATGAGGGTGGCTTCTCAGGATTTGAAACGCATGAAGGTGGCAGCCGTATAGGTGTGGCTTCCGAAATCTGAGTCGCATGAGGGGAGTTTCCAACTGAACCGCATAAGGCTGGCCACGTGTCATGGCTGCATGGGCGTGGCCTCTTAGCATTTGAGCCGCATAGAGATGGTCCCCATAATCTAAGCCGCATGAGAGTAGCGGCCGCATGGGGGTGGCTTCTCAAGATTTGAGCCGCATGGAGATGGTCCCCATGATCCGAGCCGCATGAAAGTAGCGGCCGCATAGGGGTGGCTTCCACCTGAACCGCATGCGGCTGGCCACGTATCAAAGTCGTATAGAAGACTTTAGGATTTGATGGATCGTGCCAGCTATAGAGATTTTCTTCGTTTTCCTAGGAGCACGCCATTATGTCAGAGTTATCATTGCAGCTTTATATCAGAGCTGTCAGTTCACTTTTACGTCAAAGCTGCCTTGTTGTGTCAGAGCATTAAATAAGGCCGATGCTTAATGGCCAGCTATAGAGGCAATTCACATAAGGCCACGTGGCTTTTATTCGAGCCGCATGGCTAGGTTGGCGTCTTTTGAGCCGCATAAAACTCCTGAGCCGCATGAGACTCGGAGAGATTCCTTGAACCGCATGAGACACCATCTTTTTTGAGCCACATGGATTTTCATGTTCTTTTCCATGCTTCTACAAGATCTCCTTCAAAGTTTTCAATTTGTAAAATTGAAATACTTTGAATAAGAAGCATGGTTATGTCCTCATAAACTCTTCTGACTGTATAGGATGTTCTGGCCGCATGGACTTCTTAGCAGTATGGCCTTTCTGGCCGCGTGAACTGCCTGGCCGCATGGACTTCCTAGCCGCATGGCCTTCCTAGCCGCATGGATCGCTCTGGCCGCATGGACCGCTTTGGCCGTATGGACCGCTCTGGCCGCACACTGTCTTTTCTGCCACGTAGGCGTCATTAATTGCCCTTGATTCATTTTTTTATTTTGAGCCATCTTTTTTGGGGGAATTCCAAGAGTGGGTTCATTAAATATTTAGATTTTTTTGCTTTGATGAATCTACTTTATGAGAGGGAACAAAATCCTAGGAGTCGGTTTTGCCTGCAGCACACGACCCGAAGCGTTCATCGGTCCACGTGTCCCCCTTTTGTCCTCCTATAAATAAGAGTAATTTAGAGAGAAACTCTTTACTCTCTTTTTCGATTTAAGCCCTTCTTGCCCTAACTGTTCGTCGTCTTCTTCTTCTTCTCCGATCAACGATAGCCTCCAAGACTTCCAAGGCTGCGACGAAGGGTAAGGGAGTGTCTTCTACGTCGACTATGGCACCTGAAGTTCATCCCGACGTCCACCCTACAATTGCTGGTAAGGATTAGGGAGGATCGTATACTTCAAAAACCCTACCAAAGATGGCTTTGTTGCATGTTTTATGCACAAGCCTTTATTGCGTCCTTCATCTCCATCGAAATATTCAAATTGTATGGGCTGCATGTACGTCCTATGTCCGAGCCGCATGGGGGGTATACCCCCTGTTCGAGCTGCATGGGACTTGTCTAGTGGCCGCATAAACACTTCAAACTGAACCACATAATGACCCGTCGAACAGAGCCGCATAAGTCCCTTTGAATGGAGCCGCATGAAGCCCCATCAAACAGGATCGCATAAGCCCCCCTTTGAACTGTGCAACATAAGCTCATCTAGACTGGGCCGCATAAGGCCTTGCTAAGCAGAACCGCATAAGCTCACGCTAAATTAAGCTGCATAAGCTTACGCTAATAAGTGCCGCATAAGCTCATATTCAAATAGAGCCGCATAAGCTCGCGCTTAAACAGAGCCGCATAAGCTCATGTGGACTGGGCCGCATAAGCCTAAAAACACTAGGTGGTTTTGTTTAGCCATCTATGAATCTTGTTTCTCTTTATCTTTCTCCAGTGAATCTGTCAGTCACTCCAGCGGAAGTGCCACTGGTGGGTCGTACTCATTCTGCTATAGGTGTGCGATTTGACCACTTAGTCCAATATGTGACGAACTAGCTTCCAACAGATGAGCCTTTGGAGAGGCTGAATGCTATCAAGAACCAGCCCTTCTATTTTCTCTGCGCCATGGTGAACTCGGTGCAATTGGAGGGGAAATACCTGAAGCCGACGTTCCTCTTTGGGGATGCTTTGTCTGTAAAGAACCCCCGAATGCTGGATATATTCGAGAGTTGGGACTTTACTCTTGACGGGGTAGAGATCCATATCCCTCCGATAGAGCGTCACTTTCCTCTGTCATGGTTCAACATGTTACCGTTGGACAGAAAGATGGTAGACTCCTTGTCTCCAAGCAGGTCGGGGATGTTTGTGGGAAACATCCATTACAACAGGAATTTGTGGTCAGCATATGCGGGAAGGGAACCGGTCAGTCGGTATGTGATAGGACTGGCTCCAGGTACCTTCATAAACGTATCGGGTCCCAATTTTACGTTCTCTCAAGCTAATACCTTCTTGAACCAGCTGGCTCGGAAGGGGTCCTATCCCGTCGGCCGGTTGGCGTTGCTGAACTGGATAAACCCTATCCTTGCATGGGCCAACTTGACCATATTGATTCTGTGGAAGTATGAGACTCCCCTGCGTGAGATCCTTCTCTACCATGCCATTAGGGGTACCTGTCATGGTCTATCCATAAATAAGCCGTTGTTCATGGCTCTTCTGGAGATGTACAACCGACGGACGGGAACCTTCTTCACGCCTGGAGGGGAGCGGGGACTCGCTCTCGATGAGATGTACGTTATCTCCAAGCTGCCCTAGGGGGATGAAGTCTTTGAAGTGTATACCCCTACGAGTGAAGAG
Source organism: Iris pallida (assembly GCA_029216955.1). Taxonomy (NCBI): domain Eukaryota; kingdom Viridiplantae; phylum Streptophyta; class Magnoliopsida; order Asparagales; family Iridaceae; genus Iris; species Iris pallida. The sequence continues at coordinate 10,150,163 of JANAVB010005398.1, forward strand.
CTCGAGGATTTGGATCGGCAGTTCCCAGGCTTTGTTGCCGTATATCGGGAATTGTTATGTCACCACAATACTTGTCACCAGACGGCTATCAAGAAGGATGGTAGCTTGGAAGGGAGCATTCCTCACACCAAGTCCTGGGTCTCATACCTTTCCACATTAGGCGCTTCAGGCCAGGTTTCTTCCCGAGATCCTCAAACCCCGGAGGAGGTCCAAAATCTAGCGTCGACCGCCAAGAGTTCGAGGTCCACGGATGACATATTTGGGAGTCAAACTGACTCATTTAGTTATTTTTATCATGGTACTCAGCGACTGTCGGAGAAGGCGCTCCTTACAGGATTTCTGATGGTGTGGCTACGGAACTGTGTAGTCTCAGGAGGGGTGGGTTCCATTGAGAGGATCAGTCGCCACTTTATCCTCCCTGCCGTAAAGTTGGTTTTTGGGATCAGACTGGCCCTTCTTCCGGCCATGGTGTGCAGCATACACCACGGCCTTTGCACCTTTTTGTCCAAGGTCATTGCCCGTGACACGGCGATGGATTTTGAGCGCATAGAGCTGCCATACCATTACCTGATGGGGTGGATGTTAATGCACTGCCGGTCTTTGATGAGGCCTGGAGCAGAAGACGACATTACCGCTGATGATGCTTTTATTTTTCGAATCTACCATCAGCCCTGGGAGTGCAGCACCATGCCAGCCTGTCGGAGGGTGCTGGCGAGAGTGGACGAATACGAATTTTTTGTGTCTGTTCTTCATTTTACCGCTGAAGATGTGAGGGACGTTCATGTTGATGGTACCGGGCCTCCTCACCTCTTATCTGAGAAAATGCTCCTTTGGCTGCGTAGTATCCGTCCCGCGCACCAAGTATATCGTAGCTGCAACAACGTTTACCTGGAGCCCTACTTGTCCAACAGGTTCTTCCGCCAGTTCGGGTATAGCCAGCTGTTCTTTGACAGTCCCATCTCTTGCCTGGGCTTTGAAAGTAGCGTCCTGGACGGTATCAGGGTATGGCATTATTATGACACGGTTCATACCCGAACCACCTTTTCGGTTCCTGATGGTGAGGCGCTAGGGAAGATTTTGTATATGGCGGCCCTATACCATGTTACGGCGAGCAAGCCTTCCGTTAATTTTGACCCAAATACTATCTTCTTTGTGGGTACTGGCTTAGCGGAGAAGCCCAAGGGGTCTAAGACGAGGAAGAGGAGAGCGAATACAGTTTGCGTGCCTGACTCGGAGTCCACCAATACGGACGAAGAGAATGACGAGCGCGATGCAGATAATTCTTCTCCTCCTGTGGAAGATGTTGGGGCGGATCAGCCGCCTGTTGTGCCAGATGAGATGGTGGCGGATCAGCCGCCTGTTGCGCATAGCCCTTCACGCAAGCGAGGCAGGTGTGATTCTATTAGTGGCATAACCTTCTCCGTGAAGCGGGCTACGGTAAGACGCCGTTGGCTGCTCATTAAGGAGAGGGGCGAAGGTGATGACGCTGTTTCGGAGGTGAATTGAATTGCGACTATCCCCTTCTTTAGCTCTTTCTATTCATGAACTATGACCTAATATATTTTTTTCTTCTCTGTAGGCGTCAGAAGAGTCAGACTCTCGGAAGACGGCCGCTGTTTCTGAAGTCAATCCGGCCCTGAATACTTTGAATAGTGACATGTGTGCTGAGATTATTTCTGCCGGGATCCCCTCGGCGGCGGCTGAGGGATCTCACATTGCTGAGGTCTTGATCCAGGACGACGGGGGCTCCACTGAACCCATCCCTGAGACTGCTGAATTTCAGCAGGGTGACACTGATCCAGTCGTATCTTCTTTCGGGGCGGCTGGGGCAGAAGAGCCAGCTAAATTCGGCTTGGAGGTTGCTGGTGAGGGAACTATGGCGGCTGTGAGCGAGCCTCAGCCTCCACAACCCTCTCCTGGTAAGATAGGCCAAATTTTGACTAGTGAGGAGGCCCATTTGCTCTATCATCACATCCTTCGGGTTATGCTGATTGATGGTTGCTCTAGACATACAGGTCCTGCCACTACACTGCCATTGACGAATATTGTCAGGGAAGGCTCTACCAGCGGCGATCTGGTGGGAGGGAGTGTGCCCCCTCTTCTTCTGACTTATATTGAGGGGCCTCCCACTGGATCGAGTTTGGGAGATCGGACGACGATGCAGCCGGGGGCAGGGAGCAATGGTCCATGCGTCCTCTTCTGCTCATGTGGCTTCGAGGGTCGATCTCTTCGCCTTACCGAGTATCCAGGTTCTCCAGGCCATGGAGGAGGATCTAGCTGCTATCCATGCGTCTTTTTGCTCGGAATTTGTTTCCCTGGTGGCAGTGGTGGCAAGTTCTGGCACAATTCCTTCGACACTGCCAGCTACACTTTCTCTGACGTCGTCCTCTACGGAAGTTCTGGATGAGGCGTCACAGGATGTAGTTGACAGTTTCTACCGTCACTTGAAGAGAGGGGTCAAAACTGCTGTGGAGCGGTGGACCCCCTTTGCCTTCGCCCGACAATACACCCGAGGCCAGATTGACATTCTTAAACCCTTCCCTGGTGGGACAGGGATAGCTGCACTTCCGGAGCCCAAATTATTTAAGGTTAATCAACTCGTGGCCCATTTTCAAGTGCTGCGGCAAGGTGATCTGTCTGTAGCAATAGATCGGGAGCGGGGCTTCCTTACCACTGTCCTGGACAAGGTAAGGGCTGTACGAGATAAGTCCAAGCCGGTTATAATGAAGGACCTAGGTGACCTATCTCTTCAATATGATCAGCTGAGCCGTAGGAGCGAGGATTACCTAGCTCGGGAAGCGATCGCCTCTCGTGGAATAATTGATACAAGGGAGAAGATCCTCGAACTTTAGAGGAAGCTGGCCTTCTTGGAGTCTGAGCTCGAAGCTTCCCGTGCGGATAAAGAGCTGATCGTTCAGGAGGCCAAAAAGGTCTACCGAGCTTCTGCTAGCCTGGAGCGTGCTTTGAAGAAGCTCGAGGATGGCTGGCGGGCTCATGCGCACCTAGAAGACGCAGAGCGGCTAGCTCAGAAGGCCGAGCGTCGGGCCAAGCAGGGGTTCGAGCAGTCGACTGTTTTACTGAGGGACCGTCTCATGGAATTGTGTATCGCCGAACCATAGTCGGCTTTTTTCCTTCTTTCATTTTCGTTCTTTTCCTTTCTTGACGGGGACGCGGTCCCCAGAACATGTAGTACTTTTGACTTTCAAATAAAATAATATATTTTATTCTACCCTTCATTTGTACTGCTTATTGTGTTTATGGTGTTGTGGCATTTGCTCCACTAGGGAGCTGTTTGTGGACTTGTTACCCCTGGTATACCTTAGTTTTAGGTACGGATAACAAGTTTGATGGGGATACTTAGAACAATTCCACGGTAAGGTGGCCATGGAAGTTCCTGATATCGGAAGAAAGAATGCCGTGGAGCATCTGGGCTCCCGGGGCATGATGAGAAATGAGGGACAAGTACTAGGAAACTTAGTACAATATTTGTGGTCAACATAGGATATTTGTGGTCAACAGAGGACATTTGTGGTCAACATAGGACATTTATGGTCAACAGAGGACATTTGTGGTCAACAGAGGACATTTGTGGGCCTATTATCCTTGGCGTACTCCGGTCTTGGGTACGGATAATAAGTCGAGAGAAAAACCAACATACTTACTCAGAGGTAATGAGGACATGGTAAATATGAGGGTTTCTTCGATGGAGCCTTCCCACTAAGAGGTAATAAGGACATGGAAGGAGTGGACTCCATGAAGGGTACATAGAACAACTCAGAGGTAATGAGGACGTGAAAGTTCTATGCGAGGGGCGATTTATTTTTGATGGAAGGGAAACAGCTCAGAGGTAACATCGACGTGGTTGTTTCGGAGATTTTGTGGATCTCTTACCCTTTTTGTGTACTGAAAGTGCGGGTATTGGATCATAAGGAGGGAGTTCTTTTAGAAAAAAAGTTCAGAGGTATAATCATACATGACTTACTACCTAAAAGATGCGATATAGATTCATCTGTAGTGACCAGAGTGTAAGTTCAGCAGTACCTGCGGGTACATAACTCAACAATCTGAGAGATTTGGGATCAGAATGTAAGTTCAGCGGTACTAGAGGGTACGTAACTTGTCATTCTGGGAAATTTGGAGTCGGAATGTGAGTTCAGCGGTACCAGAGGGTCCATAACTCGACAATCTAGGATATTTGGAGTCAGAATGTAGGTTCAGCGGTACTAGAGGGTACATAACTCAACACCCTGGAAGATTTGGAGGATGTCGTTTCAGACGTAATACTTCTTTAGGAACTTGTCGTTGATGGGCAACATGAGCAAGTCTCTATTTTGTTTTGCGATGCGGTAAGATCCATTGGAGAATACAGCATCGATGATGAATGGGCCTTCCCACTTTGGTTGGAACTTGCCGGCGGTTTTGTCAGTCATAACCATCGACCTCCAAACTGCCAGAACGAGATCGTCCACTTGGAATGTTCTGATTTTAATCTTTTTGTTGAAGGCTCCAGAGATACGAGCTTGGAACAGCTCGATTCGTTGTTTAGCTAACAGGTGCTTCTCATCTAGGGCCTCCAACTCTTATAGTCGGCGATGGTGATTATCATCTGTCGTCAATCGGTAGGTGAGAGCGACACGTAGTGAGGGGATTTGAGTCTCCAGTAGGAGAATTGCCTCACTTCCGTATACCAGAGAGAATGGCGTGTTCCCAGTGGCCGTCCGTACTGTAGTACGGTACGCCCACAAGCATTCTCCAAGCTTTTCATTCCAGTCGCGTTTGTTTGATGGAACAAACTTCTTGAGCAGCTTGATGATTGTTTTGTTGAACGCTTCAGCCAGACCATTAGCCGCCGGGTTGTATGGTGTTGAAGCAATATTCTGGATGGTGTTTGTCGCAAAACTGATAGAAGTCGTGGCTTGCGAACTGTGGGCCATTATCGTGGATGATCCTTCAAGAATGTCCAAAATGATAGATGACGTGATGCTTGAGGAAGCTGATCACGTTTGAAGTCTTTACTTCTGCCAGCGGAATAGTCTCTGCCCATTTGGAGAAGTAATCTGTGATTGCGAGTATGAAGCGGTGTCCTCGGGACGAAGGCGGAGTAATCGGACCAATGATGTCCATTCCCCGTGCTTCAAATGGCCAAGATGCCACTGTCGGATGTAGAAACTCGGATGGCTGGTGGATGAAATCTGCATAGACTTGACAAGCTTTGTACTTTCTTGCATAGTCTATCGCATCGGCAAACATCGTGGGCCAGTAGTAGCCCATCCGGCGAAGGCGACTTGTAATTTTGGGCCAGGCTGATGGGCCCCACAGATGCCGTCATGTGCTTCACGTACCGCTTCTGTGGCTTCTGTATTTGACAGACATCAAAGTAGTAATCCATCGTATGATCGTTGATATAGCATTTTCGTCTCAGTATCGTAGAAGAATCTGAGGGAACGTCTTCTGATAGAAGTGGCTTCCTTCGGATTCTCTGGCAAGATGTCGTAGACTACGAAATTGATGAATAGTTGTCTCCAATTTGGTGCTTTATCGATTGTCAGAACGGAGTAACTCTCAACGCATTGAACATTATTTCTGGGACAGACCAATTCATGGCCTATTATGTCAACCAAGTGGTGAGCATGATTCGGAACTGCTAAAGAAGCGACAAAGCCTGCTAGGGCATCGGCTTCAATATTCTGGAGCCTTGGAACGTGTTCTATGAAGAACCCTTCCAAGGACGAGATGATGTCGATCGCTATTTGGTGATAGGGGATCATGTCTTCATGACGCACTTCGTATGAGCCCCGGATCTGGTTAACGATAAGCTGCGAATCGCCGTATGCTTCAAGGTACTCTACCCCCAGCTCCTTTGTAAGTCGGAGGCCAATGACCAAAGCATTATACTCGGCCATATTGTTTGAACAGGGCTCTGTGAGGGAATAAGCCCGATTGATCACTAGCCCGGTAGGAGAAATTAGCACCACTCCGACTCCATCGACGATGTTGCCCTTGGGCCCAGTTCTCGAAGCACCGTCGAAGAACATTCGCCATACGGCGTCATGGGAGGCCACATTTGAATTGTCGTCCTCATCTGGACTCTCTTCGTCTATTCTGGTTGACTCCGATCCTGGATGAGCTGCTAAAAAGTCTACCAGAGCTTGACCTTTAACAGCCTTATGCGGGACGAAGATCATGTGGTAGGGGGACAGTAATATCGCCCAGGTAGCGAGGCGAGAGCTGAGCGCACCTGGCTTAGTCATGAGGACCCTGAAGGGGTTGACTCTTGATACGACATGGATGGTTTGTCCCGTGAGGTAGTGTCGCGTCTTCTGAATGGTAAAAACCAGAGCAAGGCACTCTTTCTCCACGACAGTGTACCGATGTTCTGCCCCTATCATCATTCTGCTGAGGTAATATATAGCCTGCTCGTGGCCTGCATCATTGTTTTGCGCTAGCAGAGCACCGAAAGAATGTTCCATCACTCTTACATAGAGCAGGAATGGTCTTCCAGCAACCGGGGCTACCAGGACTGGAGGGTTCGTTAGATATTCTTTGATGCTGTCGAAGGCGTGCTGGCATTCTTCATCCCATACGAATGAAACGCCCTTCTTCATGAGGTGGTTGAATGGTTGACATCGTCTGGAGAGGATAGAGATAAACCTCCTGATGTAGGCCAGCCTCCCTTGAAGGCTTCGGAGTTCACAGAGATTTCTTGGGGGAACTATCTCCATGATTGCCTTCATCTTCTCAGGGTTTATGTGGATACCCTGGAAAGTAATGATGAAACCCAAGAAATTCCTACTGGATACGCCCAAGAAGGATTTTGTGGGATTCATTTTCAAATTGTGCGCTCGTATCAGGTCGAACACTTTCCTTAGATCATGCAGATGATCTTCCTTAGAGCGGCTCTTGACGGCGATGTCGTCGACGTAGCATTCCACTGTCTTGTGCAAATGGTCTCTAAAGATGACGCTCATAGCTCTTTGATAGGTGGCGCTAGCATTTTTTAAAACAAAAGGCATGATTGTGTAGCAATATGTGCCAATTGGTGTTCGGAATGATGTATGTTTTTCGTCATCAGGGAACATCTTGATTTGGTTGTACCCCAAGAAACAATCCATAAATGACATACGCTCAAAGCCGCAGGTGTTATCAATCATGATGTCTGTAATAGGAAGGGGGGAACTCATCCTTAGGATACGCCTCATTCAGATTGCAAAATTTGATGCAGTTTCGAATCTTTCCATTATTCTTGAGGACTGGTACTATGTTAGTGACCTAGTCTGGATGCTGTTCCTCCCGGATGAAGCCGTTGGCTATCAGTTTGTTGACCTCAGCTTCAATGACATTCATGATGTCGGGGCAGAACCGTCGTTACTATTGCTTGACAGGTTTTACGTCCGGACGAATGTTGAGTTTGTGAAGTGCAACCTCAGGGTTCAGTCCCGGTATATCTTCGTAGCTCCAGGCGAACACGTCGATGTATTCTCTGACGAGTTGCAGTAGCGATTCTCGCTCTTCGTCTGTTAGACTCTTGCTGAAGAAGACGGGCTTTGGAGAGGACTCATCACCGAGATCAACTTGCACAACCTCATCCTTGGTGGGAGGCTCTCTTTGTTCGAACTGTTTCTCCTATTGCACATCTAGTTGTTGTGCCCACGGCTCTAACTCAAGAAGTTCAGGAATGTCTTCATCTTCTTCGTGGGCGTCGACAAATGCCATATTGACGGACCAGACTTGCCTGAGCATGTCTCCAATGCTGACATCCGAATCGGAAGTGGATGATCTGGTTGAGTGTGAATGCCAGTCACATTTCTCGTCTGAGCTTTCAGGGGTCATTGTGGGTGTAACATAACCTAGCCCACATCTGGTCTTGTTGTAGTGATCTCGTAGTTTCCCGACCGGGACCGACAATTGTAAGGGTAACCGCCGTTCGGTATCGTAGTTCAAGCCTGGTGTAGTTTCCAGATCATACCCCTATTTTTGCATGAGGTACTTGGATTGGGAACTATACAGATAAAGGGGCCGTTTCCCGGTATCGGGTTCGAGATCAATTTCTTCTACCCTAAAGGGTTGTGGACCATTCTTCCGGTCGAAGATGATTAGATGATCCTCTCCCTCGATTATGTGTTAAGCGTCTTCCACTGGAGTAAGTTGGTTTGCGGTGTAAACATTTGTTACCTGTGTGTGCAGGTGGGTGCCTATAGCATGTTCCGTAGCATACATTGTACAAAGCTTATTAAGCTCGAGATAATTCAAAGATAGCCCTTTATTGATGAATTAAGGTATATTTTCCAGTGGGATTACATCATCTGCAGATGGAACATCGGTGTGAGCAGCAACATACTTGGCCAATTCTGACTCTTCTTCAGCTACCCCCTGTGTAAATGAAGACTGAGAGGATGACTTAGGCAGTTTAATCATCAGGGGCTCCATGGATGGAACAGAACGTGGAGTCATTGGCATACTAGCCACCCCCAGTTTGGTGTTCGGTGCTGGGCAGGGAGTTTTTGGCTGGCTAGCAGTCCCCGGCTTAGCGCTCGGATGCCGATTCATTCTGGAAAGACGAATCGTCATCGGTTTGACATAGGGATTGAGCTCCTCTATTTGTTGCTGACTAGCTCTAGGTAGCCTGATTGTCAGTGGCTCTGTTGTGGGTCTTGGCGCTTGGCTAGACCTTGGCAGTCGGATTATCATCTGCTCTTTCTGTGTAGAGAGGCTGATTGCGTCTTTATGCAGAGTGGCCGTTAGGGGTACAGTTCTGCCAGGTTTGCGGGCTTGGAGATGGATTGTCAGCGGTTCTTCTGATCCAGCTGTCGCCTCAGTTTGAGCTTGAGTATCTCCTTTGGCAAGGTGCTTTTTCGACTTCTCGTACAAGCATGAATCTGAGTAGTAGGATTCGACCCCTTTAAAGGGATCGATGTCGGCGAATTCTGTCCTCACGAAGCCGTGCTTGTCAACGTACTTGAAGCACTGGTATAGTATGGAGGGCACGATCATGTAATCATGTATCCAAGGACACCCCAGGAGAATGTTGTAGGAAGTGTCCGTATCTATGACTTAACAGGTCACTTCTGACTGAAGGTCGCCGATTTGGCACTTCAAGCTAATCTTCCCGATCGGATAGCTTCTGCCTGAATTGAAACCGCTGATGGCGGTGCTGGTCGGCGTCAGGCGATGCATTAGGATGCGCAGATGGTGTAGTAAGCTCTTCGGGATGATGCTTATGGAGGAACCTGGGTCAATATGCATCCGATCTACCTTGATATCGCCAATGTACCCAGTATAATACAGAGGACGATCGTGCAGGTTGGTCTTGATAAGCATATCCTGCGGAGTGAAGACGATGTTGGGTATTACGCCTGTGCAAGCGCTGTCCTGGAGATCTACAGGCGAGCTTTCCCCAGTGAGATTGGACTGAGCCAGATATGCGTTGGCATTCTGGAGTTCCTCGCTCAGTGCGACGCGGACATCCTTGGAGAGTCTCAGGAGCTCGTATAGCAACAATTTGGCCGGTATGTTGGCCAATTGCGCCAAGATGTCGAAGTTGTAGGGCCTCTCCAGCCCATGAGGTGTCTCTCTTCGGAGCGGCTAGTCAAAGCGAGTCTCCTCCGGCCTACGCTTGTCGGTCGTCGAAGGTTGCGAGGGTCCTGGAGCACCAGCAGTTGTCGGTTGATGATCTTCAGCCGAGTTACCCGGTATAGGTTGGGATTGTGCACCCGACCGGGTGATGACAGTCGTAGCTTCCTCGACCTCCGCGGAGATTGTGCAGCATGATTTGACTTTCTACTTTTCTTCTTGCTGGTGGAGGGAGGTGCGGACTGAGTCACTTCAGGTACCAGGTCCGGATGGACCCACATGACCTCCCCTCGTGATGTGGTAAGGGGCACTAGGCCAGCATCCTGGTTTCGGGGAGGTGGAAGGTTAGCAACCTCCATCCTTGCTCTGGGGACGGGCACTACTCCATCTTGAGTCTTTGTCGGAGGGAAGCTGCCGAATTGTACTGACACCATGTTGGCTGCTACGGTCACCTCGTCAAAATCGATGGCCAAGGCCTTAGAATCGACGAGGTATTGGATGTATCGCTTCAGTTGGTAGCAGTCTTGTGTAGCATGGTAAACATAGCGATGATAGTGGCAGTACTTGGGGCTCTCCATTTCTGCAGGACGAGGTTCACGCCTTGGAGGAGGGAGCTTAATTCGGCCTCCTTGTATGAGCATGTCAAAGATGGGTTTGACATGGCCGTCCTCGAAGGAATAGGTCATCTGAGGCCATTGCTTCTCTGTCCGTTTCGGTTCCGGCTTCGGAGCTGTGTCGGCCACTATAGCTTGTTTGCCCTTGTTGTCTCGATTGTTGGAGGGATTACCACCATTGTTGCTGTTGGTGTTAGGGCATTTTCCCTTGTCCTCTCCTTCTGAGACGTGCAATCCTAGTTGGCGAGCTTTCTTCAATTTGTCTTCTGCGCTAGTGGCACTGATGATGAACATCTTCCAATCCTTAAACTGACTTTCGCCCATCCAGAGGCTGATTGTGGGAAGCAGCCTCTTTTGACAAATTTCAATTAAGGAGGAATCAGGGTTACCGGAAGGCAATTTTATTACGGTTTGGCGAAACCGCTCGATATAGTTCCTTGTCAGCTCCTTTTCTTCCAGAACAACGTCCATGACGGTTGACATTATCACGTCTTGTCCTACTTCGTAGAATCTCTCCAGGAACATACATTTGAAGCCAGCGAAGGATGGATGCAGTTGTGTCACGACCCGCACCCACCGTGAGGGTACGAGTACGTAACAACGCCCAGCCTACGCCGCAGTGTCGGCGACAGATTGCTGTCCTAGGTCTTAATGCATATAACAGTATAAGACTAAACAGTTTATACTCCCCGAATGGGGGTGACATAGCAGATACAGTCTCAATCACATCTAAGGTAGAGCATAATAAAGATAGATAAAACATGAAATCCAAAAGAGATACAGGAGATAGAAGTCTAAGTGTCTATGATACATAAACCCATAAATACATCTCAAAACTCAATACAGTATTCCACAAAGTAAAATACAACTCCAGACAAAATAAAATAACTACCTAAACAACCTATAATGTGTCTCCTCTAGGCTAGCAGGCACCTCCAGGCTATCTGTAAAATTTATCAACAGGTCCAGTCAGGACGGGAGCGAGCACAAAACATCTCACGCAGTTCATATCGAGTTAGGAAATATAAAGCATGCAATAGAGTAAAGTACATGAAACGCTGAAAGAAGAATGTATAGAAAATAGTAGAGATTTAATACAGGAAATATCTAAATATGATCAGTAAGAACTGTAAGGAATATGTGATTTAGAGTACAATCTGGTTATGTAAACGGGCTAAGAAAATGCAATGGTAACTCCATTGTACGTGGGTGTACAATAGACATATACAATAGTTATACAATGTTGTACAATAGGATTTGAGTACATAACCAATTCTACTTCCCCTCCCCAATCAATACACAAGGATCTACTCCAGTTACGTTATCTTATACAATAGTGTACAATGTTATACAATGGATGTACAATGTTATACAATAGTGTACAATGGTCTATCCCTGGGGCTCATGTGATAATGAGAGTACAATATGCACAATGAGTATACAAGGATATGGGTATTCAATAAATACAATATGGAAGTGAAACGCACGTCACAATATGTATTTAGTGAATACAAGGAGATAACATCTCAAAAGAAGATCCATATAGTACCAATCCGTGATAACAGTCGTATCAGCATCAAGTACAGTAATCTAGAGCAAGAATGTAAATCCAGACAAGTATGAAACGGTCAGAGAATGTACTCGCCTGATGTCTGAATGTCCAAAGTAAATATACTGTCCGAGGAGAGGTGTCTGGCTCCTAATTAGAACAGCACAAGTCACAATATGTCCAGAAGGGTAATATAAAGCACTACAATGCATTCTACATGAATCTAGGTCAAACTATGCCAAAGTCAACCCTTGGTCAACTCTGGTCAACTGTACTAGTCAAACTAGGTCATGTCCTAACCCAGTAAGTCTTACTAGGCCTAACCAAGACTATCCTAGCAAGCACACATCAATATAAGGCTATACAAGCCAACATACACCCAACTCTATATAGCATGCAATTATTCAATACTCAAATAGGCAAGAATTCACATTGGATATACACTAGGTAATCTATTACTTTAAGCTAGATATGTCTACACATATATAAACATGCATATATTAGTATTCAACATTAGGTCTATAATCATGGCATTTCAAATGGTT
>JANAVB010005398.1:10164940-10173648 GCA_029216955.1 Iris pallida
ATGGCATACGGTGGTAGTGAAAGTCTCATCTAGGTATTCTAGTCATGCTAAACCAAAACGGTCATAGGGTATCAAAACACACAAGCAATCTAGGGTGCTAAACAAAAGTTACAAAAACAACAAACCATCAAAACTGTAAGGCAGTCTACCATCCTATATGAAAACTGATACTTATCATAAAAATAAAGAAAAGTAACTACCCATTATCTTTAAAGGGTTCAGAAAAAAAAAGAAAATCAAAATCAAAGTTAAGGAATGAAAGCCAATTCCATGGAAAATTTCCAATCACAATACGTATTAAGAATATTTAGTCTTGATACGATCTAAGTTGATCAAATTGGGGGAAATCAAGATTTAGGCAATATGGAGGACAGGTTCAACAAAGTCTGAGATCGAGCATACAAGGATAGAGATTCAGGTCACAATCAAATTTAATTCAATTAAGTACAACCCAAGATATAAATATGATAAGGAAAGATAATCGAAGTCGATTTGGTCGGATTAAGGAAACTAGGATTCAATGATATTGAAAAACTCCTTTTAGAGAAAACAGGAAAAGATTTCATACGAAGTCAGCAAATCATCCCTCTCTAATACTATCAGTTATCATTTGCTAAACCATATTATTTTTTTTTCTCACAAGTCCCAATATGAAAATCAACCTCTATATAACTATCATCGAAATTTTATAACCTTCAGTCATCTAAACCTTTACCACAATCACCATAGACAAAATCTTTAAGTTCCAAAATATTTTCCACGAAACATACCCCTCTTTTTAGGAGTCAACACTTATTCATTTAATCAAAATTTCAAATTCCTTCACCTCATTTTAAATTAGATCCAAAACCTCTAAATCCAGTTTATGGAATCCTTGGGCTTGTTTAAATCGAGTCTCGTATTCACTAAACTCCAATACCACTATGTCACACAAAATTTATTCTTTTTTATAAATCAACCTTCATATTTTCTTCAACGTTCACCTTCAAATATTATTTTTGAATTCTACAATTTTCTTCCAATCATCTAAAATAATTTCTATAACGTAAAATCCTTGTGTTCTCTCTGTCTCTAGTCACCATCTTACAATATCTAGTTCAATTTCGCATAATCATTTTATTCGATTAAATTCTCCTTTCCATCTTTAAATTTCTACATAGCCTTGTAATAGTTCCCAAGAATCAATAACAAAGATTTTTAAGTTCTCAAAACTAGGTTGACCTTAAACATCCTCATTAGTTTTGAAATACATCCATGAATTATTCATAACCACCCACTTTCTGTGATTGTTTCTAAATTGATAACATTTATCCCTCGATTTATTTTAAACCTTTACCACATCTCCATTTCAAATTTTTCATATTTGACATCCAACACTCTGATTCCTACAAAATTATCATATGATAACCAATTACATTATTTCCGAACTAGATGATTTATATCACTTCCTCAACATTTCTCAGATAAAAATGATATAAAGATTCAAGAGTTTTCAAGGTATGGCTGACAGAATTATATATGAGACAGGGAATTGATATAATCAGGACAGTTATATAAGACAAGGAATGATGGTAGTAAAAATATTGGCAGGAAAAGAATGATAATAGAATCTGTTCTGCTTATCTATTTAAAAAAGGGACCCATTTTTTTTGAAACAAGAATTATAATACCAAATCCAAAATAAGGCCTAGCAAAATTATTGGTTTATTGTATTAAGAAGAAATAAATTTTTGTAAGAAGTTACACAAGGGTTATAAAAATAGCTAAAGCTACATCCTAAGTAAACAATGAGAAACAAAATAAAACAAAACAAAACAAAACAACAATAATTCCTTCTCTTTTTTTTTGAATGACTGAAAAAAAGTAGCAAAAACATGTTCGAAAACATTTAAGGTACAATCTGATAATCATATGCGTCTATCCAAAATTATGGTACTCTAAATTCTCGTCATACTAGTGAGCAAGGCTACGATAATCACAGAGTCCTTGACTTATGCACATACCTCTAGAATCATGGTATTTAACATTTTCGCGATGCCGCTAGCTTGGCTGCGAAAACCTTAAATTTCCACACCCGAGAAATATATCCAAAATCAGACTATATGTCCTCACCATGCTGGCTAATATGACTATAGAAGACAAGATTTCCATAACTTAGATGACCTAGCCCATATAATTTCATCTTGCCAAAAATTAAATTAAATCAACAATGAATACAAAAAAAAATCAAATTTATCAACAAACATCAAAATTCAGAAATGAACAAATCCTTCAAATCATAAAACTACAAACTCGGATGCTATAGCTAACATCAAGATTCAAATTTCAACAATTTATCAAAATCAATAAATACAAACTCAAATTCAATAATAATCCATCAAAATCAAATTCAATAGCAGAAAGTAAAGATAAATCAAATCAAGAAAAAAAAGAAAATAGTTTTCAAATCGGAGTTAAATAAGATTCTAAAGGGTCGTCCCAGGAATCTCTCAAGGGTTCCTAACTGTGATTGAGTATCTTCAAAATATATCCTATTCCTAGTGCAGGCTGTAGTGGTACTCTAGTTCGAATACCACTACATAAACTCGACCTGCATGGGCCACCACTAAAAACGTGTCACGACCCGCACCCCCGTGAGGGTACGAGTACGTAACGACTTCCAGCCTACGCCGCAGTGTCGGCGGTAGAACGCTGTCCTAGGTCTCAATGCATATAACAGTATAAGACTAAACAGTTTATACCCCGAATGGGGGTGACATAGCAGATACAGTCTCAATCACATCTAAGGTAGAGCATGATAAAGATAGATAAAACATGAAATCCAAAAGAGATACAGGAGATAGAAGTCTAAGTGTCTATGATACATAAACCCATAAATACATCTCAAAACTCAATACAGTATTCCACAAAGTAAAATACAACTCCAGACAAAATGAAATAACTACCTAAACAACCTCTAATGTGTCTCCTCTAGGCTAGCAGGCACCTCCAGGCTATCTGTAAAATTTATCAACAGGTCCAGTCAGGACGGGAGCGAGCACAAAACATCTCATGCAGTTCATATCGAGTTAGGAAATATAAAGCATGCAATAGAGTAAAGTACATGAAACGCTGAAAGAAGAATGTATAGAAAACAGTAGAGATTTAATAACAGGAAATATCTAAATATGATCAGTAAGAACTGTAAGGAATATGTGATTTAGAGTACAATCTGGTTATATAAACGGGCTAGGAAAATACAATGGTAACTCCATTGTACGTGGGTGTACAATAAACATATACAATAGTTATACATTGTATAATAGGATTTGAGTACATAACCAATTCTACTCCCCTCCCCAATAATACACAAGGATCTACTCCAGTTACGTTATCTTATACAATAGTGTACAATGTTATACAATGGATGTACAATGTTATACAATAGTGTACAATGGTCTATCCCTGGGGCTCATGTGATAATGAGAGTACAATATGCACAATAAGTATACAAAGATATGGGTATTCAATAAATACAATATGGAAGTGAAACGCACGTCACAATATGTATTTAGTGAATACAAGGAGATAACATCTCAAAAGAAGATCCATATAGTACCAATCCGTGATAACAGTCGTGTCAGCATCAAGTACAGTAATCTAGAGCAAGAATGTAAATCCAGACAAGTATGAAACGGTCAGAGAATGTACTCGCCTGATGTCTGAATGTCCAAAGTAAATATACTGTCCGAGGAGAGGTGTCTGGCTCCTAATTAGAACAGCACAAGTCACAACATGTCCAGAAAGGTAATATAAAGCACTACAATGCATTCTACATAAATCTAGGTCAAACTAGGCCAAAGTCAACCCTTGGTCAACTCTGGTCAACTGCACTAGTCAAACTAGGTCAAACTAGATCATGTCCTAACCCAGTAAGTCTTACTAGGCCTAACCAAGACTATCCTAGCAAGCACACATCAATACAAGGCTATACAAGCCAACATACACCCAACTCTATATAGCTTGCAATTATTCAATACTTAAATAGGCAAGAATTCACATTGGATATACACTAGGTAATCTATTACTTTAAGCTATATATGTCTACACATATATAAACATGCATATATTAGTATTCAACATTAGGTCTATAATCATGGTATTTCAAATGGTTATATAAACTTATATATTACAACAATATGCTAACATATATATAATACATACATAGCTAAGTTAACTATATTCATAAATACTTATTTAAGAGGCTATGTGCGTGTATGTGAACATGGCAAAGGGACAAGTGAGGGTTAAATGGGCATACATTGTTAGTCCCGGGGGCTTGATCACAGATGAAAACTAATGCAATCGAGATCTGAGATGTCACACAAAACTTTGTGATGATCAAACTCAAGATCTACGAATAAAACTAATTAGCCAAATTACAATATGAAGAAGAAAATAGCAAAGAGAAGATCTCTTATTCTTCCTTGCAAACGAGTTACAATTGGGACAGAACAAGTTACAACAAAACGAGAGAGGTGAGAAGAAGAACAATGCTGGGGTGTCAAAACACCGTTGCTCAAAGCAAGATTCGCCCCACACGATCTGCTTCCAGGAACCAGCAAGTTGAAGAACTTGTGGAACGCTCGAAGTCACCTCTGTTCAGACTCCTCGGATGGACTTGCAATGGCGGCAGCAACTCTCTCTCTCTTTCTCCTTTTCTGACTTCTAATTTTCGTAGTACTCATAAGGAGGCCGGAAGAGAGTATTATAGAGAGAGGGTGGAAACCCTAGCCGCCTCTTCAGTTATGGAAAGATTGAATCAAATCACAAAAAGATAGCAACGAATTAATTCTAATCCCACAAAGATAGGAACTGAATTAATTCAAATCCCACAAAGATAGTAACGAAATTAATTCAAACCCACAAAGATAGGATCTGAATTAATCGCATTAATTCACCCTTTCCATAACAGATTTGAAATCTGCACAGTCAGCGTAGCCCTCCACGCGCAGCAGCAGCAGCAGCCTGGCCGCATGGACCGCTTGGGCCGCATGGACCGCATGAGCCGCATGGGCCGCATGGGCCACATGAGCCGCATGAGCCGCATGAACCGCATGGCCGTATGGACCGCATGAACTGCATGAACCGCATGGCCGCATGGCCGCATGAGCTGCATGAGCCGCATGGCCGCATGAGGCCGCATATGAGCCGCATGCCGCATAAGACCGCATGGCCGCATAAAGACCGCATGACTGCTGACGTGCTAAGTGCAAAGTGCGCCAACAAAATGCCACATTACGCCTCATGAGCCCATGAGCCCGAGTCCGAGTCCGAGTCCGAGTCGCTAAGCCCCTTTGGGGCTTAGCTCGAAGTGGAATTAATCCAAGAGAATGACAAAAGCATTAATGCTTAATCCTTGGAGCCTTATTCTTACCTCCTAGTAAAATCATCCACATGGTTCCCTCCTTAGGGTCACCACCCCATGTATCTCTCAACAACACACCCAAGTATATAGTTGAGATAACTCATGGTGCATTTCCGATGTGGGACTAAAATTTACAAGGCATATTGAGAGCAAGCTCTCTTCATGTAAAGAAAGCACCAAAGAAAGCACCAACAATCCCCCACATATCACAACATATATATGTGTCCAGGGTTGAGCGTTCCCCACAGTAACTGTCTATTTTGCATTAGGATAGATGTCGCTGACGACTTGAATCTTCCCGTATGGGTTAAATAACAATGTGATACAAGAATGGACTACGCCTTGAATTCTGCACCACAATTGTAATTCTTCCCACTCACAAAGTATAGTTACGTGTGCTTCTGGCTGCACATTAAAGGCCCTGTGCCAGCCTGGTTTCAGTGTATAATTTTGGGCGTCTACAAGTTTACCCTCAAAAGACGGCCTGATATCTCTTTCCATACACTATAGGTGAGTTCTTATTAAAGAGATATGGCATGAAGCCTTGCGCTTCCTTGCGGTGCTACGCCGCTATGACATGGCCTGAAGCCGAGGCATTACCCTACCTGGGAACCTCATCGTAGTGTCATACTACTGTAGCATGAGGTCACAAGCCTTTGTAGTGCCAAACTACCCAGCATGAAGCCTAAGGCTTCCTTGCGGTGTTACGCCGCAACGACATGGCTTGCAATGCCGAGGCTTTACCCCTACCTGGGTACCTCATCGTGGTGTCGTGCCACTGTAACATGGGGCTATCCTCCCCTTTGTAGTGCGTCTAAACTCTTTAATTACGTCATACAGCATTAGGCTACCTGCCTATTTGCGGTGCTACGCCGCTATGACTTGGCTTGCAAAGCCGAGGCATTACCCTACCTGGGAACTCATGGTGGAGTCATCCCACTGTAGCATGGAGTTTCACCTTGTAGTGCTGTTCTACTGTGCTTCCTGTAAAGCACACCAGACATTCACTCTGCCTGAGAACTCATTAAGGCGTTTTAAGCCAACCTTCCACAGGATTTGTTTTTTCGCAGAAAAATACTAGTAGACAACAGTGGTTATGGGTCCGTATCCCTTCCATGTTCCAGAGAACAAGTACCCACTGTTACCTGATAGTTTCCCAGTCAGTGATCCTCCTTTGAACCAAAAGTTAGATGCCTAGTAGATTCTCTTTGAACTAATAGCATAAAACTTTATGGTAGGATTACAAAGACACACTATCAGAATGCCTTCAAGCCCATTTTACAAGCTGTGTCATCGACCAACTGGCGCTTGAGGCCCTTTGTGAACGGATCTGCCAGGTTCTCTGACTCCGAACATCAACCACTGCAATTACACCTCTTTTGATAAGATCGTGTACTGCCCTGTGCTTCAACCGCACAGTCCTCTTCTTCCGTTGAAGAGGTCATTGATGCCACCGCCGCAGTCGCCTGGTTGTCACAGTATATCGGTATCGCCGGTATCTGAGCCCCAACCACTCGAAGATCATACATGAGCTCCCGAAGCCATTCTGCTTCATCTGCTGCAGTTTCAAGTGCATAGAATTCAGATTCCATGGAGGAACGAGAGTATAGTCTGCTTCTTCGACTTCCACGATATAGCAGCTCCACCCAAGGAAAAGACATATCCACCTATGGATCTCTCGCTTTCCACTTCTGAAACCAGCTAGCATCACTGAAGCCTTCCACTACTGTCGGATACCCGTTGTAGTGCAGTGCATATGTCTGAGTTCTTGAGATATCTCATTACTCGCTTCACAGCTTTCCAGTGCTCAACCCCTGGGTTGCTTGTGAACCGACTCAGCATTCCCACGGCGAAAGCTATGTCAGGCCTTGTGGCAGTAGTTGCGTACATCAAACTTCCGATAACGCTAGAATACTCCAGCTGCCTGACGCTTTCCCTCGAGTTTGGCTTCAGCTTCTGATCACACTGTATGGCGTATCGATCCCTGGAAGATCCTTATACCCATAGCGTGTGAGCATCTTCTCAATATAGTGAGATTGTGACAGTGCTACTCCAGTGTCTGTCCGGATGATCTTTATGCCCAAGATGACATCTGCATCCCCCAAGTCCTTCATACTGAACTTGGTTGAGAGGAACTTCTTTGTCTCTGTGACACAGCCTATATCCGTACCTAGGATTAGCATGTCGTCCACGTACAGACAACGATGACTCCTCTTCCATCAGCGAACTTTGTGTAAACACATTTGTCCGTCTCGCTGACTGTGTAGCTGTTTGACCTAATAACTTTGTCAAATTCTCATGCACATCTTCGGAGCTTGTTTCAAACCATACAATGATTTTACCAACTTGCAGACTTTGTCTTCAAGACCTTTGACGACAAATCCATCTGGCTGTTGCATGTAAATCTCTTCGGTCAGCTCCCAATTCAGGAATGCTGTCTTAACATCCATCTGATGTATCACAACTTATGTATAGCTGCAAGAGCGATTAACATCCTGATGGTGGTCATCCGGGCTACTGGAGCGTACGTGTCAAAGTAGTCTATCCCCTGTTTCTGAAAAAAATCTCTTGGCGACCAGCCTGGCCTTGAACTTGTCAATAGTTCCATCTGCCTTCATCTTCTTCTTGAAGATCCATTTACATCCAATAGGCTTTTCTCCTTCAGGTAGATCTACCAACACCCATGTGTTATTGGAGGTGATAGAGTCAAACTCGTCATTCACTGCCTCCTTCCAGAAGATAGCATCTCTGGTCTCATCGCCTCATCATAGGTAAGCGGATCTGCTTCCACATGATAGGTGACAAAGTTATCTCCGAAATTTTTCGGTCTCCTCGCTCGCTTAGCTGACGGCTCTGCGAGTTCTGGTACAAGAGTGTTTTATCAACAACAGCTTCTTCTTGGACTACTGGCTCGTATGAGATTTCAGTCTCATTTGCGCCTACATCATTTTCCGGAATGTCCAAAAGAATAATGTTTTGTCTTTAGCAAACTTGTCTTCAAAGTATTCAGCATCGCGAGATTCGATGATATGATTTGATTCAATATCAAGAAATCTCCGAGCATCACTCTTCTCGGCATACCCAAGAAGATCGCCTTCGTAGTCCTTGTCCCCAGCTTCTGAATCTTCAGATCTGGAAGCTTCACATACGCCAGACACCCCCACACTCGAATGACATTCAAGTTTGGTCTGACTTTGAACCAGAGTTCATGAGGAGTTACTTCCGAAGTTGCATATGGCACTCTATTCAGAATGAAAGTGGCCGTTAATGCAGCTTCTCCCCAGTAGCATTTGGAAGACCT
>JANAVB010005398.1:10293532-10425500 GCA_029216955.1 Iris pallida
TGGAAACAAGTGTAATAATTGAATGTTGTATTAATATTTGTTGTATTTCAGGCTTTACAAATTGAATAAAATAAAATGTTTTTGTATTTCGTTAGAATTTTATATGCATGTGTTTCACTGCTTGATACAGCTTACTGCCGCAGTCTCAACAACGGTGCAAGCTGGGCATGATCCGATTCGATCCAAGAAATTGGGACCGGGTCGTGACATGTTTTTAGTGGTGGCCCATGCAGGTCAGATCTGTAAATTGGTCTAGACCATCGCGCAGTTCTGTAACTTGACCTAGGAATAATTGAGACTTTAGGAAAAACAGACTTTAGAAACAACTAGAACACTTAGATGATATATACCATGTTACATTATAGGGCAGAAAATTTTTACTTAAAAATCTATTTTTGCCTGCTTATAGATTCGTAGGATACTTTGTTTGTGTTTGTACCTAAACCTTATCTAAATTAGGCTGATTGTACCTTTGAGTGTCCCATGTATTTTTCAGGTTCTAGTATACCTTGGGATTCATATTCTTTTTGGAATAAGATTGAATTCTTTGGTCTTCTTCTTCTTTATCAAACCTAAATTTCGAATTCTTCATTATTTCTCTACCTTTAATTGAAATCTTGATTCGTTCGCTATGTAGAATTTTGAATTCTCTTAGCAACCCTGATAAATTCTTATCTACCCAATATATATATCTACGACCATTATCCAACCTTTTGCCTTGATCTCCTTTCCAATTGACTAACCTTCTCGGAATCAATCCTGAATCAAAATTTTTCTGGGATTATTTAAACCTCAAGGTCAATTATTACTAGAAGAATTAGTTTAGTTCATGATTCTCTTAAAGGGGTTATTTTCAATTTCAATATTGATTGTTATCACCTGAGTTATTCCAAAGACTGAGAATATTCTCATCTGTTGACTTCCTCCATTCATCTTGAAATCCTACTCTCTTTATGCAAATTTTTGATCAAATCAAAGGCCTAAAAAGCTACTACGATTGAATACCATGAAGCAGGAACGGTCAGAAAATTGATCACATTTTGAATCCATTCTATTATTGAATTTCCTTTAGTCATAAAAATTTTGAGCTGTCCCAAAGCTATTTAATTTCTTGGCGTTACTAGACAATTTCAATTTAATTTCCTTGAATCAATGAAACTTATCTTCTCTCAAGTTTCCAACTTTTCTTAGTTATGGAGTTATTCTTCTCAAAATAATTTTCTGTATTCCCTGAGTGATTTGTCAGGAATATTTTCATTGGTTTTCCTTACTTAATCCGAATCTGTGTGTGAAATCCATTATTTTGTATTAATTATTTAATAGAGTTTATTAATATTATTATTAGCATTTTCTAAAGTTATTATTATTAATATTACTATTAATTATTTATGGGTGAAAAAGGATTTTTGAAAGTAAGTATAACATGGATTTTTGTTTTCGGACCCAGACCCGAGTCCGAGCCCAGACCCAGGCCCGAGCCCTATTTCCTTCTTAATCTGGTTTAACTATTTTGTTATAAAAGAGAAAAAAAAAGAAAAAAAAAGAAAAAAAAAAGAAATAATAGGTCAGCTGGTCCCGTAGGACCAGCACTCCATCACCACACTGATTTGGTAAACCCAAGCCAATCTCTCTCCCCCAACTTCTCCACTCCACACGTTTTTCTTTCCACCACCCCCTTTATTTACTCTAACCATTCTTCCACTCTTCACGTTCAGAACACCTTATTCTCCTCTCTCTTCCCATTTCTTCACAAGTAATAGAGAAGAGAGCAACCCTTCTCACAGAACCATTTTTCCTCTTCAAACTCCTCATCTCCCTCTCTCTCAGAAAATTCCCCAACCCTCCTCACCTACCCCGAGCTAACCCCCGGCCAACTTCGGCCATCCCTCCGGAGCCCCTCCTCGCGGCACCCTCTGGCCGCCGACCCCCGAGCTCGGCGCCGCCCCCGCCGTCCACCCGAGGCCGCCCCGACTTCCTCTCCGGCGATCTCCCCAACCGCGCCGCCACCCCGGCGGAGCCAGCGGCCGTGCGCCCTCTTCGCGCGTGCGGATCTCCCCCGCACTGTCCCGAGCTCCGGCACCCTCGCTTCCCCGCGAGCCCCGCCGTCCAGATCTGCTCCGCGCTGCCCTTGGCGGAGTTCTCCTCGCTGTCAGCGCGCTTCCCCGCGTGCCCTAGCCGTTCTCGGCAGCGCCTCTGGTACTGTCTCTAGCCGAGCTCATTTCTCTTTGGGCGAGTGTTCTCTGGATTTGTTCTGCTATGCCTATTTCGGAGTTTTCGACGTTTGACGTCGACGACGTTGGGTCAGCATCATTTCGGAACGTCACCGCGGGATTATTATTATTATTCTTTCTATATCATCTGAGAGCTCTAGCCGAGCACCCCGAGGTATAAATTCTCTGTCCCGTTGCTTTTCATTGGTAGTCTGTGATGATATCGGTCCCCGATTTCCCCTTCAGAAATTCGGTTAGCTACGTGGTAGTTTCGGTTAGCTACGTTAGCATTTTCTGTGATATTGTCTGCTGAGATTTGTGTGTTGTTGGGTTGATTTCGGATATCTCGAGTATTTTGGGAAGGTTCTGTGGTTGGAAATTATTTCGGTGGTTATATTTTCGGGATTATTATTTGGTTGGAACAATTGCAGGTTTTGTGGCGCATTTCCCAGTTTTGGGTTGTCCCGAAATAGAGAAAATGCTGCCCAAATTTTTACAAAAACTTTATTTATTTGGATTTCAAATTGGTTTTTGGAAAATGAATTTAAAACTGATTTTCGGGCGACGACCGTACCGGTCTGTGGGCCCTAGCGAAATGCAAACGCACCGGTCCGACCGGGCGTTGAGGTATTAGCTAGATTTGATGATGGACCGAGTCTGAGACTCCAACTTTTATTTTAAATTATTTTATTTAATGTTTAAGCTATTTATTATAATTATTTATTTACTGCACTTTTATTTAATAACTAAAACGTTTCCTTTTATTTTATGTAAAAAGAATTGTACAGGGCATAAGCCCATAACTCTAGGATGATTAGCTGTGCCCTTGTATTGCATAGTGTAGGTTTTTACTTTCTTTTCTGGGTTGATGTTGATTTTGGGTGGTTTGGTTTGGGCGTGTAATCGTAGTTAGAACGTAATCATTTTATAATTATTTGAGA
Source organism: Iris pallida (assembly GCA_029216955.1). Taxonomy (NCBI): domain Eukaryota; kingdom Viridiplantae; phylum Streptophyta; class Magnoliopsida; order Asparagales; family Iridaceae; genus Iris; species Iris pallida. Next base: position 10,296,684 of record JANAVB010005398.1, read on the forward strand.
ATTAAATAAAACGGATAAAATATTAGTAGATAACTAGTTCATGATTTGTCACTGTAAGAAACCATATTTTTATAGATATATTACAAAAGCACAAAGTTTTCCAAAGATAATTGGTTCTTGTTATTATTTCCAAATAATCAAATTAATCGGTTTAATCAACGCACGTAGCTTGCGACGTAATCGTTAGCTGTAGCTTAATACAACTTAAAACCTGACTAGGACTGGCTACTAGAGATTGCAACTAGCACACTTAGCTTGGTTATACAACGGTTCTAAGTCGAGTTCTCATCTGTAGGAACTCGAAGATACACCTGACGTTCCTCCTCGGCACCGACTCGTCTTTCCAGTCATTCTAAAACAAGGCAAGTTTCGGATTATGTTTTCTTGTAATTTCCTTAGTAAAGTTAAGCTGCATGTTAAACCACACTGCTGACACGGAACTCTACCTTAGGGTTCAACTACTGATTGCTACTGTTACTGAATGTGGGACTGGGGGAATAGTGTAGGCGTTTATGACCAAAGCCCCTATTGTAATTCCTGTGTTAGCTTACCCCTCTTACACACGGGGATAAGCCATATCGTATCGCTAGGATACTACTGATCAACCCAAGCCGGTCATAGACGTTTGCATATTCAAAACACACTGAACTGTTTTATACTGCTGAAAATCATTATTTCAAACTGTTTACCCTGCACTTTCCAATTACTATTTAAGTTATGAGATGCATTTTTCGTTCTTGCTCCCTCCTGACTGGAGACAACATTTTAGGTAACACGAGGATGATGAGCTATATTATAATAGCTATTACGACCCGGTCCTCTACCCTGCGACGGTACCGGAGCCGTCTCTGGAGGACGCTGATCCTGGGACTGCTGAACCTGATGTCTAGATAGTTTTCTTTTCTGCATTTTCTTTTATTTGGAGTTGTAGTTTTATTTCAGCATTTCCCTTCTAGTTATATTTCTGAATATTTTGTTAAACAAAGTTTCAATTCCGAATATAATAGTTGTGACAAATGTACTTGTGTTGTTGTGAATACCTGCAATGGAACAGCTTACTGTCGCCGTCTCACCACGGTGCAGGCTGGGCATGGTCTGGTTCGACCCATTAACTTGGGATCGGGTCGTGACATGTTTTCAGTGGTGGCCCATGCAGGTCACAACAACAACAACTTAGGAAAACTTATCTAGAAACAATTAGAACACTAGAACATCAACTTGTCACGACATAGGGCCGAAATATTTTATTATTAAATATTTTTGATTGATATAGACTGGTAGGCTACCTTGCTTATGTATTGCAACCTATACTTTCCAGAATATGACCAAGGGAACGACCACCCCTGCTGGTGATGCGGTGCCATCTCCCGATCGCACCCCATCTTCCCCAGTACGACTAGAACCCCCATCCTTGCAGTTCACAGATCGGCCCCATGAATCACCAGCACCTGGCGCCGCTTCTGGAACTGCAGATCAAGCGGCGGACCCTACCTATTCTCGGGCTGAGGTGCAGGTCACTGCAGCAGTAGTTGCTCAAGCTGTGGCCTCAGTACCCGATAACTCCTCTGACCTCGCAAGCCTGCTGCGAGGTGTACTTGAAGGTCAGAAGACCCAAGCCGAGGCCCAGCAGAAACAGATTGATATTACGAGGGATGTTATGAATAATGTCAATGACGTAGCCTTAGCTATCTTAAACCGAGTTAGTGCGGAACCTCACCCTAGAAGGTATACCCCTGAATCTAGAAGATATTTGGGTCCCATCAAGTACCCTATTTTTCGGCAGTCTTGTCGTAAGAGGCTATTGGCTTGTGACTACTGCAAGAGGTCTGGTCATCAGGCCGTTAGTTGCCGCAATAGATTGGGACAATGTTTGGCATGTGGATCCACTGAACATCGGGTATAAAACTGCCTCTTATCTGTCCATTATACCAGAGCACCTATCCCAGCAACACCTGCTACGCTACAATCTAGGGACTCTCTTCCTATCGAGCAAGCCTTGCCTCCTACATTCACTGCAGGAAGGCATGATGCAGGCTCGAGGATCATAGAACAAGATGAGGCAATTGGAGACTGCTCATACAAAAGCCAGAGCCATGAGGACTAATACCTAGAACTGCCATTACCTATTGTTTTAAGAAGTTGTGACTGGATGTCCTTAGAATAATCATGAGAGTCTTGCTGTAATTCTCCTTTTTGAATAAAACTCTTGTTTACACCCTTATGGTAGAAATCTTTCCCGTAGTCTCTCTCCTACGATACAATTGCTGAAATTGTAAATGAGGAGGAATGAAAGGCGATATTTATCAGGGATATGTTGGTGATTAAGAATTGGAAGGATAGAATTTGGATTACCCAAACATTAGTTGGTACCTATAACAATTAGAATTTGATGATGGCATGATTAGTGATTTGGACCCTGACCAGCTTAGGCCGACTGTATGTTACTACGTATGTTTTTCTTAGATTTTGTACCTTTTAGTATCCCGTGATTTTAGGGATTATCTCCTTCCCTTATCTTTAACAAACTTTTAGCATCCCTTAGGATCTATTTTTGCTAATTATGGACCATTAATAGAACTCCTTAATCTCCTTCGTCAGCAGACCTTTAACTTCTCCACTAGTGATCAATCTTTTTCTATCTTTAACGGGAATCCAGACTCATTCTCTATCTAGAGTTCTAAACTCTAATAACTCTTGTCTACCGGAGAAACTTTTATGATTTGCGTACCCAAACTTGACCTAAATTCTAAATTGACTTCCTTGGAGCGAATCCTGAACCAAATCCTTCTGGAACCATAAACCTCAGTTATTACCGAAAGAATTGGTTCAGCCTGGTTAGTTCATGATTCTCCTAGAGAAGATATTTTCAAAATAACCTTAAATCTTGATTGTTATCTCCTAGGTTATTCCAAATATTTTTGTTAATTTCCCCACTCAACTTGAAACCCTACACTCTCTATGCAACTTCTTGATCAATCCAAAGCTTAGGCAGTTTTTAACTCAATGCTCGAGTTTCGTGAAGTACGAACGGTCAGAGAATTGATTCCATCCTTATAGTAAAATCTCCTTTTAAAATTGTTGAACCATTTCCCTGTTGGCTCTACTAAATCATTTTAACCAGACTTCCCGAAATCCATAAAGACATACTTCTTTTACGTCAACCCTACTCCCCATCACATTCTCAAAACTTTCCTTGGATAAGAAATTATTTCTTCAAATAATTTTAAGTGATTTATCGGGAATGTTCTCATTGACTTCTTCAACTCAACCTAAAACTCTGATTTCTCTACCTTATCCTGAGTCCAACTCAATTGGCCATACTCAAGCTTGATCAATTTCCTCAAAATCAAATCTCTTAATTCTCAAGAGTTACTGGAACACATATTTATCCTGATAAATTTTCTTGACACCAGTAGAACATACATCAATACCTTTTTCTATCATGAATAGAACTTTAGAACTCGTTTGAATTTCAAGGAAAACTTCTTTGAAATTTTCAGGGACAAAGTTGAGAAAATATCCAAATACGACTTCGCACATTTGCATTGTAGTAATTTGCCTGAATTATGGAAACTGCGAGTTTACTGCAGCCAGTTGCGCACTGGCGAGGCAAAAGACTCTAAAATTGAAGTGATTTCGGGTGTTCATAGATTTCTGGATATTATCGTGACTATGTTCTAAATACACCATGTTGATCATCTTTGTTGTTTAGTCATGAAATGGATAAAGTTAAAAGAGTACTCGGTCACCTAAAATTATTCAAGTTATTGGGTCAAAAAAAAATTCACTGCAGTCAGGTGCACTCTGGCGAGGCATGGATTTGAGACAAAGTGACTTCAAACATATTTGGTTCCCGAATACTATTCGGACTACATTCATACCATGGTTATCTTTTGCACTATCAAATCATTCTGACTTTTGCCTGATTAGAGGATTTACATTTCCAGCAGTTGTCTCCACTTCCAGAAATCTTTTGTCACAACCAGAGATAATAGATTTCCTACAAATTTCTACTTGATCGTCCTAAAAACTTATTAGGATCAAATCAAGCTCTATTACCTCAACCTCTTTTCTGTTCAACCTTGGTACATTGCATAGATATATATTCTTATACCTTATGTATTTATTCATTCATTATTATTATCATCTAGTTTCAAATTTAATTTGGAAGCTATAGGTAGTTATCTCGTGGTCTTTTCCCGTATATCTTATCTTCTGACCGTTGAGCGGTGAAACGACATACCTTCCATCTTTTTTCTTTTTTTTTTTTGATCATCACTCGACCCTCGTTGGAAATATTGTACTCGATTACATTACTATCATAGGGTTATTATTATAATCATCTCTAATATCCTACTACCGTACAACTTTTTTCAATTCTTCCTGAGTCAAAATTTTTGTACCCTTTTCCAATTTGATGGGACATATGAGTTTTTTTTCATCTTAGAAGATTCCATCATCTTCTGCCTTCTTAAATAAAATGTCGTCCTCCACTCCTTTCTTGCTTTCCCACGAAACCTCTTTTTGGTTCTCACCTATTATATGATCCTGGTGGTACCTAGGTTCTTCCTCGTGCCTAAAATGATTTGATTACTCCAAACATTCCCGTCCCTTTTCAGATCATATTTTGATAATTCCGATCGTGCCTGCTAGTTTAAAGTTCATTTTGTTTAAGGCTAAGTTTTGATTATACCCCGGCACTGATCCTTGAAATTTCGAGGACGAAATTTTCTAAGGAGGGAAGATTGTGAAATCCATTATTTTGTATTAATTATTTAATAGAGTTTATTAATATTATTATTAGCGTTTTCTAAAGTTATTATTATTAATATTACTATTAATTATTTATGGGTGAAAAAGGATTTTTGAAAGTAAGTATAACATGGATTTTTGTTTTTGGACCCAGACGCGAGTCCGAGCCCAGACCCAGGCCCGAGCCCTATTTCCTTCTTAATCTGGTTTAACTATTTTGTTATAAAAGAGAAAAAAAGAGAAAAAAAAAGAAAAAAAAAGAAATAATAGGTCAGTTGGTCCCGTAGGACCAGCACTCCATCACCACACTGATTTGGTAAACCCAAGCCAATCTCTCTCCTCCAACTTCTCCTCTCCACACGTTTTTCTTTCCACCACCCCCTTTATTTACTCTAACCATTCTCCCACTCTTCACGTTCAGAACACCTTATTCTCCTCTCTCTTCCCATTTCTTCACAAGTAATAGAGAAGAGAGCAACCCTTCTCACAGAACCATTTTTCCTCTTCAAACTCCTCATCTCCCTCTCTCTCAGAAAATTCCCCAACCCTCCTCACCTACCCCGAGCTAACCCCCGGCCAACTTCGGCCATCCCCCCGGAGCCCCTCCTCGCGGCACCCTCTGGCCGCCGACCCCCGAGCTCGGCGCCGCCCCCGCCGTCCACCCGAGGCCGCCCCGACTTCCTTTTCGGCGATCTCCCCGACCGCGCGCCGCCACCCCGGCGGAGCCAGCGGCCGTGCGCCCCTCTCCGCGCCCGTGGATCTCCCCCGCGCTGTCCCGAGCTCCGGCACCCTCGCTTTCCCGCGAGACCCGCCTTCCAGATCTGCTCCGCGCTGCCCTTGGCGGAGTTCTCCTCGCTGTCAGCGCGCTTCCCCGCGTGCCCTAGCCGTTCTCGGCAGCGCCTCTGGTACTGTCTCTAGCCGAGCTCATTTCTCTTTAGGCGAGTGTTCTCTGGATTTGTTCTGCTGTGCCTATTTCGGAGTTTTCGACGTTCGACGTCGACGACGTTGGGTCAGCATCATTTCGGAACGTCGCCGCGGGATTATTATTATTTTTCTTTCTATATCATCTGAGAGCTCTAGCCGAGCACCCCGAGGTATAAATTCTCTGTCCCGTTGCTTTTTATTGGTAGTCTGTGATGATATCGGTCCCCGGTTTCCCCTTCGGAAATCCGGTTAGCTACGTGGTAGTTTCGGTTAGCTACGTTAGCATTTTCTGTGATATTGTCTGTTGAGATTTATGTGTTGTTGGGTTGATTTCGGATATCCCGAGTATTTCGGGAAGGTTCTGTGGTTGGAAATTATTTCGGTGGTTATATTTTCGGGATTATTATTTGGTTGGAACAATTGCAGGTTTTGTGGCGCATTTCCCAGTTTTGGGTTGTCCCGAAATAGAGGAAATGCTGTCCAAATTTTTACAAAAACTTTATTTATTTGGATTTCAAATTGGTTTTTGGAAAATGAACTTAAAACTGATTTTCGGGCGACGACCGTACCGATCTGTGGGCCCTAGCGAAATGCAAACGTACCGGTCCGACCGGGCGTTGAGGTATTAGCTAGATTTGATGATGGACCGAGTCTGAGACTCCAACTTTTATTTTAAATTATTTTATTTAATGTTTAAGCTATTTATTATAATTATTTATTTACTGCACATTTATTTAATAACTAAAACGTTTCCTCTTATTTTATGTAAAAAGAATTATACAGGGCATAAGCCCATAACTCTAGGATGATTAGCTGTGCTCTTGTATTGCATAGTGTAGGTTTTTACTTTCTTTTCTGGGTTGATGTTGATTTTGGATGGTTTGGTTTGGGCGTGTAATCGTAGTTAGAACGTAATCATTTTATAATTATTTGAGAATTAAAAAAAAACGGATAAAATATTAGTAGATAACTAGTTCATGATTTGTCACTGTAAGAAACCATATTTTTATAGATATATTACAAAAGCACAAAGTTTTCCAAAGATAATTGGTTCTTGTTATTATTTCCAAATAATCAAATTAATCGGTTTAATCAACGCACGTAGCTTGCGACGTAATCGTTAGCTGTAGCTTAATACAACTTAAAACCTGACTAGGACTGGCTACTAGAGATTGCAACTAGCACACTTAGCTTGGTTATACAACGGTTCTAAGTCGAGTTCTCAACTGTAGGAACTCGAAGATACACCTGACGTTCCTCCTCGGCACCGACTCGTCTTTCCAGTCATTCTAAAACAAGGCAAGTTTCGGATTATGTTTTCTTGTAATTTCCTTAGTAAAGTTAAGCTGCATGTTAAACCACACTGCTGACACGGAACTATACCTTAGGGTTCAACTACTGATTGCTACTGTTACTGAATGTGGGACTGGAGGAATAGTGTAGGCGTTTATGACCAAAGCCCCTATTGAAATTCCTGTGTTAGCTTACCCCTCTTACACACGGGGATAAGCCATATCGTATCGCTAGGATACTACTGATCAACCCAAGCCGGTCATAGACGTTTGCATATTTAAAACACACTGAACTGTTTTATACTGCTGAAAATCATTATTTCAAACTGTTTACCCTACACTTTCCAATTACTATTTAAATTATGAGATGCATTTTTTGTTCTTGCTCCCTCCTGACTGGAGACAACATTTTAGGTAACACTGAGGATGATGAGCTATATTTTAATAGCTATTACGACCCGGTCCTCTACCCTGCGACGGTACCGGAGCCGTCTCTGGAGGACGCTGATCCTGGGACTGCTGAACCTGATGTCTAGATAGTTTCCTTTTCTGCATTTTCTTTTATTTGGAGTTGTAGTTTTATTTCAGCATTTCCCTTCCAGTTGTATTTCTGAATATTTTGTTAAACAAAGTTTCAATTCCGAATATAATAGTTGTGACAAATGTACTTGTGTTGTTGTGAATACCTGCAATGGAACAGCTTACTGCCGCCGTCTCACCACGGTGCAGGCTGGGCATGGTCCGGTTCGACCCATTAACTTGGGATCGGGTCGTGACACTGTGATGCTTCTATCTTATCTAGTGTTTGACTCAATTATTCAAATCAAGGTTGATCGTTTCATCTTTGGAAAAGAAAATCGGAGAACAGATACTCCTCTTGATTTTAGCCCCAGTCTCTTGATATTTTGATAAATCCCTTAATCTCAGAAGAACAGTCATCTACATTTTCTATCCTGATTAGAACTTTAAGCTCGTTTGAATTTTTGAAATTCCTCTGAAATTTACAAAGCTGAGAAAATATTTAGCAACCTAACATGACTCTGCACATTTACGTGATAGTCATTTATCTGAATTATGGAAAACAACAAGTTTACTGCAGTTAGTTGTGCACTGGCGAGGCATAAACTCTAAGTTGAAATAATGACAGGTAATCGTTAGGTTTCCAAATATTATTGAGACTATGTTCTGTGTTTGCTTAGCCATGAAATGGATAAAGTTAGAAGATTACTAGGTAAACTAAATTATTCAAGTTATGGAGTCAAAAATTCATTGCAGTTAGGTGCACACTGGCGAGGCCTAAATTTGAAACAAAGTGACTTGAAAATAGTGGTTTTCGAATATTAATAAGACTATATTCATATCATGGTTATCTCCAATCATTCTGAAGATTTGTATTCTAGCATTTTCTCCCACTTCCAGAAATATTCTATCGGATTATATTCTTGTCATGGCTATTTTAATCACCCTCACCATCTTAAAATCGTACAACTTGTTGATTCTTTCTGAGTCACAAACTCCTATACCTCATACCAGTTTTAATTGAAAATTGTCCCTCATTTCGAAAAATTATATTATCATTTGTTTCTCAAATAAATTGATGTCGTATTATCTGACCTTTCTATTTTATTTGATCTCATTTTAAAACTTTAAACTCGTTATGATTATTTAAATTATACCTCGATGTTTACTCATGATTTTGATCACAACAAAATATTCTAAACTCTATCAAAAGGATTCTAAACATGTTTACATTTTATCTTTATATTTAGCAATCATGCCTCGAATCTGATTTTGCCTTATGAAGAAAACCTAGAATATTTTATAGCTTGGATTTTTAAAGTGCATGGTATATAGGATATATATGAGTTAAAATGTACAATGGTGATTAGTATCGAGGAATATTTGTGAATAATTTGACATCGAAGATTAAAGGTTGTCTCTAGGAAGGTACATGGTGAATTAACTATAAAGGATAATCGAAACAAGAAATATTGGACTTAAAATGTAAATAATTGAGGATGACGAATTGTATGAATAGAAGGGTGTCAATATTATTTAAAAAAAGAGAGAAATGGAAAGATTGGTTGGAAAGATGTAATAAGATTTATTTTTGAGAAAGTTTAATCAAATAAAGGATTTGAGCTTAATCATGATTTCATAGAGAGTTCGAGATCAAATCAGAAAATGAAGATATCTACATGATAGTCTAAAATCACAGTAATGATCATCTATGAGAAAGAAATGGATCGTGACAAATTAGAATATTGAAACGTAGTATAATATTGGGCACCAAGGCTTGACATTGAAGTATTAAAGACTAGGAGTATCAAATCATAGAATTAAATTAAAAATATTAGCAAGTTGGGAGAAATACATATTGCATGAATATAAGATGTGTTCAAGATTGAAAATATAGAAGACAAAATTTTAAGGTGATTGGCAATTTAGGAATGGAATCGGGAATTTAGTAATCATAGAGAATAACATTATTTCTTATGGAGGAAAGAATGTAAATTAAATAGTGGATAAAATTGATAAATATATAGCATTAGATGAGTTTTGGGATTGTTAACCTACTTGGGCATAAGACTGTTAAGGAAGATGTTCAAACTGATTTCAGGCATGATTGCACGATTGTACCCCTGACCCTACCTTTAAATTTCGAGGACGAAATTTCTTAAGGAGGGAAGGTTGTGAAACCCGTAATTTTTCAATTAATTAATTGAATATTTAATTAGCTAATTATTATTATAAATCATTTATTTAGGAAAATTATTATTTCTGAAATTTTAGTGTTTAGTCAAACCCGTAAAAATTTTATTTTTATTTAATTGTATAATTTGTTGTAAAATTAATTATTATCATTTTTATGAAAAAAAAACACATTTTAGAAAAAATTATTTTTCTTGGATTTTTAGTTGGCCTGACCCGTCTCGAACTTGTCCCGGACCCGTCTCGAACCCAAGTTCAGTTTTCCGAAACTAATTTGGAAATCCCTTAGTATATTTTTATAAATAAATAAATATCAATTTCTTTATTAAAAACAAAAGAATTCTTATAATTTTTTCTTTAAAAACTTTCATTAATTAACTCACTATATATCTCTTTCATTCCAGCAAAGGAAAAGGAAGGCTTTTCCTTTCCTTTCCAAAAACCTCTCGGCCGACCCCTCACTCCCGAAACCGCCGCCACCACCCCGGCGACTGTCGGCCTCCCCGAACGGCCACCCCTCCTCCCCTATAAAACCCCCATCCTCCTTCACCATCCTCACACACTCACCATCTTTTCCCCTCACTTTCCCCAAATCCCTAAGACCGGCGCCCCGAGCTTCTCGAGCGGCGACTCTCTCCACCGCCGCGTCCCTCGTCATCGGCCCCGACTCCGGCGCCGATCCCGACCGAGCGGCCTCCGCCGCTGTCCCCGCGGCCGACCGACCGCTGGCGACCAAGCCCCGCCCCCTTGCGCGCCTCCGGCACTGATTTCGTCCCCGCAGCCGCGGTGTCACCCGTCCAGACCGAGCCGTGGTGTTCCGATCCGGCTATCACGTGCCCCGACTTTCCCGATCCGCTGTTCACAGCACCTCGCGGGTTCAGATTCGGAATTTCTACCGTCGATTGATGTCCCGATTCTGCTGTACGCAACTTCCGAGATTTGCTGGACCCATTTCTTCTTCCTAATTACACCTGAGAGCTCTAGCCGTGCAACTTCTGGTATATCTTCGTTGCCCCGTTTCCATTTTTCGTAGTCTATGATGAATTTTGGTCTACGAATTCCCCGGGAATTCGGTGAACGAGACATTTTCGGATTTTCTGAAATCCTTTCGGAAACGTTCTGTGAGTTCTCAGAATATTTCTATGGTTTGGTTTTCCAATTCCTTTTGGAAATGGTTCTGTGGTTTATTTTTCTTTGAGTGTTTCTGTTGGTTTTGGAATTTCCGAGGAGTTTCGGTTTTTCGAAGTTCATTTCGGGTTTTCCGAATTTCCTTCGGAAACGTTCTGCGAATTGGATTTTTATTGTGGATAGAAATTAATTCTGTGGTTCCCTGGTTTGGGATATTATATATTGGTATTTGTTGCACATTTTTCCCAGTTTTGGGTTATCCCGAAAATAGAGGGATTGTTGCCGAAATTTTTATAAAATTATGTAAATGGATTTCAAATCGGTTTTCAAAAATATTTATAAAATAGATTTTGGGCGACGACTGTACCGGTCAATGGGCCCTTAGCGAAATACAAACGAAACCGGTTTTACCGGATGTTGAGGCATTAGCTATTTTGACGATTGGACTAATATCTGAGACTCGTAAATTAATTCAATTTAATTTAAATTATTACTTTATTTTGTAATTAAATTGTAGGATAATTTTTAGAGACTAACCAAAGTTTTCTTCTTATTTAAATTCATATAAAATGGTCTGTAAGGGCATAAGCCCATTACTTTATGCTAATTTTTTTATAATAGCTAGTAATGTGTTCGTATTTTTCTGATTTTGTTCGGAAACGTAAAATTTAGAAATGATAAATAATTATAAAATTTTAGAAATTCATGTTCTTCTCATTTAAAGAAAAATATAGTTTTATTATATAAATTATAAAATACCAAGTTTTGCCAATAAACCGATAAATAAAAAGTTTTCCGAAATTAAATATAAAGTGATCTTTCCATCATAATTAAATGTAACACATTAGATAATCGAGTTTTGTTTGTTAGTATAATAAAGATTAAAATTGACTAGGACAAATTTAGAGATTGTAACTAGCACATCTAGCATGACAACTTTTGAAATCTAAGGAAGACTTCTCGATTGTAGGATTTCGAGGACAAGTCTGAAATTCATCTCGGAGACATTACCCTCATTCCAGTCAAAACAAGGCAAGTACAATTTGTGTTAGTTTACCAATTATTTAGTAATCGTTTTATTGCAAGTTTAAATCACGATGCAACACGGAACTCTTTCTGAGAGCATTGACTGATTGACTGTTGGGTACTGGGGAGTAGTGTAATGAGTATGACCACATCCAAAGTAGTATACTGACTGTGTTAGCTTACCTCTCATACACACGGGGATAAGCCATATCGTATCAATAGGATACAACTGTACAATCCAATCCGGTCATATTCATTGCCTATTCACATCACAATATTTTAACTGCTGAAAAACTATTTATTTCAAATTGTTTAAAAGTGCATAACTCTATTATTATTTCAATTGTTGGATTATCATGAATTATACTTTGCTCCCTCCTAACTGGAGACCAACATTTTTAGGTGATTGCGTCATCGAGGATTTGATGTCTAACTCTGGTCTCGAAGAACTTGGAACCCCAGAATCTTAAGAGCTGGATTAGTGTTTATTTTTCTTTTGGAAACAAGTGTAATAATTGAATGTTGTATTAATGTTTGTTGTATTTCAGGCTTTACAAATTGAATAAAATAAAATGTTTTTATGTTTCGTTAGAATTTTATCTGCATGTGTTTCACTGCTTGATACAGCTTACTGTCGCTGTCTCAACAACGGTGCAGGATGGACATGATCCGATTCGACCCAAGAAATTAGGACCGGGTCGTGACAGCGCCGGTGGCCGGCGGAGTAGGCGCGCTGCCGGCGCTGCCGGCGCTACCGTCGGACGGTGCACGAAAGAGTGCGACGGTTGTGGGGCAGTGGCGGACGGAGGTCTTCGGTGGAGCCGGACGCGACTGCACGGAGGCGGAGGAGAAATAACAGAGGCGCGGCAGTTGGGTTCTCGAGCGGAGGTCCGACTAGCCAGCGGGAACGCGACGGAGTAAGGCAAGATGGAGAGGGGTTTTTCGGTGGATCGATGGACGCGAGAGAGCGGCGCCTGTGGAGGCTCGGCGCGGTGGCAGTGACCGGCGCGACGGATTCCAGGCGGTGGCGAGGGATTCTCGGCGGTAGAGCTCGCCGGGATACGGATGGGCGCGCTGGAGGACTGTGCTATGCAAGGCTCGGGACGGTACCGCTCAGATCTAGGAGGGGGCGGCTCGTCGGAGGCACAGGCGGCGGACAAGGTTGGCGCTGGAGGGAGCGCCGGCGTCGGTTGCGATCCGGAGCACGGTAAACTATCGACTGATCGGGTCGCCGGTCTCAGGCTGGAAGCACGGGGATTCGGCTTCGACGTTCCCCGGATGCGAGGGAGGTGAGCGAACTTCATTTTCCCCCTTTTCCTTTCATCTGGTGGTTTGTGGTTGTGATGACGGTAGTCGGGTTGATGGTTGCTGCGGTCGGAGTGGCCGCAGCGGTGATGGGTGTCGTCGTTGGCGGGTTGGCAGGAGGAATGGCAGGGGAGGAGATGGGGATGTGCTGGTGATGGAGATGGCGACCGGGTGCTGTCGGAACGGGGTCGGGAAGGAACAGGCAGTGTTGGAGGCCGGGATGATGGAGGTAACAGCGGCGGGTAACGCCAAGAGAGGTGGCGTGGAAGCTGAGTTAGGTTTTAGGATTGAGTCGTCGTGCCGGGAGTGTCCGACACAGCTAGGTGGACGTCCGGGATTGTCAGACGTGATAGAATTATTGTATTTGTATGGTGGGGATGTAGTAGACGGATGGCACAGACACGATGCAAAATTTGCGGATGGAAAATTTTCTAGAGGAGTACCTCTCCTTTTAGATAAATCATCTATTAATTTAAATCGATTTAAATCCAAATCAATCTAGATAAACTTCCCTTTAAATTAAATGCCTATTTAAACTAAAATCTTTTCCACATTTAAATTATAAAAATAACTCAAATATTCAATAAACAAAAGCTTAAATATCATTTCCATAAATATTAAAACATAGCATTAATTAATTTCAAAAATGAAGGTAATTACTTAAATATTAAATCATAAAGTTGCTTTTTATAAATAACAAAAATATGTTACTATACAAATTTCAAATTTAGCAAATTATTAAACCACAATTTCTAAATCACAATTTATTTGTAAACGACAAAAAATAACCTTTTTATAAAAATAAAAATAAAAATATTTATTACCTTTTTTGAACATGTACTTTCATATATAAAATAACATTTATAATAAAAAAAAATCTAAAATATGTACCTCGACATATATTCGCACTCGTCGAGCAATACGACACGCAAATCTCGCGCGCTACACAATACCACAATGTGAACTCGTATGCGAAGTACAAAATATATACAAAATAAATAAATAAAATCGTAGTAGAAATTTAGGGGGTTTACATCCTACCCAACTTAAAAGAATTTCGTCCTCGAAATTTAGGAAAAATTAGGGTGGGTAGGGTGAAGGGGATAGAAAGAGTTTAACTATGAGAAATCATAATTTAATTCATTAGACGAAGAGAAGAAACGTCATTCAACGAAAATTGACAATTTAATAACCAAAAGAATAAATCCATGGTGTAGTTTTGTAATGATCATGTGCATGACATCCTTCTGTGCCTATTTGGTCATACTGCCATCAATCCTAGAATCACCAAAATCTCAAAGATTTTTAATAAATTCCTCTATCTCATTCTAAGACTACTAATTCTATATTCGGGTCGCGTTAAATATCATCATGATCTTCGAGTAATCTCCATGGTTTTTATTAGTAATAAATCTTCAAAAGCTTCAATTTCTTCTCATTATTCATAATCCATAACACTTTCTTTTTCTTCTTTATTTTATTTAATTTTTCTTCTTAAGATTAACTCACAAAATTTATATTCCTTAAAATATATTCTCAATTTTTGTATCTCACAACATAAATTTCAATATGAACCAAAGTTTTGAATTCAAGGATTCTATATTCTTCTTCTTCCATCATATCTATATCTAGTTTCGTTCAAACTAAATTTTGACCTCATAATCTCTTTAAAATTTAAATTTAATAAATCATTCAGTCGGAGCAATCAAACTCTATCTTAGTCATGAAACTTCATATTTGTAATCATCATAGAAAATTTTCTTAGGATATCAATTTTTTTTTACCTTTTAATATTAGGTAGCTTCGAGATCTACTACATCAGCATCCTACTTATCACCTCATAAAAATTTCTCAATAATGGGTTTACCTTGAAGAACCGATTTGTCTCCTTCGAAAAATGATAGCACCTCTCTCAATTTCGCCACAAAAATTTCACTTATGCATATTTAATCACATTAATTAATTTTACCACTATTCTCCTCAAATGAGTTTTCTAATCTAACCTCTACTAACCGCGGGATGTCATTGTCACAGTTTATCTTTACATAAGAGAATCATAACGGAACAAGGCTGCATAAACTACAGAGAAATCATAGCGAAATACGAAGACACAATTTAATCGGAAGGGAGAAAGTAGGGTCGCAATATTGAAGAGCGAAAGATGTTATGTGTCTAAGTAAATAAAATAAAAATAAATAAATAAAGGACAATGGTTAAGCAATCAAGATAAAACACCAGGTTAAGCATTTAATATCGCAATCACATATTAGGTCAAAAAATTGAGTCGAGGTGGAGTCCATATCGGTACCTTGGTAAGGGTTATGGTTGAGTCTTTATGGCCCAAAAGTCGTACCATAAAAATATAGTACAAGGGGACGTGTTTTAGTGGAACATGATATACCTATATGAAGGTGAGCTCGTCTAGGTCTTGCATGTGAAATTTGTGGGAAGGAAAAGTCTAGTGTTGTGCTCCAAATATCAAAGTCACGATAGGGAACGCCGAATTATCAAAATAGAAAGTGGGTTTTCATAAGGTACTAATTAATGCACAAAAATAAAAGATTTAAAGCACGAAATAAAGATAATTAATGGAATCTTGTAGATCGAGGTAAAGATGAGTTAGGGACACAGTTTCTAGAGGGAAGATAGTCTCATAGATAAGGGTATGGTTAAGGGAATGAGTCTAATCATTTCTAAGTTCCAAACAATTAGATGGTCACGATAAAAGATCTAGATTTGAGGGAAGATCGAGTAAATCAAAGATATGGTCACATGGTTTTCGTAGATAACTAACTACACTTGTGTATTTGCAATATTATAATCATAGGTGGTAAGGCAATCTAATGTGGAATACTTCTATCTCACTAGGGTGACCTTACTTGCTCCTTGGTCCTCTTCCAATATATTATCTAATCTAAAATTTAAAGTTCCTCGAAATTCTCTCAATAAAATTTTCAAGATATTCTACCAAATTTCCTAATCATCTTAGGCTATCAAGTTTAATCCAAATTTAAATTTCTAATCAATCTCAAAATAACCCTTGTATATCGCAAATCGAATAATAATTTTTTTCTAAAATCTTAAACTCAACATTTAAATAAGTTTATCAGCCGAAATTCATACTACAAAATGGAACATTTAAATAACGCCCGAATTTAATTATATATCCTTCAAATGTGTATATCTAGCTTCCAATAAGTCACAACTACTCTTCAAATTTTTTTCACCAAAATTTAAATATCCATAATCAAGGCTTTAAACTCGAAATCTAAATAACTTTATAAAGCATAGATCACATGACGTAATTTAATACAAAAATATTTTACCAAAATTCCATCATCCTCAAATTTTGGTCAACCGTAAATCATAGTTTAAAATTTTATAATTAATTTATATCCCTCCAAAAGATGTATAGCCATAACTCAATAAATCATATATGTTCAAAGTCCTCCAAAATTAAAATGCAAAATCAAATCAATTTGTTTTCTCGATCTAGCTATCATCTTGTGTATATCACCTTGTAATATCAAATTAAAATTCCAACTATCTTTTGGAAGCGGTAATATGCTACTACCCAACTTGGAATTAACTAATCCTTAAAATCATATTTCTAGGAAAATAAATGCCTTTATAACTTAAATAGAATCTCAATGCATATTAATTGTCAATGCAATCCATCTAGCCATGTGTTTAACCTATGGGCATATGCTAGTGTAGTCATCTTACTAAACACGAAACTAAGAATTTACGGTAGAAGGAGTCAAGCAAGATGCAATTTAAGGAGGTCGAACGAGAGTTCGGAATTTGAAGTCAAGAAAGGATGTCAAGTAAGTGGATGAGATTCTAGACACTAATCCTATATTGCAGGCCCGATCGGTACAGTCATGTAACCGAAACGGCAAACTAGACCTGTATGGGCCACCACAAAAACATGTTATGCCCCAGTCCTAAAATACGTAGGACTAGGAACGTAGTCATGCCAGCTGTATACATACGAGTAACTATACGGCTCGTATGTATATATAAGCTGTAAATGTAGAAAGCCAAGACACTAAATCTCATCTAAAAATAAATAATGATATAAAAGCGACTTTGAGTTTGTCATGTACAAAATAGTTGGGCGGAGACAAATCTACTACCAACTAAATTAAATATGGAAAAATATACAAGAAAAGAATTGAGCAAGCGAGAGCAAGTGACGAGTCCAAGAGCAATCATCACGGAGGAAGAAAGACATGGCCTTAGCTAGAGCACATGCAAGAAATCACAAACACACACCTAGAGAAATTACAGGTCCTCAGAGGGACGTAACAAGATGTTGGTGTTTTTTGCCTTTAGACTAGAAAAGATAGTCCCACATCGGCTACACCAAATGGTGAGTATCTCAATATAATGCATTGCTTGTGTTGAGGTGTGCACATGAGGTGTAGTGGGGCACAAGTTTGTGCCATGTGGGAGTATTTTCCTAGAAGGAAAAAGGATTAAATCCAACAAGGATGCAAGTTGATTTTTGTTGTGCGGACTCGGACTCGGACACGGACTCCAGGATGTCTCGTGCATGCACAGAAGTGTTCGGGGGGTAGGCGTGGACTGGCACACTTCTATGCTGATTGTGGGATGATCTAAAATATTAAACTCTATTTTTGAGTATTGGTATTTTAGTCCCACATCGGATATGAGAAGAGGTGAAGTCTCAACTCCACTCTATAAATAGAGCCCCTTGGCCTCCTTTGAAAGATGCACCAAGAAGAGAGTTAAGGGAGTCTGTAAAATCCAGGAAGCCCGTTCAAGTCTCAAATATTGACTTATGAGCGTTCCAGAAGTTCTTCGTGAACTTGCTGGTTCCTGGGAGCAGATCGTGTTGGGGCGAATCTTGCTTTGAGCAACGGTGATCTTAATCACCCCAGCAAGAACCTTTCCTCTTCTTTTTTCTTCTTTCTTCTTCTTCATCTGAGTTGTAACTCAGTTCTGTCCGTCTGTAACTACAATTGCAAGGAAGAACATGAGATTTATTTTCTGAACTCAGTTCTGTCCGTCAGCAACTGCGATTGTGAGGAAGAACGTGAGTTTTTTTTTCTGATTATTGTTGCTTTTGTAATCAGACTTATATTATAGTGTTCCTCCTAGATCTCGAGAATAATCAGAAGGTGAACGTTTGTTGAACCTCTGATCTCGACATCGAGTCTACCATCTTTGATCAAGCCCCGGGACTAACAATCTCAAAGTAAGATCCTTGTAGATGGAGAACTCTCGTGCTTCTCTCATCGATACCAGCTTTACAAGTTGGAGAAATTCGACGGAGAACATTTTCAAATCTGGAAGAGGAAGGTCACCCTTAATCTTCAACTCGTGGACGTAGACCATGTGTTGATTGAGGATGAACCGACAATTCCAGAAGGAGGAACTGCCGATGCTATTGCTGCTGCACTCGTCAAGCAAAGCAAATGGAAGAGAGAAAACAGCATATGTAAACTGCTGATTCTCAATTCTATGGAAGACTCTCTGGGAGAGTCATATTCCAAGAAGGAGAATGCCAAAAAGATCTGGGATTCTTTGGGTAAGCTATATGAAGATGATGAGAACAGGTCCAAAATCATCATCGTCGAGAAGTACCACAAGTGGCTCTTCGAAGACGAAATGGCGATGCTACCTCAAGTAAAGGAATTCCTGAAGTTGCGCCAGAAGTTAGATGACGAGAAGATGCCCCTCGTCGACAAGTTTGTCGTTGGAGGGATAGTCTCGAAACTTCCTGCTGGTTGGAGCAACTTCTATGCTAGAATGCATCGGAAGAAGCTGGACATTAGCTTGGAAGATCTTCTACAAGAGATCCACGTTGAGGACGAAATTCGATCTCAACAGAAGATGGACTCTCTGTCCAAACAACTGGCTAAGGCCAACTTGGTGCAGACAAGAGAGTTCAAGGGGAAGCAGGTGGCTTCTCATCACAAGAAGAAGGACTCCACTAATCTAAAAGTGAACGGTCCTTCATTCAAGCAACAGAAGTCCAAGTCCCACGTGACTTGCTTCAACTGTGACAAGAATGGCCACTACATGAGTGAATGCCAATCCAAGCCCAAACCAAAATAGCAGGTATAGCTAAACTTGGTTATTTTGATTACTTAACTTGGTTGCTATTATTGCACAGGTTGAGTTATCTAGCGTGGTAGCTAACTAGTGGTCTGATACTAGGGCATCTGACCACGTGTGCTCTCAAATGAGCTAGTTGTTCACCAAGGACGAGTCATGTTATGACGAAGGTCTCGATGGCGAACATATATCTAGCAGAAGTTCTGAAGATCGAGACAGTGGTTATTAACTACCGACAAGGACACTGGAATGCGTGTTGCACGTACCAGAGATTTTTCGGCGATCTGATCTCAGAAAGTCTGTTATCTGATACAGACTTGAAATATGGACATTCGTACTAGCCAGATGGTAATTTTTTGGCGAGGAACATGCTTCGAAAATGTTCGGTGCTGAAGGAATGTTCGAACTTCTGTTGATGGTGATGAAGTTACTTCATTGAGTAGACTGAGAGTTGTTCTATGACAGAAGCAGACTCAAGCTGTCCTACCGGGACCTTATCTTCGGAATGTGGGGGTAAGGAGGTGGAGGAGTTTAAGGTCTGTGCAGATATAAGACTGCTGGGAAGCTGCTCAGACGATTGAACTAAAGTACTGATCATCTGGAGTTAGTACACTCAGATATCTGTGACTTTTATCAATTCTCCACAGAGGTCGGTTCGAAGTGTTTCTCGAAGTGCACGTTCGCATGACTTCTCAAGTAGAAGGATACAGCATTCGAGTAGTTCAGAGACTTCAGGGCTAAAGCTGAACGTTAAACCGATCTACAACTACTCAGAAGTGATCGAGATATAGAGTATAGGTCTCATGAATTCGTATCGTTCTGCAAAGAACATGGAATCATCAATGAGACTACTGCTTCGTATTCTCCTTAATCTAACGGGATAGCGGAGATGAAGAACAGAACGTTAACAGAAATGATGAACTCAATGCTGCTAACCGCGGGTCTTCCTAAATGCTACTGGGGAGAAGCTGCATTGACGGCCACTTTTATTCTAAATAGAGTGCCATATGCAACTTCGGACGTAACTCCTCATGAACTCTGGTTCAAAGTCAGACCAAACTTTAATGTCATTCGAGTGTGGGGGTGTCTGGCATATGTGAAGCTCCCAGATCTGAAGATTCAGAAGCTAGGGATAAAGACTACGAAGGCGATCTTCTTGGGGTATGCCAAGAAGAGTGATGCTAGGAGATTTCTTGATATTGAGTCAAATTATATCATCGAATCTCGCGATGCTGAATACTTTGAAGACAAGTTTGTAAAAGACAAAAACATTGTTCTTTCGGACATTCCGAAAAATGATGTAGGTGCAAATGAGACTAAAATCTCATATGAGCCAGTAGTCCAAGAAGAATCTGTTGTTGATGAAACAACTCTTGTACCAGAACTCGCAGGGCCGTCAGCTAAGCGAGCGAGGAGACCGAAAGACTTCGGAGATGATTTTGTCACCTATCATGTGGAAGCAGATCCGCTTACCTATGATGAAGCGATGAAGACCAGAGATGCTATCTTCTGGAAGGAGCAGTGAATGACGAGTTTGACTCTATCACCTCCAATAACACATGGGTGTTGGTAGATCTACCTGAAGGAGAAAAGCCCATCGGATGTAAATGGATCTTCAAGAAGAAGATGAAGGCAGATGGAACTATTGACAAGTTCAAGGCCAGGCTGGTAGCCAAGGGATTTTCTCAGAAACAGGGGATAGACTACTTTGACACGTACGCTCCAGTAGTCCGGATGACCACCATCAGGATGTTAATCGCTCTAGCAGCTATACATAAGTTGGTGATACATCAGATGGATGTAAAGACTGTATTCCTGAATGGGGAGCTGACCGAAGAGATTTACATGCAACAGCCAGATGGATTTGTCGTCAAAGGTCTTGAAGACAAAGTCTACAAGTTGGTGAAATCATTGTATGGTTTGAAGCAAGCTCCCAAGATGTGGCATGAGAAGTTTGACAAAGTTATTAGGTCAAACAGCTACAGAGTCAGCGAGACGGACAAATGTGTTTACACAAAGTTCGCTGATGGAAGAGGAGTCATCGTTTGTCTGTACGTGGACGACATGCTAATCCTAGGTACGGATATAGGATGTGTCACAGAGATAAAAAAGTTCCTCTCAACCAAGTTCAGTATGAAGGACTTGGGGGATGCAGATGTCATCTTGGGCATAAAGATCATCCGGACAGACACTGGAGTAGCGCTGTCACAATCTCACTACATTGAGAAGATGCTCACACGCTATGGGTATAAGGATCTTCCAGGGATCGATACGCCATACAGGTGTGATCAGAAGCTGAAGCCAAATTCAAGGGAAAGCGTCAGACAGCTGGAGTATTCTAGCGTTATCGGAAGTTTGATGTACGCAACCACTGCCACAAGGCCTGACATAGCTTTCGCCGTAGGAATGCTGAATCGGTTCACAAGCAACCCAGGGGTTGAGCACTGGAAAGCTGTGAAGCGGGTGATGAGATATCTCAAGAAAACTCAGACATATGTACTGCACTACAACGGGTATCCGACAGTAGTGGAAGGCTTCAGTGATGCTAGCTGGTGTTCAGAGGTAGAAAGCGAGAGATCCACAGGTGGATATGTCTTTTCCTTGGGTGGAGCTGCTATATCGTGGAAGTCGAAGAAGCAGACTATACTCTCTCGTTCCTCCATGGAATCTGAATTCTATGCACTTGAAACTGTAGCAGATGAAGCAGAATGGCTTCGGGAGCTCATGTATGATCTTCCAGTGGTTGGGGCTCAGATACCGGTGATACCGATATACTGTGACAACCAGGCGACTGCGGCGGTGGCATCAAATGACCTCTTCAACGGGAAGAAGGGGACAGTACGGTTGAAGCACAGGGCAGTACACGATCTTATCAAAAGAGGTATAATTACAGTGGTTGATGTTCGGAGTCAGAAGAACCTGGCAGATCCGTTCACAAAGGGCCTCAAGCGCCAGTTGGTCGATGACACAGCTTGTAAAATGGGCTTGAAGGCATTCTGATAGTGTGTCTTTGTAATCCTACCATAAAGTTTTATGCTATTAGTTCAAAGAGAAATCTAATAGGCATCTAACTTTTGGTTCAAAGGAGGATCACTGACTGGGAAACTATCAGGTAACAGTGGGTACTTGTTCTCTGGAACATGGAAGGGATACGGACCCATAACCACTGTTGTCTACTATGTATTTTTCTGCGGAAAAACAGATCCTGTGGAAGGTTGGCTTAAACGCCTTAATGAGTTCTCAGGCAGAGTGAATGCCTGGTGTGCTTTACAGGAAGCACAGTAGAGCAGTACTACAAGGAGTGAATCTCCATGCTACAGTGGGGTGACTCCACCATGAGGTTCCCAGGTAGGGGTAATGCCTCGGCTTTGCAAGCCAAGTCACAGCGGCGTAGCACCACAAATAGGCAGGTAGCCTAATGCTGTATGACGTAATTAAAGAGTTGTAGACAGCACTACAAAGGGGAGGATGGCCCCATGTTACAGTGGCACGACACCACGATGAGGTACCCAGGTAGGGGTAAAGCCTCGGCATTGCAAGCCATGTCGTTACGGCATAACACCGCAAGGAAGCCATAGGCTTCATGCTGGGTAGTTTGGCACTACAAAGAGGCTTGTGACCTCATGCTATAGTAGTATGACACTACGATGAGGTTCCCAGGTAGGGGTAATGCCTCGTCTTCAGGCCATGTCATAGCGGCGTAGTACCGCAAGGAAGCGCAAGGCTTCATGCCATATCTCTTTAATAAAGAACTCACCTACAGTGTATGGAAAGAGATATCAGGCCGTCTCTTGAGGGTAAACTTGTAGACGCCCAAAATTATACACTGAAACCAGGCTGGCACAAGGCCTTCAATGTGCAACCAGAAGCACAGTTGATGTCATTATGTGAGTAGGAAGAATTACAGTTATGGTGCAGAATTCAAGGCTTAGTCCATTCTTGTATCATGCTGTTATTTAACCTATGCAGGAAGATTCAAGTCGTAGCGACATCTCTCCTAATGCATGATGGGCAGTCACTGTGGGGAACGCTCAACCCATATATTGAGATATGTGGGGGATTGTTGGTGTTTTTTGCCTTTGGACTTGAAAAGATAGTCCCACATCGGCTACACCAAGTGGTGAGTATCTCAATATAATGCATTGCTTGTGTTGAGGTGTGCACATGAGGTGTAGTGGGGCACAAGTTTGTGCCATGTGGGAGTATTTTCCTAGAAGGAAAAAGGATTAAATCCAATAAGGATGCAAGTTGATTTTTGTTGTGCGGACTCGGACTCGGACATGGACTCCAGGATGTCTCATACATGCAAGAAAGTGTTCGGGGGGTAGGCGTAGACTGGCACACTTCTATGCTGATTGTGGGATGATCTAAAATATCAAACTCTATTTTTAAGTATTGGTATTTTAGTCCCACATCGGATAGGAGTAGAGGTGAAGTGTCAACTCTACTCTATAAATAGAGCCCCTTGGCCTCCTTTGAAAGATGCACCAAGAAGAGAGTTAAGGGAGTCTGTAAAGTCCAGGAAGCCCGTTCAAGTCTCAAATATTGACTTATGAGCGTTCCAGAAGTTCTTCGTGAACTTGCTGGTTCCTGGGAGCAGATCGTGTTAGGGCGAACCTTGCTTTGAGCAACGGTGATCTTAATCACCCCAGCAAGAACCTTTCCTCTTCTTCTTTCTTCTTTCTTCTCCTTCATCTGAGTTGTAACTCAGTTCTGTCCGTCTGCAACTGCGATTGCAAGGAAGAACGTGAGATTTATTTTCTGAACTCAGTTCTGTCCGTCAGCAACTGCGATTACGAGGAAGAACGTAAGTTTTTCTTTCTGATTATTATTGCTTTTGGAATCAGACTTATATTATAGTGTTCCTCCTAGATCTCGAGAATAATCAGAAGGTGAACATTTGTTGAACCTCTGATCTCGACATCGAGTCTACCATCTTTGATCAAGCCCCGGGACTAACACAAGATACAGGAAGAACATGTCATATAAATACTGAATATAAAATATGCCACAATCAAAGAAAGTGACAAGACTACAAAAAGGTAATCTAACCATACTAAAGTGATCATGCAGATGAGAAACAATCCTTCGACGCATGAGCCCTGGCTGTAAATGGGATCGGCATAGTCCCCATATAGGGCACCAGGGGCCTATGTCCGTAACGTTCGAAGATCATCAGAGGGCATCATGTGCAAGGGGCTACGTCCATAACTCTCTAGAAAGCGTCAGAGGGCACCTGGAGCCTGCATCTCCGGCAGAGCGCACAGGTAAGCAGGAAAGTGCAAAAAAGCCCATACGTCAGGTATTGTTCTCTCCACCCAATGTACCTGTCAAGTCGCATCCACGACCATGTACCTCTACTAACTGCTAAGTCTTCTAACACGCCTGTATTAGCATTTAGTCCTAACGCATGTGCATGGGGGATCAGTCCACACGCAAGAACCTCTACATGTTACTCATCTTACACATCCTCGTGGTATAACTGTGTCAAGGTATATGCGATGTACTACAGACGGTAGTCCCTTAACTCTAGGTTCATGTGCAACCAAAGGATAGTAACAAAGTAAACTAATAATCACTGAGCATTTAGTAAATCAAGAAATGTAATAACTGGAATTAATGAACAGTGATATGTAATAAAATACAGACTGAATATTGGTAAGGTATCTTGCCTAGTGTGTCGCCTGGTGTGGTGCGGTGATCTGCCAAGTCTCGGTTGTCCAATAGCTATGTTCGATGTAGGTATCCGAAATTCGCAAGAAAATAGAAGATATGATCAGCCAGGATCAAGACTTGACAATAGATGAGGATTTGTAGAAAACAAGATGTTTATACCATGTTTGGAAAATATAATAGTTAAAACTAGATTTTTATTAAAAAGTATATTTTTGGCAGATACTTTAATAATCAAAAATCGTTTTAGGCTAACTCTATGTATGTCAACACATATTTTTGTAGATAGAAAACCATATTTTATTAGTAAAAATAATTTGGATAAATATTAATAATCTGGAAATCATATAGGGTTCTAAAACCATTATTTAAAATAAAGACCAAGCCAAGTATAATATTTATATATATATATATATATATATATATATATATATATATATATATATATATATATATATATATATATATATATATATATATATATATATCTGTAGATACATTCTTTGCAAGAAAATTTGAAAATATTTTTATATCTAAATATAAAAATTAACTACTAATAATAAAAATCATAATCATACAAAAGTAAAATAATACTACTGGTATAATATTAACAGTAAATATAATAATAACACTAATAACAATAATAGTAATGATACTAATAAATCTTTTAACAAAGTATACTTATGTGTAAATATAATAATAACAATAATAATAATAATGATGATTATATCATTTTTAATAATACTAATAAAAATAATAATAACAGTAAAGTATAATTAATAATAATAATAATAATGATAATAAACAGTGTATGATATAATAATAAATAAAAGGATAATAATAATAATAATAATATTAATATTAATATTAATAAATAACACAACACTATACAGCTGTTCCAAAAAAATTGAAGAGAGAAAGTATGGGAGAGAAATCAAGAAGGGGAAAAGAGTGAAGGACGGGATTACCGAGGCGAATGGGCGCCGATGGCCGAGGGAGGAGGCGCTCTGCCGGCGCTGCCGGCGGGCGGTGCACGAAAAAGTGCGGCGGCCGCGGGGCAGTGGCGGACGGAGGTCTTCGGCGGAGCCGGACGCGACTGCGCAGAGGTGGAGGAGAAATAACGGCGGCGCGAAAGTCGGGTTCTCGAGCGGAGGTCGGCGGAGGTCCGACTAGCTGGCGGGAACGCGGCGGAGTAAGGAAAGATAGAGAGAGGTTTTTCGGTGGATCGATGGACGCGAGGGAGCGGCGCCTGTGGAGGCTCGGCGCGGTGGCAGTGAGCGGCTCGACGGATTCCAGGCGGTGGCGAGGGATTCTCGGCTGTGTAGCTCACCGGGACGCGGATGGGCGTGCTGGAAGACTGTGATGTACAAGGCTCGGGGCGGTGCTGCTCAGATCTAGGAGGGGGTGGCTCGTCGGAGGCGCTGGCGACGGACAAGGGTGGCGCTGGAGGGAGCACCGACGTCGGTTGCGATCCGGAGCGCGGGAAACTCTCGACTGATCGGGTCGTCAGTCTCAGGCTGGAAGCACGGGGCTCCGGCTTCGACGTTCACCGGACGCGGGTGAGGTGAGGGAACTTCATTTTCCCCCTTTTCCTTTCATCTGGTGGTTTGTGGTGGTGATGACGGTAGTCGGGTTGATGGTTGCTGCGGTCGGAGTGGCCGTAGCGGTGATGGGTGTCGTCGTTGGCGGGTTGACAGGAGGAATGCAGGAGAGGAGATAGGGATGTGCTGGTGATGGAGATGGCGACGGGGTGCCGTCGAAATGGGGTCGGGGAGGAACAGGCAGTGTTGGAGGCCGGGATGATGGAGGTGACAGCGGCGGGTAACGCTAGGAGAGGTGGCGTGGAGGCTGAGTTAGGTTTTAGGATTGAGTCATCGTGCCGGGAGTGTCCGACACGGCTGGGTAGACGTCCGAGATTGTCGGACGTGATAGAATTATTGTATTTGTATGGTGGGAATGTAGTAGACGGGTGACACAGACACGATGCACAATTTGCGGATGGAAAATTTTCTGGAGGAGTACCTCTCCTTTTATCGGAGGTGGGAATTCCTAGTTGGATAGGGATTGGGAGGATTTAAATCCTACTTAGATAAATCATCTATTAATTTAAATCCAAATCAATCTAGATAAACTTTCCTTTAAATTAAATGCCTATTTAAAATAAAATCTTTTCCATATTTAAATTATAAAAAAACTCAAATATTTAATAAACAAAATCTTAAATATCATTTCCATAAATATTAAAATATAGCATTAATTAATTTCGAAGATCAAGGTAATTACTTAAATATTAATTCATAAAGTTGCTTTTTATAAATAACAAAAATATGTTACTATACAAATTTCAAATTTAGCAAAATATTAAACCATAATTTCCAAATCACAATTTATTTGTAAACGACAAAAAATAACCTTTTTATAAAAATAAAAATAAAAATATTTATTACCTTTATTTGAACATGTACTTTCATATATAAAATAACATTTATAATAAAAAATATTTTTCTAAAATATGTACCTCGACACATATTCGCACTCGTCGAGCAATACGACACACAAATCTCGCATGCTACACAATACCACAATGCGAACTCGTATGCGAAGTACAAAATAAATAAAAAAAATTTAGTAGAAATTTAGGGGGTTTACACCTCCAACAGAACCGCATAAGGATGTCCACGTGTTTAGAGCCGCATTGAAGACCTTGAATCGATCCGCATAAAGAGCTTTGGAATTTTGGTGGATCGTGCCAGCTATAGAGATTTTCTTTGTTTTTCTAGGAGCACGCCATTATGTCAGAGTCATCATTGCGGCTTTATGTCAGAGCTGTCAATTCTCCTTTATGTCAGAGCTGTCTTGTTACGTCAGAGCATTAAATGAGGCCGCTTCTTGATGGCCAGCTGTAGAGGCGAGCCGCATAAGGCCACGTGGCTTTTACCCGAGCCGCATGGCTACATTGGGGATTTTTGAGCCGCATGAAGCTCTAGGGGATTCTTGAGCCGCATGAAGCTCTGAGAGATTCTTTGAACCGCATGAGACTCCCTCTGTTTTGAGCCGCATGGACTTTCATGTTCTTTTCCATGCTTCTACAAGACCCCTTTCAAAGTTTTCAATTTATAAAATTGAAATACTTTGAATAAGAAGCATGCCTATGTCCACATAAGCTCTTCTGGCCGCAAAAGATGTTCTGGCCGCATGGACGTCCTAGCCGCATGGACTTCCTAGCCGCATGGACTGCCTGGCCGCATGGACTTCTTAGCCGCATGGACTGTTCTTGCCGCATGTTGTCCTCTTTACCACGTATGCGTCTCATTTAATGACCCTTAATTTTGTCTTGATTTGTTTCGGATTTGAAGCCGCCTTTTGGGGCCGGATCCCAAGGGTCAGTTTTTAAATATCCAGATTTGCCTCGACGACCGAAGCGTCGATTTTGTTCTTTAGGCGGCGCACGGATCGAAGCGTCCATCGGTCTATGAGCCCCCCTGTTCGCCTATAAATAAGAGTAACTTTTTACTTTATTCTTTTATTCGAACCTCTCTTGCCCTAGGTTGCCGTCTTCTTCTTCTTCCTCTTCGATCATTCGATGGCCCCCAAGACTTCCAAGGCTGCGGCGAAGGGTAAGGTAGTGGCTTCTTCGTCGACTGCGGCGCCTGAAGTTCATCCCGACGTTCATCCCGCCATTGCTAGTAAGGATTTTGGGAGAAATTGCATAAACTCAGAACCTAACCATCATGGCTATGTCGCATATTTTATGCGCGGGCCTTCTTCGTCTGTTCAAATTGTATGTGCCGCATGTACATCCCATGTCCGAGCCGCATGGGGGTATACCCCATGTCAGAGCCGCATAAGAGTAGTCTAGTGGCCGCATAATCACTTTACAAGCTGAACCGCATAAGGACCCGTCGAACAGAGTCGCATAAGTCCCTCTGAACTGAGCCGCATGAAGCCCCATAGGACCGTATAAGCCCCCCTTTGAACTGTGCCGCATAAGGCCCCGCGTAGCAGAACCGCATATGCTCATCTGGACTGGGCCGCATAATGCCCCGTTAAGCAGAACCGCATAAGCTCATCTGAACTGAGCCGCATAAGCTTACGCTAATTAGTGCCGCATAAGCTTATGTTCCAACAGAGCCGCGTGAGCTCTTTTAAACAGAACCGCATAAGCTCCAAAATACTAAGTTGGTTTCACCTGGTCGTCTTCTAACTTTGTTTCTTTTATCTCTGATTCTTGCAGCATCCCTGTCGAAGGCTGAGATCGTTGTGAAGGAGGAGATGCTGCCTCCTTTCATCAAACAAGAGTAATCATTCGTTAAGGAGGAGGTGATACCAAAAATGGAGGAAAAAGAAGAGCTAGCGCCTATATGGGTCCCAACATTGAAGTTGCTGTAAAGGAGGAGCACCAGTCTGAGGGTGGTAGTATTGGGAGTTCTGACCCTCCTGCCCCTAACGAGGATCGTACTCAAATAGATCCTTCATATGTGAAATGGTTGAGGGAATGGTATATGTGCCCCTACAACTAGGATTCGGGGGCTCCAATAAATGTCTTTTGCCTTGATATTTCTATCTATCTTTAGCTGTAGTTTATGTTTCGCTTCTTTTGGACATCAATGTAATCTTTTTTCTTCTTATCTGAATGAGACGATGGAGAACTTTTTTGGCTTGTTCATGAGATGTAGTCATGTGAATGTAACTGATTTTGAATGAACAGAATACATTCGCTTCATCCTTTGCTTGTAGTAGTTTCCCTAATGGAAGACTTTTTGTGGACCTATTATCCTTGGCGTACTCCGGTCTTTGGTACGGATAATAAGTCGAGAGGAAAACCAACATACTTGCTCAGAGGTAATGAGAACGTGGTAAATATGAGGGTTTCTTCGATGGAGCCTTCCTACTCAGAGGTAATGAGGACGTGGCAGGAGTGGGCTCCATGAAGGGTACATAGACCAACTCAGAGGTAATGAGGACGTAGAAGTTCTACGTGAGGGGTGGTTTGTTTTTTGATGGAAGAAAAATAACTCAGAGGTAACATCGACTTGGTTGTTTCGGGAAATTTGTGGATCTGTTACCCTTTTTCTGCACTGAAAGTGCGGGTATTGGATATTGAGGAGGGAGCTCTTTTAGGAAAAAAGTTCAGAGGTATGATCATACTTGACTTACTACCTAAAAGATGCTTTATAGATTCATCTAGAGTGACCAGAGTGTAAGTTCAGCGGTACCAGAGGGTACATAACTCAACAATTTGGGAGATTTGGAGTCAGAATGTAAGTTCAGCGGTACCAGAGGGTACATAACTCAGCAATCTGGGAGATTTGGAGTCATAATGTAAGTTCAGCGGTACCAGAGGGTACATAACTCAACAATCTGGGATTTAGAGGATGTCGTTTTAGACATAATACTTCTTCAGGAACTTGTCGTTGATGGGAAACATGAGCAAGTCTCTGTTTTATTTTGCGAGGCGGTAAGCACCATTGGAGAATACAGCCTCGATGACAAATGGGCCTTCCCACTTTGGCTGGAATTTGCTGGCAATTTTGTGGATCATAACCATCGGCCTTCGAACTGCCATAATGATATCGCCTACTTGGAATATTCTGATTTTAACCTTCTTATTAAAAGCTCCCGAGATACGTGCTTGGTAAAGCTCGATTCGTTGTTGAGCTAACAGGCTCTTGTCATCTAGAGCCTCCAACTCTTGTAACCGGCGATGGTGATTATCATCCGTTGTCAGTCGATAGGTAAGGGCGACACGAAGCGAGGGGATTTGAGTCTCCAAGGGGAGAACTACCTTACTGCCATAGACTAGAGAGAACAAGGTATTCCCAGTGGCTGTCCGGACTGTAGTACGGTAAGGCCAATAAGCATTCGTCGAGCTTTTCATTCCAGTCACGTTTGTTTGAGGACACGAACTTCTTGAGCAGCTTGATTATAGTTTTATTGAACGCTTCTGCCAACCCATTCGTTGCTAGATTGTACGGTGTTGAAGCAACATTCTGGATTCGGTGTTTGTCACAAAATCGATAGAAGGTGTGGCTTGCGAACTGCAGACCGTTGTCGTGGATGATCCTTCGGGGCAGTCCAAAGCGATAGATGACGTGATGCTTGAGGAAGCTGATCACGTTTGATGTCTTCACTTCTGCCAGCGGAATAGCCTCCGCCCATTTGGAGAAGTAATCTGTGATTGCGAGTATGAAGCGGTGTCCTCGTGATGAAGGCAGAGTAACCGGACCGATGATGTCCATTCCCCATACTTCGAATGGCCAGGATGCCACCGTCGGATGTAGAAACTCGGATGGCTGGTGGATAAAATCTGCATGGACTTGACAGGCCTTGTACTTTCTTGCATAGTCTATCGCATCTGCTACCATCGTAGGCCAGTAATAGCCCATTCGGTGAAGATGGTCTTACAGTTTTAGGCCAGGCTGATGGGCACCGCAGACGCCGTCGTAAGCTTCGCGTACAGCTTCCTTGGCTTCTGTATTTGACAGACACTAGAGCAGTAATCTATCGTATGATCTCCGATACAGCATTTTCATCTCTGTATCGTAAAAGAATTTGAGGGAACGTCTTCTGATAGAAGTGGCTTCCTTTGGATTCTCGGGCAGGATGTCGTAAACTACGAAGTCCATGAATGGTTGTCTCCAGTCTGGTGCTTCGTCGACTGTCAGAGCGGAGTAACTCTCAACACATTGAACATTATTCTTGGGACAGACCAATTCACGGCCTATTATGTCAACCAGATGATGAGCCTGATTCGGTACCGCTAGGGAAGCGGCCAGGCCTGCTAGGGCATCGGCTTCAATATTCTAGAGTCTGGGAACATGTTCTATAAAGAATCCTTCCAAGGACGAGATGATGTCGATCGCTATTTGGTGATAAGGGATCATATCTTCATGGCGAACTTCGTATGAACCCCGGATCTGATTGACGATTAACTGCAAATCGCCGTATGCTTCAAGATACTCTACCCCCAGATCCTTTGTAAGTTGAAGGCTAATGACCAAAGCGTTGTACGGCCACATTGTTTGAACGGGGCTCCGTGAGGAAGTAAGCCCGATTGATCACCAGCCCGGAGAAAGAAATCAACACCCCTCCGACTCCAACGACGATGTTGCCCTTGGGCCCAGTTCTCGAAGCGCCGTCGAAGAACATTCGCCATATGGCGTCATGGGAGACCGCATTTGAATTGGCGACCTCATCTGGTATCTCTTCATATATTCTGGTTGTTTTCGAGCCTGGATGGGCTACTAAAACGTTTGCCAGAGCTTGACCTTTAATAGCCTTCTGTGGGACGAAGATCATGTGATATGGAGACAATAATATCGCCCAGGTAGCAAAACGAGAGCTGAGTGCCCCTGGTTTGGTCATGAGGACCCTGAGAGGGTTGACACATGATATTATGTGTATGGTTTATCCCGTGACGTAGTGTCGCGTCTTCTGAATGACGAACACTAGAGCAAGACACTCCTTTTCCATGGCACTGTATCTGTATTCTGGCCCCATCATCTTTCGACTGAGGTAGTATATAGCTTGCTCGTGGCCTGCATCATTGTTTTGTGCTAGCAGAGCACCGAGAGAATGTTCCATCGCTCGTACATAGAGCAGGAATGGCCTTCCAGCAACCGGGGCTACCAGGACTGGAGGGTTCGACAGATATTCTTTGATACTGTCGAAGTCGTGCTGGCATTCCTCATCTCATATGAATGAAACACCCTTCTACATGAGGTGGGTGAATGGCTGACATCGTCCGGAGAGGTTAGAGATAAACCTCCTGATGTAGGCCAGCCTCCCTTGAAGGCCTCGGAGTTCACGAAGATTTCTCGGGGGACCCATCTCCATGATTGCCTTCGTCTTCTCAGGGTCTATGTGGATACCCTGGGAAGTAATGATGAAACCCAAGAACTTTCTGCTGGATACGCCCAAGAAGGATTTTGTGGGATTCATCTTCAAATTGTGCGCTCGCATCAGGTCGAACACTGTCCTCAGATCATGCAGATAATCTTCCTTAGAGCGGCTCTTGACGGCGATGTCGTCGACGTAGCATTCCACTGTCTTGCGCAAGTGGTCTCTAAAGATAATGGTCATAGCTCTTTGATAGGTGGTGCCAGCATTCTTTAAACCGAAAGGCATGACTGTGTAGCAATATGTGCCAATTGGTGTTCGAAATGATGTATGCTTTTGTCATCAGGGAACATCTTGATTTGGTTGTACCCCAAGAAACCATCCGTAAATGACATACGCTCGAAGCTGCAGGTATTGTCAATCATGATGTCTGTGATAGGAAGGGAGAATTCATCCTTAGGATACGTCTCATTCAGATTATGAAAGTCGATGCATATTCAAATCTTTTTATTCTTCTTGAGGACTGGTACTATGTTGGCGACCCAATCTGGGTGTTGCTGCTCTCGAATGAAGCCGCTAGCTATCAGTTTGTTGACCTCCGCTTCGATAGAGTTTATGACGTCTGGGCGAAACCGTCGTTGATGTTGCTTGACCAGTTTTACGTCCGGACGAATGTTGAGTTTTTGATGTGTTACCTCGAGATTCAGTCCTGGCATGTCTTTGTAGCTCCAGGCGAACACGTCGATGTATTCTCTGACGAGTTGCAGTAGCGATTTTTGCTCTTTGTCTATCAGATTCTTGCGGACGAAGATGGGCTTTGGAGAGGACTCATCACCGAGATCAATTTGCATAACCTTATCTTCGGTAGGAGGCTCTCTTTGTTCGAACCGCTTCTCCCATTGTGCATCTAGCTGTTGTGCCCACGGCTCTAACTCAAGAAGTTCAGGAATGTCTTTATCTTCTTCATAGGCGTCTGCGAATGCCATATTGACGGACAAAACTTGCCTGAATACGTCCCCGATGCTGACATCCGAATCGAAAGTTGGTGATCCGGTTTAGTGTGAATGTCAGTCGTATTCCTCGTCTGAGCTTTCAGGGGTCATTGCAGGTGTAACATAACCTAGCCCACATCTGGTTTTGTTGTAGTAATCTCGTAGTTTCCTAGCGGGGACCGGCAATTGTAAGGGTAATCGCCGTCCAATGCCGTAGTTCAAGCCTGGCGTAGTTACCAGATCATACCCCTATTTTTGCATGAGGTACTTGGATCGGGAACTATACAGATAAAGGGGTAGTCTCCCGATGTCGGGTTTGAGATCAACTTCTTCTATCCTGAAGGGTTGTGGATTATTCTTCCAGCCGAAGATGATTGGATGATCCTCTCCCTCGACTATGTAGTAAGCGTCTTCCACTGGAGTAAGTTGGTTTATGGTGTAGACATTTGTCACATATGTGTGTAGGTGGGTGCCTATACCGTGTTCCATAGCATACATTGTACAAAGCTTATTAAGCTCGAGGTAGTTCAAAGATAGCCCTTTATTGATGAAGTAAGGTATCTTTTCTAGTGGGATTACATCATCTGCGGATGGAGCATCAGTGTGAGCAGCCACATACTTGGCCAACTCTGACTCTTCTTCAGCCACCCCCTGTGTTTATAAAGACTGAGAGGATGACTTGGGCAGCTTAATCATAATGGGCTCCATAGGTAGAGCAGGACGTGGAGTTGTTGGCGTACTAGCGATCCCAGTTTAGTGTTCGAAGCTGGGCGGAGAGTTGTTGGCTGGCTAGCAGTCCCCGGCTTAGCGCTCGGCTGCCGATTCATTCTGGGAAGGTGAATCGTCATCGACTTGACGGAGGGATTGAGCTCCTCTGTTTATTGCTGGCTTGCTCTAGGCAGCCTGATTGTCAGTGGCTCCGTCGAAGGTCTTGGCGCTTGGCCGGACCTTGGCAGTCGAATTATCATCTGCCCCTCTTGTGTAGAGAGGCTGATTGCATCCTTACGCAGAGTGGCTGTAAGTGGTGTAGTTCTGCCAGGTTTGCGGGCTTGAAGGTGGATTGTCAGAGGTTCCTCCAATCCAATTGCCGCCTCAGTTGGAGCTTGAGTATCTTCTTTGACAAGGTGCCTTTTCGACTTCTCGTATAAGCATGAGTCAGAGTAGTAGGATTCGACCCCTTTAAAGGGATCGATGTCAGCAAATTCCGTCCTCACGAAGCCGTGCTTATCGATGTACTTGAAGCACTGGTGCAGTGTGGAAGGCACGATCATGTAATCATGTATCCAAGGACGCCCCAGGAGAATATTATAGGAATTATCCGCATCTATGTCAAAACAGGTCACTTCTGATTGAAGATCGCCGATTTGGCATTTCAGACGAATCTTTCCGATTGGATAGCTTCTGCCTGAATTAAAACCGCTAATGGCAGTGCTTGTCGGCTTCAGGCGATGCATTGGGATGTGCAGATGGTGTTGCAGGCTCTTCGGGATGATGCTTATGGAATAACCGGGGTCAATATGCATCTGATCCACCTTGATATCGCCAATGTACCCAGTATAATATAGAGGGCGATCGTGTAGGTTGGTCTTGATAAGCATATCCTGCGGAGTGAAGACGATGTTGGGCATTGCGCCTGTGTAACGCCCCAGTCCCAAAATACGTAGGACTAGAACGCAATCATGCCAGCTGTATACATACGAAGTATATGGACCCTCGTATATATACATAAGCTGTAAAACGCAGTAACCAAGGTACTAAATCTCATCCATAAAGATAAATAATGATATAAAAGCAACTTTGAATTTGTCATGTATACAATTGTTGGGCGGAGACAAAGTCCACACCAACTAATTTTAATAAGAACGAAATATACAAGGAAAGGAATTTAGTAGAGCAAGGAGATGACGATCCAAGAGCAACATCTCGATGAACCGAGTGCAAGTCATGGCCTAAGCTAGAGCACCTGCAGAAATCATAAGAGCACATACCTGGCAAAATAACCAGGTCCTCAGAGGGACGTAACAAGATACATCAACATGCCATATAATACTGAATATAAATATGCCACAATCAAAGAAAGTGACAAGACACAATAAAGTAATCTAACCAAACTAAAGTGAACATGCAGTGAGAACAAACCTTTCGTCGTATGGGCCCTGGCTGTAAATGGGATCTGGTATAGTCCCCACTTGGGCACCAGTGACCGAGAGCATGACGTTCAAAAACGACAGTGGCCAACCTGAGAGGCTCATACCCGTATCTCCAGCGGAGCTTCGGGGTTACAAGGGAAGTGCAATAGAAGCCCATACGATAAGAAAATGTTCTCCCCACCCAATGTACCTATCATGTCGCATCCACGACCATGTAATACTACTAACCGTCAAGTCTTCTAACATACAACTATTGACAGTTAGACCTAACGCACGTCCTGTACGCATCATTGTTCAGCCAACACGCAAGTCCGTAGGCTATATGCTACTCATATCTCACACATCTCGTGGCACAACAGTGTCAAAGTTTATGTACTGCACTAAACTAGAGGTGGTCCCTTAACTCTAGGTCTATATGCAATCAAAGGATAAATAACAAGGTACAGTAAATATCACTGAGCAGGCAGTAATCAAGAACTAGAAATAAATGAACAGTGATATGTAAATAAAATACAACTAAAAATAAATAGTATAATGGCAAGGTATCTTGCCTGGAAGGTCGCCTGGTGTGGTGCGGTGATCGAGCAAGTCATGTTCTGTCCAATAGCCATGGTCGATGCAGCATGGTCTGAAATAGCGTGAAAATAAGAACGAGAGATCAGTCGTGATCAAGGAAAAGAATTTGGGGATAATTTGTGGAAGTAGATATATATACAAATTTTTAGAAATATTTTTATAATATCTCACATAAATACTAAAATTATTTTTGTAAAATATTATTATATACTTGAAAACATAATTTGGTAACTATAATAAATAAAACTTTTATAAAATATTTTGGTAATATATATTAGGCCAAGCCCAATATTTATATATATTATTTTTTTTACAAGATAATTTTGAAAGAGAAGAAAATTTATATAAAAATAAACTATTTTATTAGCAAATTCATGACAAAATAATCCTAATGATTTAACTACATATAAATATAATAATAATAATAATAATAATAATAATAATAAAACTCCAAATGCTACTTATTGTTATTAAGGTAATAGTAATAATATAATAATAATAACAGTAATAATAGTGATAATAAAGTTAATAATAATAATAATAATAATGGTGATAATAAATAACCACAATACCAAATAATACTATATACTAATAATGTTAATAATAATAATGATAATATAATAATAATAAATATCTTCTGATCTTTCACTTTCCCCAATATTCTACGAGAGAGAGAGAGGAACGGAGAAAGCGGCGGGGGTTCTTACCAGCGGGGCGTTCCTCGACGGAGGAGGCGCCGCCCGCCGAGCTGGCGTCGGCGGCCAACGGTCGGCGCACGGAGAGGTGCTCGTGCGGTCGGAGTCACGGCGGAGCGGCGCTGCGCGCTCATCAGCGACGGAGGCGGACGCCGGGGAGCGGCGTTCGCAGGCGGAGGATCTCGTCCCCGAGCGGCACGCGGCCTAGAGAGGGGGAAATCGCGACGGAAGAAGAGGAACGGCGGGCGGAGAAGCTACTGCGGCGGCGAGAGAATGGGGTGAGTTCTGGGAAGCGGAGGGAGCGCGGCCGTGGTTCTTCGGCGGAGAACGCCAGATCAGAAGCAGAGTCGAGGGTTTTGGCGGTCGGAGGAAGAGAGGGCCGGTCGCACAGAGCTTCGGCGGCGGGGATCGTGCGGGTGAGAGGGCTCACGACGAGGCGATGAACCGGCTGTGACGAGGGTTTCGATGAGACGCCGGTCGGCGTACGGATGGGCGGTTTCTACGCACGGTGGCGCCGGGGTTTGAGCGCTCGCCGTGCGTGGAGGCGGATCTGCTCAAGGCTCGGCGGTTCTCCATCGGCGGTGGCGAGCGCCGGGGAACTCTGATGGTGGCTGCAGGTGGCACGGAGGATCGGCCCTCGTCGGAGTGTGCACGGCTCGGAGGAGCGCTGGTGGCGCGCCTGCTGTGGCGGCAGGGAGTCTCGCCAAGGTGGCAGCGGTGGCCGGACAGAAAGAGGAGTGGTGGAGGAGATCGGTACGGGGTTCGAACCGGCACGGCGGAGCGCAGAGTCCGGTCAGGTTAGGTTTCCCGTCCTTCTCTCCTTTCTCTACTGTGGTGGTTTGTGGTGGGGATGACGGTGGTGATCGGGTTGAACGAGGACACAGACACGGGGACACGATTTTGTGGTGTTGGTGATTGGCAGAACCGTCGTGTCCTGCGAGACACGGACGGGGTATCCGGGATTGTCGGATACGGAATGAAAAGTATTTGTATTTGTAAAGGGGAAAATATAGTGGATGGAAGGCACAGACACGATGCACGAATTTTGAGTTGTGGATGGAAATTGCTGGACGAGTACCTGCATATTTATAGGATGTGGGAATTCCCACTTAGATAAACATTAGGATTTATTTAAATCCTAATTAGATAATCATCATGTGATTAAATAGATTTAAAGCTAATTCAAATCAAATCCAAATCCAAATTAATTTCATACTTAATTTAAAATATTTTTAAATAAAGCCAATAAAATCTTTTGCAATTTAATTTACCATATTTAATCAAATATTAAGTAAACAAGATCTCAAATATTATTTTCATAGTTAAATATTTATGGAAATAATTAATTTCGAAAATCACTATAAATACTTTAATTATTTAAATCATAAACTAGCTTTTGTAAATATCAAGATTTTTTACATTTCGCAAAATATTAAACCAAAATTTCCAAATTACCATTTATTTGTAAACGGTGAATAAAATAACCTTTTTATACAAAAATAAGAATATTATAAAATTTATAATAAAATATTTTTCTAACATATGTACCTCGACACATATTCGCACTCGTCGAGCAATTACAAAAATAAAATTTTGTGCGCGACGTAAAATACGACTACGCGACGTACAATAACAAATTTTAAATCAGTACCAAAATAAAATAAAATAAAAATCAGTAGAAATTTAGGGGCTTTACATCCTACCCAACTTAAAAGAATTTCGTCCTCGAAATTTAGGAAAAATTAGGGTAGGTAGGGCGAAGGAGATAGAAGCAGTATAATCGATAAGAATTTGATTTATATTGAACAAAAGGCAATCAATTGTTTCACGAGAATGAAACGACATTTCAATGGCAATATGTCTTTTGATCGACTAAATTTTTTTGATGGTTTTAAATTTCGATCATGACAATCAATCAGTGTCTAGCTCGATCAATCTTAACATTTACCTTAAAAGGGCAACCTCATAAGTAGGTAATAAACTCCTTAATCCTTGTCATCGTCAATATTCATGAAATCTCTCTTAAAAATTTTGTTCTACGTCCCCTTAAACAAAACCAATATGATTCTCATTGCACTGAAATTTTCTCTAACTCGTCATAGAATTTCAAATAGTCTTAATTTTAAAATTCCATAATCTCTATTATACTAGCTCACGTATATCTTCCCAAGTTATAATTTTCTATTAAAATTCCAAACCTTCAATCAATTGGCCCAAGTAGAAATTGAAAAATCTCTTTACTACAATTTTATTGGTCAATGTACGATGCCTCTATAGGTATCAAAAATAAAGTCCGTCTTCAATGTTCGATAATCTCGAAAACTAGCAGTATACCTTCATAAAATTTTTATCATCATATTTGAAAATTTTCTAAAATATTCATTAGTCTCTTTCGAAAATTTGAATTCAACAATCTCCTCTTTTGATGAAAACTCATCTTAACTTCATATTCATAATCTTTTTAGAACTTAATCAAAGTATAACCGTT
Source organism: Iris pallida (assembly GCA_029216955.1). Classification (NCBI taxonomy): domain Eukaryota; kingdom Viridiplantae; phylum Streptophyta; class Magnoliopsida; order Asparagales; family Iridaceae; genus Iris; species Iris pallida. The sequence goes on from JANAVB010005398.1 coordinate 10,336,323, forward strand.
TCTTTCTTCAATAATTGGTAATCCTTGAAAAATAATATCGTCGTATCATAACATTGTCTTTATCAAAAATTTGCATTTATAATTTTATATATATTTGGTTCTTAAACCATCAATACTTTAGAAAAATTTCACTCGATATGTAGTTACCTCAAAACAAATTTGAAAGTCGCGAAGTCTATTTATCCTCGAGTGTTTCATAAAACATAATATATCATTCCTTACTTCATTGATTCGGATTTATTGCACATTTTCATTTATGTCCCACCTATAGCTCATAATCACGTAATTATCTTAACCACTTTATTATTCATCCATATTGTGGGGTTCTCCAATCTAACATCTACTAGCCCAAGATTGTCATGATCAAATTTCATTTCGCATAAGGAAATCAAACAAGGAACAAGGTTGCATAAACAACGGAAAAATCATAGTAAAATATAAGCAAAGCAATTTAATTGGAAGGGAGAAAGGGTAAGGGTGGCAATATTGGAAGGTGAACGGTGTTATGTGTCTAAGTAAATCAATACAAAAAACCAAAAAAATAAAATGATAAGGGTTAAGCAGTCATGATAAAACACAAGGGTAAGCATTTAATGGATTTAGTAGACCGTAATTGGGCCAAAGATTTGAGTCAAAATCGAGCCCAACTATATAGTCAAAAGTATTTCGGTATCATGGTATCGGTAATAGTCGAGTTTTTATGGCCCGAAAGTCGTACCATAAAAATAGAGTACAAGGGGACGTGTTTTAGTGGGACATGATATACCTACATGAAGGTGAGTTCGTCTAGGTCTTGCATATGAAATTTGTTGGAAGGAAAAGTCTAGTGTTGTGCTCCAAATATTGAAGTCACGATAGGGAACGCCGAATGATCAAAATAGAAAGTGGGTTTTCATAAGGTACAAATTAATGCACAAAAATAAAAGGTTAAAGTACGAAATATAGATAATTAGGAATCCCGTAGGTCAAGGAAAAATAAGTTAGAGACACCGTTTCTAGAGGGATGAGTCTCATAGATAAGGGTATGGTCAAGGGAATGATTCCAATCATTTCTAAGTTCCAAACCATTAGATGGTCACGAATAAAGATCTAGCTTGGAGGGAAGGTCGAGTGAGTCAAAGATATGTTCATCGGTTTAGTCGATGAATAACTACACTTGTGTATATGCAATATCATAATCATAGATGGCATGGCAATCTAACTAGGGTGACCTTACTTGTTTCTTGGTCCTTCACCAATATATGATCTAATCTAAAATTTCAAGTTCTTCGAAATTTCTCAATAAAATTTCCAAGATACTTCGCCAAAATTTCAATAATCTTAGACTGTCAACTTAAATCACAATTTTAAACCTCTAGTCAATCTTGAAACAACCCATGTATATCGCAAGTAGAGATTTTTTTTTATATATATTTTTTTATATATATTTTTTTCTCAAATCTTAAACTCAACATTTAAATACTTTTACCAGCCAAAATTTATACTACAAAATGAAACATTTAAATAACTCCCGAATTTAATTATATATCCTTCAACTGTGTATATCTAGCCACAAAAATAATTCTCCCTTCTTTTTTTTTACCAAAATTTAAATATCCATAATCAAGGCTTTTAAACTTGAATCTAAATAACTTTATAAATCATAGATCATATGAGCAAATTTAAAAAAAAAATTCCTTCAAAGTTGATTCCATATCTTCCAAAACATTTCAAACAAATTTTTTTTTTACCATTATCTCTTCAAGCTCAAAATTAAATAAATTTAAAAATTCATATGACTCAATTTAAAACCTCAAGCTCTCTAATAAACCATAAATCCTAAACCCTCCATATTCTCTTATGATTTAAAACTCTTTTAAAAACTTTTACAATCCAATACTTGAACTCAACGTAAATCAAGTGTCACAATTTAAAGATGTTTTCCAATCGGTTTTATATCCTAATAAATCATAAACTATTTTGCAATTTCTAAAAATCATAAATTTGTTTTCGTGATCTAGCTGTCCTCTTGTGTATACCACCTTGTAATAGCAAAATAAAATTTCAACTATCCATTGAAGGGTAATATGCTACTACCCAACTTGAAATTAACTAATCCTTAAAATCATACCTTCTAGAAAAATAAATGCCTTTATAACTCAAATAAAACCCTAATGCATACTAATTGTCAATGCAATCCATCTAGCCATGTGTTTAACCTATGGGCATATACTAGTGTAGTCATCTTTACTAAACACGAACTAAGAATTTATGGTAGAAGGAGTCAAGCAAGATGTAAATCAAGGAGGTCGAACGAGAGTTCGGAATTCGAAGTCAAGGAAGGAAGTCAAGTAGGTGGATGAGATTCTAAACTCTAATCCTATATTGCAGGTCCGTTTGGTTCAATCATGCAACCAAAACGGCAAACTAGACCTGCATGGGCCACCACAAAAACATGTAACGCCCCAGTCCCAAAATACGTAGGACTAGAACGCAATCATGCCAGCTGTATACATACGAAGTATATGGACCCTCGTATATATACATAAGCTGTAAAACGCAGTAACCAAGGTACTAAATCTCATCCACAAAGATAAATAATGATATAAAAGCAACTTTGAATTTGTCATGTATACAATCGTTGGACGGAGACAAAGTCCACTACCAACTAATTTTAATAAGAACGAAATATACATGGAAAGGAATTTAGTAGAGCAAGAAGATGACGATCCAAGAGCAACATCTCGATGAACAGAGCGCAAGTCATGGCCTTAGCTAGAGCACCTGCAGAAATCATAAGAGCACACACCTGGCGAGATAATCAGGTCCTTAGAGGGACGTAACAAGATACATCAATATGCCATATAATCCTGAATATAAATATGCCACAATCAAAGAAAGTGACAAGACACAATAAGGTAATCTAACCAAACTAAAGTGAACATGCAGTGAGAACAAACCTTTCGTCGTATGGGCCCTGGCTGTAAATGGGATCTGGTATAGTCCCCACTTGGGCACCAGTGACCGAGAGCATGACGTTCAAAAATGACAGTGGCCAACCTGAGAGGCTCATACCCGTATCTCCAGCGGAGCTTCCGGGTTACAAGGGAAGTGCAATAGAAGCCCATACGATAAGAAAATGTTCTCCCCACCCAATGTACCTATCATGTTGCATCCACGACCATGTAACACTACTAACCGTCAAGTCTTCTAACATACAACTATTGACAGTTAGACCTAACGCACGTCCTGTACGCATCAATGATCAGCCAACACGCAAGTTCGTAGGCTATATGCTACTCATATCTCACACATCTCGTAGCACAACAGTGTCAAAGTTTATATAATACACTAAACTAGAGGTGGTCCCTTAACTCTAGGTCTATATGCAATCAAAGGATAAATAACAAGGTACAGTAAATATCACTGAGCAGGCAGTAATCAAGAACTAGAAATAAATGAACAGTGATATGTAAATAAAATGCAACTAAAAATAAACAGTATAATGGCAAGGTATCTTGCCTGGTAGGTCGCCTGGTGTGGTGCGGTGATCGAGCAAGTCATGTTCTGTCCAATAGCCATGGTCGATGCAGCATGGTCCGAAATGGCGTGAAAATAAGAACGAGGGATCAGTCGTGATCAAGGAAAAGAATTTGGGGATAATTTGTGGAAGTAGATATATAAACAAATTTTTAGAAATATTTTTATAATATCTCACATAAATACTAAAATTATTTTTGTAAAATATTATTATATACTTGAAAACATAATTTGGTAGCTATAATAAATAAAACTTTTATAAAATATTTTGGTAATATATATTAGGCCAAGCCCAATATTTATATATATTATTTTTTTTACAAGATAATTTTGAAAGAGAAGAAAATTTATATAAAAATAAACTATTTTATTAGCAAATTTATGACAAAATAATCCTAATGATTTAACTACATATAAATATAATAATAATAATAATAATAAAACTCCAAATGCTACTTATTGTTATTAAGGTAATAGTAATAATATAATAATAATAACAGTAATAATAGTGATAATAAAGTTAATAATAATAATGGTGATAATAAATAATCACAATACCAAATAATACTATATACTAATAATATTAATAATAATAATGATAATATAATAATAATAAATATCTTCTGATCTTTCACTTTCCCCAATATTCCACGAGAGAGAGAGAGAGAGGAACGGAGAAAGCGGAGGGGTTCTTACCAGCGGGGCATTCCTCGACTGCGGAGGCGCCGCCCGCCGAGCTGGCGTCGACGGCCAACGGTCGGCGCACGGAGAGGTGCTCGTGCGGTCGGAGTCACGGCAGAGCGGCGCTGTGCGCTCATCAGCGGCGGAGACGGACGCCGGGGAGCGGCGTTCGCAGGCGGAGGATCTCGTCCCCGAGCGGCGCACGGCCTAGAGAGGGGAAATCGCGGCGGGGGAAGAGGAACGGCAGGCGGAGAAGCGACTGCGACGGCGAAAGAATGGGGTGAGTTCTGGTAAGCGGAGGGAGCGCGGCCATGGTTCTTCGGCGGAGAACGCCAGATCATGAGCGGAGTCGAGGGTTTTGGCTGTCGGAGGAAGAGAGGGCCGGTCGCACAGAGCTTCGGCGGCGGGGCTCGTGCGGGTGAGAGGGCTCACGACGAGGCGGTGAATCGGCTGTGACGAGGGTTTCGATGAGACGCCGGCCAGCGCACGGATGGGCGGTTTCCACGCGCAGTGGCGCCGGGGTTTGAGCGCTCGCCGTGCGCGGAGGCGGATCTGCTCAAGGCTCGGCGGTTCTCCATCGGCGGTGGCGAGCGCCGGGAAACTCTGGTGGTGGCTGCGGGTGGGGCGGAGGATCGGCCCTCGCCGGAGTGTGCACGGCTCGGAGGAGCGCTGGTGGCACGCCTGCTGTGGCGGCGGGGAGTCTCGCCAAGGTGGCAGCGGTGGCCGGACAGAAAGAGGAGCGGTGGAGGAGATCGGTACGGGGTTCGAACCGGCGCAGCGGAGCGCAGAGTCCGGTCAGGTTAGGTTTCCCGTCCTTCTCTCCTTTCTCTACTGTGGTAGTTTGTGGTGGAGATGACGGTGGTGATCGGGTTGAACGAGGACACAGACACGGGGACACAATTTTGTGGTGTTGGTGATTGGCAGAACCGTCGTGTCCAGCGAGACACGGATGGGGTATCCGGGATTGTCGGATACGGAATGAAAATTATTTGTATTTGTAAAGGGGAAAATATAGTGGATGGGAGGCACAGACACGATGCACGAATTTTGAGTTGTGGATGGAAATTGCTGGAGGAGTACCTGTCTATTTATAGGATGTGGGAATTCACAGTTAGATAAACATTAGGATTTATTTAAATCCTAATTAGATAATCATCATGTGATTAAATAGATTTAAAGCCAATTCAAATCAAATCCAAATCCAAATTAATTCCATACTTAATTTAAAATATTTTTAAATAAAGCCAATAAAATCTTTTACAATTTAATTTACCATATTTAATCAAATATTAAGTAAACAAGATCTCAAATATTATTTTCATAGTTAAATATTTATGGAAATAATTAATTTCGAAAATCACCATAAATACTTTAAATATTTAAATCATAAACTAGCTTTTGTAAATATCAAGATTTTTTACATTTCGCAAAATATTAAACCAAAATTTCCAAATTACCATTTATTTGTAAACGGTGAATAAAATAACCTTTTTATACAAAAATAAAAATATTATAAAATTTATAATAAAATATTTTTCTAACATATGTACCTCGACACATATTCGCACTCGTCGAGCAATTACAAAAATAAAATTTTGTGCGCGACATAAAATACGACTACGTGACGTACAATAACAAATTTTAAATCAGTACCAAAATAAAATAAAATAAAAATCAGTAGAAATTTAGGGGCTTTACAGCCTGTGCAAGCGCTGTCCTGGAGATCTGCAGGCGAGCTCTCCCCAGTGAGATTGGACTGAGCCATATATGCGTCGACATTCTGGAGTGCCTTGCTCAGCGCGACGCGAACATCTTTGGAGAGTCTTAGGAGCTCGTATAGCGACAATTTGGCCAGTGTGTTGGCCAATTGTGCCAAGATGTCAAAGTTGTAGGGCCTCTCCAGCCTATGAGGCATTTCTCTTCGGAGCGGTTTATCAAAGCGAATCTCCTTCGGCCTAGGCTTGTCGGTCGTCGGAGGTTGAGAAGGTCCTGGAGCATCAGCAGTACCTGGCTGATGATCTTCAGCCGAGTTACCCGGTGTAGGTTGGGATTGTGCACCCGACCGGGTGACGACAGCCGTAGCTTCTTCGACCTCTATCGACATTGTGCGACATGATTTGACTTTCCTACTCTTTTTCTTGCTGGTGGATGGTGGTGCTGATTGAGACACTTCAGGTACCAGGTCCGGATGGACCCACATGACCTCCCCTCGTGATGTGGTAAGGGGTACGAGACCAGCATCCTGGTCTCGAAGAGGTGGAAGGTTAGCGACCTCCATCTTTGCTCTGGGGGCGGGTACTACTCCATCTTGAGTCTTTGTTGGAGAAAAGCTGCCGAATTGTACTGACACCATATTGGCTGCTACGGTCACCTCTTCGAAATCAATTGCCAAGACCTTAGAATAGATGAGATGCTCGATGTATCGCTTCAGTTAGTAGCAGTCTTGTGTAGCATGGTGGACATAGCGATGGTTGTGGCAGTACTTGGGGCTCTCTATCTCTGCTGGACGAGGTTCACATCTTGGAGGAGGGAGCTAAATTCGACCTCCTTGTATGAGCATGTCCAAGATGGGCTTGACATGGCCGTCCTCGAAGGAGTAGGTCATCTGAGGCCACTGCTTCTCTGCCGGCTTCGATTCAGGCTTTGGAGCTGTGTCGGCCACCATAGCCTGTTAGCCCTTGTTGTCTCGATTGTTGGAGGGGTTACCACCATTGTTGCTATTGGTGTTAGGGCGTTTGCCTTTGTCCTCTCCTTCCAAGACGTGCAATTCCAGTTGGCGAGCTTTCTTCAACTTGTCTTCTGTGCTAGTGGCGCTGATAATGAAAGTCTTCCAATCATTAAACTGACTTTCGTCCATCCAGAGGCTGATTGTGGGGAGCAGCCTCTTTTGGCAAATTTCAATTAATGAGGAATCAGGGTTACTGGAAGGCAACTTCATCACGGTTTGACGAAACTCCTCGATATAGTTCCTTGTCAGCTCCTTTTCTCCTTAAACAACGTCCATAAGAGTGGACATCGTCACATCTTGTCCTACTTCGTAGAACCTCTCTAGGAACATACGTTTGAAGCCGACGAAGGAATGGATGCAGTTGTCCGGCAAGTTGCGGTACCAGCCGAAGGCGACCCCTTCCAACGCTCTAATGAACAGCCGCGTAAGGATGGCGTCGTCATGAGGCAGATGGTCTATTGTGACTTCGAAGTAGGTGATGTACCTGCTTACAGATGTCTTCCCATCATAAGGATTGATGTTGAATGGTTTATATCTTGGTGGGAAAGGAATATCTCTCCATGCAGCAAGATACGGTTGTCGTATCCTGAGGTCCTGGCAGTTTTCTCGAGCATAGAACATGGCCTGGAGCTCCTGGACCTCTCGTCTTTCCTTTCTGGCTTCGTCTGCAGCGGTGGGGGCCGATATTTCAAGAGGATTATCACCCGTGTTTGGTGCAGCTGAGTTTGAGTCCGCATTGACCGCGGGTCCCAAGTTTGTTTGGCCTTGCGTCCTTTCTTGCAGAGTTGGAAGGGCCGCTTTGATCTCGTCCACGGATTTGACCAAGGTATAAAGTATAGCCTCTAGAGTGTCGATGAGTTGGCGATCACTGGGACCGTCTTGGTTGTTGTTCGTCGTGAACACCGTCCTCACATGAGGAAAGATGGAAGGAACGGTGGAGGACGTGCCCTCTGAGTCATACCCTTGTACAGAGAAGTCGTCAGGGTATGTGGGAATGTTCTCCTCTGGTTCGAACTCAGAAGGAGTGGTACCCCCAGCTTCAGAGCTTGCCTCGTCTTGAGAGTTGTGGACGTCCTCGGAGATGTCGAAACCTGCTGCATCTGTTGGGATAACCGTTTCCCCTGGATTATCTTCTAAGAATACCGGATTGTCATGGATGTTTGGAGGAGTGCTACCCCCAGCTCTAGCGCCTCCCAGAGATGTGGACGACGAATCTCCAAGTGTGGCAGATTTCGTCTTTGAGCGAGTACTTTGAAAAACTCCCCCCGTAACGGTCGTGGAAAACCGCTTAGAAGAGAGTTTCTTGGTGGAGACGTTTGTTTTCTTCCCTCTCCCGCTGCCAGGGATCTTCTGAGCAGAATTGCAGGAGACGACGAGAAGCGCCTCGTCTTCTGAGCTTGGATGTTGCAGTCGTCGGAAGACAGATTGCCGGTCCTCTTGTGTTGCCGTCTTGCTGCAGCAGCAGTTGACAATGACTTGAGTACAGTGATGTCCATGAAAGGACTCTTTGCACACAAGTTTTCGTCTCTTTCCTTACGTTTGTGAAGAATCACGTTACGCAAGTAACTCGTTTTGTGGGCCCGGGAGTCCTGAGCATATGAGTGTGTTGGTATCCTGCCTGCTCCCTGATGTGGGGGTAGTTAGGGTACTCGCCCCTGATTGTTGTTGGGAGATTCTTAACAACTATTCTGTCCGTTGGCCGCCGGGGGTTGGACACGAATAGTTCTGTACAACTTTCCGTCAGGGGCCCACGTAATAGTCAGCGGAACGCCATGATGGTCGAAAGTTGGGACAGCTGATTGAGCTTGGCGAGCCCGCGCTGTCCGAGACTTCTTCCTTCTAGCACCTGAGAGTGCATAGTAGGAAGAGTCCACAGAGATTGGCACATGAGAGCATCTGGGGTAAGGACCGCCTGAGAGGCGGTCAAAGACTGACCGTGAACCGCATAGAACAGATGGTATGCGGCTGGATTTGGTAGTCGTGCAGGCTGTCTGCATGCGGCTGGCATGTGTGGCCACATGACCCTTCTGTATGCGGCTAGGAGCGATGGCCGCATAAGCAGTCTGCATGCGGCTGGCAGTCGTGGCCGCATGAGCGTCCTTCATGCGGCTGGAAGTTCTGGCCGTATGAGCCTTCTGCATACGGCTGGCTTCTGTGGCCGCATGAGTCTTCATGTGGCTAGCGCCCATATGCGACTTCTTCTTGGACCGCACAGAGTTTCTCTTTGCCGCTGCAAGTCCAGCATCGTAGTGTTTTTCTCTGTCGGACTTGGGGACAGCAGAGTCCTCTATGGCCTAAAGTGGGGCCGCATGCGAGACTTCTCCGCCGTCTTGGGCAACAAAGATTACTTCTTCGAAAGCTTGGGGAGGAGCGAATGATTTGGGCCTCCACTCCCTGCGGGCCTTCTTCGTGCGAGCTCGCCGCTGGACCGGACCAGCGCTTCCGTCGGAGAGCATTTCTTCAAACGCCTGCTGGTCGAACCGGACGACCAACATCTGTTGAGTAGAGATAAGTTTGGCTGCGTCCGATTGCGTCATCAACTCCTAAGCCGTGGAGAAGTTAGTCTCCAGCAGAGTCGCCATTGTGTTTGCCATTGAATGTAAAAGTACAGAACAGTTTTATGGGAGAACTGAACTTAGACTAACAATACAAACTCTCTCGTACAAAGAAAGCCTAGGAACGAAAACGTAGGTATAGCAATCTAAGTACAATTGTTTAGTTTTTCTGGAGGTGATGGTAGAGGCTCGGGAGAGTGACGACAACTCTGTCTTACTCCTTGGACGATCGGACGTAGCCTTGGCTCTGATGAAGAAATGCTCTCGGGATGTGTGGGAAGACTCTTCTGTGCGCCACCGCTCTCTTTGTGCCTTTTTCTCTCTGTGTATCCCGGGTTTGCAAGGGAATGGCAACTTGCTATTTATAGGAGTGGGGTGTGATAAGTAGGGTTTGCAATGATTGCCCCTTAAACGGTGGGCGGTTAGGGATTTGTTCATATTTGCCTTGATCTTGCTTTTATGTTGATTGCAACAAATCTGCATCATTTGTTGGAAATTGATTCGGGTAATTATGATGATTGCAATAAATCTGATTGTTGTGATTTGTTGATAGCAACAAATCCGGGTAGGTAAATCTTGGTTGATCTTGTGCCACGTGTCTAACCGTCATTATGCTGCGAGCCGTAGGAACGCGGGGGATTAAGTATTAACTGATCTTCTGCCACATGTCCCAACCGCGAGCCGCATGGACAGGGTGTCCTTACAGAGCCGCATGCGTGTCATCTGGTAATTGAGCCGCATGATGGTTCCCTCCATGAGCCGTATGAGAGTGGCAGTCGCATAGGTGTGACCTCCAAAATCTGAGCCGCATGAGGGTGGCTTCCCCATGATCCGAACCGCATGGAAGTAGTAGTGTGAAACCCAGTTTTCTTTAGCTAGTTATTTAATTAGAATTTTCGTATTCGTAAATAAAACGTTTTCAAATTATTATTATTATTATTAATATTATTATTGATTATTCTTGGGTGAAAAGAATTTTGAAAATTATAATCAACTTGGATTTTTGGATTTTGAGCCCAGACCCAGGCCCGAGCCCATTCTTCCTATTTCTTTTTAATCCTAAATTTGACTTGGTTTTAATTAAAAAAAAAAAAAATTAAATTTGAGCTGGTCCAATTTGGACCAAAACTCACCCCCTCGTTTCACATTCTCAACTCCAAACTCTCCCACTCCCCCTCTTATAACTCCCTGTTATTAAAACACCACCATCAACTCCTCATTTAATCCCTATTCTCCCCACTCCTACTTTTTCTCCACAACCACTCTTCCCAACTCCCTATTTTATCCCATATTTTTCTCTCACGATCTCCAACTGAACCCACACTTCTTTCTCTCTAATCTCTCTCTCGGTTCCTCTTCCTGGAGAACCAAAGCTCACCAACTCTATTCTCCTCACAACTCTCTCTCTCACCTTTCCCATTCTCTCTGTGGAGAAGAAAACCCATCTCTCAACAGAGCCCTCCCTCTCTCTCTCTCTGTTCTCTTGGAGAGCTCTTTCCCGAGCAAACCCCAAACCCAAGCCCTAGCTTTCTGCGACCCCCGACGAGAGCCGCTCCTCCCGCGACCATCCGCCGCCGTTCCCGAGGTCGGCGACCCTCTCCGCGGCCAACCGCCGTCGTTCCCGAGGCCGGCGACCCCCTCCGCGCCGCCCTCTCCGTCCAGCCGAGCCGGCGCCGCTCCCTCCGCCGCAGCCAGCCCGACGACCCCCGCCGGCAGAACCCCCTCCGTGCCCCCGCAGCGTCAGCGTACCCCCTCGGTCGACAGCGCCCCGCGCCGTCGGTGCCCCGCTGCGCTGTCCAGCGCCCCCTTCGTGGTTCTCCGCTGCCCCGTCGCTGTCCGCCTCCCGCGGCCAGCACCCGAGTCGCTGTCCGCGGTTCTTCGCTGTCCGTGCGCGTCTCCCTTCTGTGCGTGGCTGGATCTGGGATTCGCGACATCGCTGTTCGGGATCTTCGACCTGCTGCCGAACTTAGTTTCGGATTTTTCCCGAGATTTTTCCCGCGGCTCCCCGCCAACGGAATCTGGTAATTTCTGGATAATCACAGTAGTTCGTCCCTCCCCGTAGAGTCGATGATGAAATCGGTCCCCGGATTCCCTTCCGGTTAGCTGCGTTATATTTTTGTTAGCTGCGTTAGTTTGTTTTCCTGTGTTTTACTTGCTGGGTTGGCGTGAATTGGTTGATTTTGGATTCCCGGACTTTTCGGGAATTATTCGGTGGAATTGGAAATTATGTCTGTGGTGTTGGAATTATTTTTGGTGGATATTCTGTGGACTATTTTGGGTTGTAAAATATTTGCAGGAGTTTGTTGGCGCACTTCCCAGTTTTGGGTTTGTCCCGAAATAGAGGAAGTGCTGCCCAAATTTTTACAAAAACTATATTTTATTGATTTCAAAACTGGCTTTCGAAAATGAATTTCTAAAACCGATTTTTGGGCGACGACCGTACCGGTCTGTGGGCCCCGGCGAAATACAAACGCACCGGTCCGACCGGACGTTGAGGCATAAACCGAATTTTGAGGAAAAGGACCGAGTCTAAGACTCCTAGTTTTCTTTTATTTATTATTTTATTTTTAGGCTAAATATTATAGTCATTTAAATTCTGCATTTTATTTAATAATTCAGTCATTTTCTTATTTAATGTAAAAGAAAGATGTATCGGGCATAAGCCCACCCTAGGACCAGTAGCTGTGCCCATGTATTTGTGTAGCGTAGTTATTTTCTTTTCTTTTTCTGGTGGATGTGATTTGGGTGGATTTTGGATTGATTTCATATTCGTAGATAGGACGTAATTTACGGCTTAATTACGAGTTTAGCTAAAATAAATAAAATATTATTAATTCACTGTTTGTCACTAAAAGAAAACTGTATTTTATATACATATTATGAAAATACAAAGTTTTCCAAATTGTAATTGATTCTTGCGATTTTCCAAATTGTAATCGATTCTCGTGATTTTCCAAATAATTCAATTAACCGGCTTAATCAACGCACGTAGTTGCGACGTAATCGTTAGCTGTAAATTAATACAACTTAAAACCTGACTAGGACTTACTACTAGAGATTGCAACTAGCACACTTAGTCTGGTTATTCAGCAATCTAAGTCGAGTTCTCAATTGTAGGAACTCGAAGTTACAACTGACGTTCCTCCTCGGTACCGACTCGTTTTTTCAATCAATCTAATACAAGGCAAGTGCAGTTATGTCTATTTGGTAATTTATCTAGTAATTGTTTTATTGCAATTTTAAACCACATTGCTACACGGAACTCTCTCCTAGAGTTCGAATATTGACTCATTGATTGAATCTGATTGACTCGGGATATTGGGGGAGTAGTGTAGCGTCTATGACCAATACCCCTATATTGCATCATTGATTGTGCGAGCTGATTCCTCCTATACACCAGGATAGGCCGGACCGTATCATTAGGATATAATTGAATCATCCCAAGCCGGTCATAGTTCGTTACCTACTCAAATCACATTGTTTTCAATTGTAGAATTGTGAAAAATATTGTTAAAGTATTTCAAATTGTTTAACATTGCAAATTTCAAATTATTATTTGAATTATTGGATATTCGTAATTGTACTTTTCTCCCTCCTGACTGGAGACCCAACATTTTAGGTATCACTGATGAGGCTTTGTTACGCGATCCCAAGACGAGGAATTCGAGATTGCTGAGCTGTTTGCCTAGAGTTTTCTTTTATTCATGATGTATAAAAAAAAATGGTTTAAGTTGTATCTTTTATTTCATGTAAAAGTTTAATAAAGTTTTAAATTTTCAAACGTTGAGTTGTGACAAATATAGTGTTGTTGTATGGTTACCTGCTACTGAACAGCTTACTGCCGCCGTCTCAACAACGGTGCAGGCTGGGCATGATCCGATTCGACCCAAGCAATTGGGACCGGGTCGTGACATGTTTTTAGTGGTGGCCCATGCAGGTCTGAACAACAACTTAGGAAAACATACCTAGAAAAAATTAGAACACTAGAACATCAATTTGTCACAACATAGGACCGAAATATATTATAAATAAATATTTTTGTTTGATTATAGACTGGTAGGATACCTTGCTTATGTTTGCATCCTAAACCATCCAGAGAATGACCGTTGACCAAATCCTGCTGGCGATGAGGTGTCATCTCCGGATCATACCTCATCTCCTCAACCTAGCCCAGGGTCTTTTCCCTCGCGGCTGTTTGACCGTCCTCATAGTGCATCCAGTGAAGTTTTTCACTACACTGGCGATTCCTACCTCATCTCAACTGAGTTGCATTTCCTTGGTGGAGTATCCATTTTGTTGCTCCACCAGTACCAACAATCATCTTCCAAATGGTTGTCCTATTTCAAGAAACCCTGGAGTTCCAGAAAGCACAAGATGAAGCCCAGCAGGAACAGATGAATATCACGAGAGAAGACATGAAGAACGTCATGATGTAGCCTTAGTTATCCCCAACCAAGTTAGAGCAGAACTTTTGTCCTAGGAAGGATACCCTTAATCTAGAAGATATTTTGGGTCCCATCAAGTACTCTACTTTCCGGCAGCCTTGTCGTAAGAAGCTATGGGCTTGTAACTATCGCAAGAGGCCTGGTCATCAGGCTGTTAGTTGCCGCAAGAGATTGGGACAATGTTTGGCATGTGGATCTGCTGAACATCGGGTAAAGGACTGCCCCTTATCTTTCTATCAAACCATAGCTCCTAACCCAGCAACACCTGTTAGGCCACAACATAGGGACCCTCTTTCTATCCAGCAGACCCTGCCCCTTACACAAAAGCATGATGCATACTTGAGGTTCATAGAAAGGAAGCAGTTGGAGACTGCTCATGCAAGAGCCAGAACCATGAAGAATAGTACCTAGAACCGCTGAATAGCATCACCTTTTGGAAGTTGTAACGGGATGTCCTTAGATCAACCATAAGAGCTTTTGCTGTAACTTCCTACAAGAATAGAAGTTTTTAGTTACACCCTTATGGCAGATGTTTCCCTGATAGTCTTCCTGGATTATTCCAGATCTAGACATAGGATTCACCCTGACCTAGTCCCCGACTCTTACCCTAATTCTAAGGGATGTTACAGAGTCAACCCGAAGGTGGCCAAGAAGATGGAGGACCAGATCAATGAAGGCTCTAGGATTTATTCAGAGTGGAACTTTACCTTAGGGAACACCTATCTTGTTTGTGCCCAGGAAGGATGGAACAACGGATGTGCATTGATTACAAGACACTAAAGAACAAGTACTTTCTGTCCGGATCGAGAATCTGTTTGAAATGGTTGTGTGGAGTTAGGGTGTTTCGAAGTTTGACTTAAGATTTGACTACCATCAAATCAAAGTCAGGAAAGAGGACATTTCCAAGACGGCGTTCAAACATCAAGTATGGGTAGTTTTCTTTGGTCAGGACGTTAGACTGACAAGTGCTTCTGCTATGTTCATGAATCTCATGAACAGATCTTTCATGAGTATTTGAGTCAGTTCATCTTCTCCATAGATAACATTCTGATATATTGGAAGATTGAAGAAGAGCATGAAGAACACCTGAGGAAGTTTTGGAACTTTGAGGAAAAAGAAGTTTTATGGTAATTATCTGAACGTAGATTTTTGACAAGGTGGACTTTTGGCCATGTGGTCAAGAGAAGAAATTTCGATGGAAGATAGCTGTTGTTGAAGAGTGGTATACCCCAAGTTCAATTCGAAAGATCCTTGAACTTGGCCGGCTACTATCAGAAGTTCGTGCAGAATTTTTGCCAAGATTGCTGAGTCAATGACGAAGCTCACTTGGAAGAATGAAGAGTTCATTCTGAACGAAAGTTTGCCATGCGGCATTGAGGAGCTGAAGAAGAGACGTACCACTACACCAATCCTTGCGCTACCCGCAGGAACCGGTGGTTACTCAATTTACGGTAATGTCTCTGGAAAAGGACTGGGTTGCGTTCTTCAACAACATGAGAAAGTAATTGCTTACACATCTAGGCAACTACAGACTCATGAGAAGAATTATCCCACACTTAATTTGGAATTTGCTGCAATTATCTTTACTTTGAAGCTATGGAAGCATGATTTTATGGAAAGGGAGTGAAAATTTATACGGACTACAAAAGCCTGAAATATGTCTTCACTCAGAATGGGCTGAATGTTAGACTAAGAGCTAGCTGAAGCAGATGAAGGATTTCGAAATCAACCTGCAGTACCATTCAGGTAAGGCTAATGTGGTTGTTGATGCACTTGGTCGATACTGATGGCGAAGTTCTTAACCAAGGACTAGCACCTGCTAGAAGACATCGAGAAATTTGGACTGGAGATTATACTGCCTGGAAATGGAAGGAAGAAGCTGGATGCTGATTCAGTGTTGATGAAGTTGCAAATGAGCTCGAGTCTGATGGACAAAGTCAAGGAGACGTAATTTCAAAACGAGGCACTTTGCAGGCTTAGAGATCAAGTATTGGCAGGAACACTTGAGGGTTTCTAAATTAATCAGCATTGGAACTCTGAAGAATGGTACGGGACTTTGCGTATCGGCTGACAAACAGAGGAACGAGTTGATGAAAGAAATGCACCAGTCGCAGTATTCCATAAATTCAGGAGATAATAAGATGTATCAGAATATACCTCCATTGATTGGTGTTATGGAATAAGGAAGGACAATTCCAGGTATGGGATTAGATGTGAGTTTGTCAACATGAGGAAATTAGCAAGAAGACAACAAGTTTGATGGAGCCGCTAGACAATTCGGAGTGGAAGTAGAAGCATATAACAATGAACTTTGAGTAAGGATTGCCTTGTTCCCAAGGAGGGAAGGGCACCAATTGGATTATAATAAACCGACTGACTAAGTCAGCACACTTTAATTTCCTTCAAGTTGGTTTATCCACTAAGAAGTGGGCAGCATTGTACGGGAAGCACATCTACCGGATTCATGGAGTACCGCGGGACAAACAATCAGAGAGGTCAATCCAGACGCTTGAAGATGTTTGAGATGTTGCGTCTCGGAATTTGGTAGGTTTTGGGAAGACCAAATTGCATTTGGTGAAGTTTTCCTACCAGAGGAACAATCAGTTTTGACGGAGCCGGAAATTGAGGCCAGATACATCAGGCCATTTGAAGTTTAAGACAAGTTGGAAGTAGCATACCAGTTATCTCTACCAGCTAATCTTGGGAGTGTGCAACGTTTTCTACGTCACAGCTCAGACGTTACATTTCGGATCCGAGTCACAATTTGGATAATTCAGAACTGAAGATTGGAATCAACCTTTCAGTGCCAGAGGAATCAGTTGCAAGTCTAGTCAGAGATGAGAAGATCAAAATTTGAGCCATCATTTATTTTCTTATCTTTTCTTTCTAAACTTGACTGATGCTGCTAAGTTAGCCTAGTTTTGCAAGCTGTTTTTTTTCAAGCATGATCATGACGGTATTTTATTGGGTACACCCACTAATATATTGTCTAATCAGAACCGGTGCATGATGGTCTGATCAACCTCGTGTACTTTGGTTCGCTTTTGTATTTTTCTGCGTGGATGATATCATAAATAAAAACTTGTCCCTAAACCGTCTCATCCACGACTGCCTTGGAAATCCTTATAGTTGGACCTGAGTTACGGGCGCCGTACCCGTACATGTTTGTCTTCCTACCTTACTTTAAATTTCGAGGACGAAATTTTCTAAGGAGGGAAGATTGTGAAACCCAGTTTTCTTTAGCTAGTTATTTAATTAGAATTTTCGTATTCGTAAATAAAACGTTTTCAAATTATTATTATTATTAATATTATTATTGATTATTCTTGGGTGAAAAGAATTTTGAAAATTATAATCAACTTGGATTTTTGGATTTTGAGCCCAGACCCAGGCCCGAGCCCATTCTTCCTATTTCTTTTTAATCCTGAATTTGACTTGGTTTTAATTAAAAAAAAAAAAAATTAAATTTGAGCTGGTCCAATTTGGACCAAAACTCACCCCCTCGTTTCACATTCTCAACTCCAAACTCTCCCACTCCCCCTCTTATAACTCCCTGTTATTAAAACACCACCATCAACTCCTCATTTAATCCCTATTCTCCCCACTCCTACTTTTTCTCCACAACCACTCTTCCCAACTCCCTATTTTATCCCACGTTTTTCTCTCACGATCTCCAACTGAACCCACACTTCTTTCTCTCTAATCTCTCTCTCGGTTCCTCTTCCTGGAGAACCAAAGCTCACCAACTCTATTCTCCTCACAACTCTCTCTCTCACCTTTCCCATTCTCTCTGTGGAGAAGAAAACCCATCTCTCAACAGAGCCCTCCCTCTCTCTCTCTCTGTTCTCTTGGAGAGCTCTTTCCCGAGCAAACCCCAAACCCAAGCCCTAGCTTTCCGCGACCCCCGACGAGCGCCGCTCCTCCCGCGGCCATCCGCCGCCGTTCCCGAGGTCGGCGACCCTCTCCGCGGCCAACCGCCGCCGTTCCCGAGGCCGGCAACCCCCTCCGCGCCGCCCTCTCCGTCCAGCCGAGCCGGCGCCGCTCCCTCCGCCGCAGCCAGCCCGGCGACCCCCGCCGGCAGAACCCCCTCCGCGCCCCCGCAGCGTCAGCGCACCCCCTCGTTCGATAGCGCCCCGCGCCGTCGGTGCCCCGCTGCGCTGTCCAGCGCCCCCTTCGCGGTTCTCCGCTGCCCCGTCGCTGTCCGCCTCCTGCGGCCAGCACCCGAGTCGCTGTCCGCGGTTCTTCGCTGTCCGTGCGCGTCTCCCTTCTGTGCGTGGCTGGATCTGGGATTCGCGACGTCGCAGTTCGGGATCTTCGACCTGCTGCCGAACTTAGTTTCGGATTTTTCCCGAGATTTTTCCCGCGGCTCCCCGCCAACAGAATCTGGTAATTTCTGGATAATCACAGTAGTTCGTCCCTCCCCGTAGAGTCGATGATGAAATCGGTCCCCGGATTCCCTTCCGGTTAGCTGCGTTATATTTTTGTTAGCTGCGTTAGTTTGTTTTCCTGTGTTTTACTTGCTGGGTTGGCGTGAATTGGTTGATTTTGGATTCCCGGACTTTTCGGGAATTATTCGGTGGAATTGGAAATTATGTCTGTGGTGTTGGAATTATTTTTGGTGGATATTCTGTGGACTATTTTGGGTTGTAAAATATTTGCAGGAGTTTGTTGGCGCACTTCCCAGTTTTGGGTTTGTCCCGAAATAGAGGAAGTGCTGCCCAAATTTTTACAAAAACTATATTTTATTGATTTCAAAACTGGCTTTCGAAAATGAATTTCTAAAACCGATTTTTGGGCGACGACCGTACCGGTCTGTGGGCCCCGGCGAAATGCAAACGCACCGGTCCGACCGGACGTTGAGGCATAAACCGAATTTTGAAGAAAAGGACCGAGTCTGAGACTCCTAGTTTTCTTTTATTTATTATTTTATTTTTAGGCTAAATATTATAGTCATTTAAATTCTGCATTTTATTTAATAATTCAGTCATTTTCTTATTTAATGTAAAAGAAAGATGTATCGGGCATAAGCCCACCCTAGGACCAGTAGCTGTGCCCATGTATTTGTGTAGCGTAGTTATTTTCTTTTCTTTTTCTGGTGGATGTGATTTGGGTGGATTTTGGATTGATTTCATATTCGTAGATAGGACGTAATTTACGGCTTAATTACGAGTTTAGCTAAAATAAATAAAATATTATTAATTCACTGTTTGTCACTAAAAGAAAACTGTATTTTATATACATATTATGAAAACACAAAGTTTTCCAAATTGTAATTGATTCTTGCGATTTTCCAAATTGTAATCGATTCTCGTGATTTTCTAAATAATTCAATTAACCGGCTTAATCAACGCACGTAGTTGCGACGTAATCGTTAACTGTAAATTAATACAACTTAAAACCTGACTAGGACTTACTACTAGAGATTGCAACTAGCACACTTAGTCTGGTTATTCAGGAATCTAAGTCGAGTTCTCAATTGTAGGAACTCGAAGTTACAACTGACGTTCCTCCTCGGTACCGACTCGTTTTTCCAGTCAATCTAATACAAGGCAAGTGCAGTTATGTCTATTTGGTAATTTATCTAGTAATTGTTTTATTGCAATTTTAAACCACATTGCTACACGGAACTCTCTCCTAGAGTTCGAATATTGACTCATTGATTGAATCTGATTGACTCGGGATATTGGGGGAGTAGTGTAGCGTCTATGACCAATACCCCTATATTGCATCATTGATTGTGCGAGCTGATTCCTCCTATACACCAGGATAGGCCGGACCGTATCATTAGGATATAATTGAATCATCCCAAGCCGGTCATAGTTCGTTACCTACTCAAATCACATTGTTTTCAATTGTAGAATTGTGAAAAATATTGTTAAAGTATTTCAAATTGTTTAACATTGCAAATTTCAAATTATTATTTGAATTATTGGATATTCGTAATTGTACTTTGCTCCCTCCTGACTGGAGACCCAACATTTTAGGTATCACTGATGAGGCTTTGTTACGCGATCCCAAGACGAGGAATTCGAGATTGCTGAGCTGTTTGCCTAGAGTTTTCTTTTATTCATGATGTATAAAAAAAATGGTTTAAGTTGTATCTTTTATTTCATGTAAAAGTTTAATAAAGTTTTAAATTTTCGAACGTTGAGTTGTGACAAATATAGTGTTGTTGTATGGTTACTTGCTACTGAACAGCTTACTGCCGCCGTCTCAACAACGGTGCAGGCTGGGCATGATCCGATTCGACCCAAGCAATTGGGACCGGGTCGTGACAAGTAGCCTCATGGGGTGGCCTCCAACTGAACCGCATAAGGATGGCCACGTGTCAAAGCTGCATGGGTGTGGCCTCCCAGAATCTGAGCCGTATGAGGATAGCCCCCATGATCCGAGCCACATGAGAGTAGTGGCCGCATGGGGGTAGGCTCCAACTGAATCACATAAGGATGGCCATGTGTTCAAAGCCGCATGGAAGACCTTGATGCGATCCGCATGAAGAGCTTTAGAATTTTGGTGGATCGTGCCAGCTATAGAGATTTTCTTTGTTTTTCTAGGAGCACGCCATTATGTCAGATTCATCATTGCAGCTTTATGTCAGAGCTGTCAATTCTCCTTTATGTCAGGGCTGCCTTGTTGCGTCAGAGCATTAAATGAGGCCGCTGCTCGATGGCCAGCTGTAGAGGCGAACCGCATAAGGCCACGTGGCTTTTACCCGAGTCGCATGGCTATTTTGGAGATTTTTGAGCCGCATGAAGCTCTAGGGGATTCTTGAGCTGCATGAAGCTCTGAGAGATTCTTTGAACCGCATGAGACTCCCTCTGTTTTGAGTCGTATGGACTTTTATGTTCTTTTCCATGCTTCTACAAAGGTGTAAGCGTCTATGGATTGTATTTGGGAGGATAGACGACGTAGTCCCACTCGACAGGGTACGGATGTCGGATCCTCATATTCTGAAGAATTACTTGCTTATCCTTGGCATCATGATGAGCATACAGCTCCTTGATGGCCTGTTGTATCTCGGCCAGCATTACGGAGCCTGTAGTCGATGGACTAGACGAGGATGGTCCAGCCTGATTGGCAGTAGGCAACCTGCTGGATTCGTTATTGGTTAGCGGATCACTCGCAGGTGTAGAGGCAGTGGGGGCCATGCTACTCTTGAGGTCGATTATGACCGAAGACAGGGTCTTTATGGTGCCCGTCAGCGTATCCAACTTCGTCTCCAGGACTTCGATACACTTGAGGGCTTCGTTGTTGTCTTCCTCATTGTTGTCGGCCATAAAGACAGACCGAGTGTGAGGGTGACTCGAGGGAGCCGTGGATCCTTCACTTTCTGGTTTAGATGCCTGAGTCTCGCTGCCCTGAGGATATACTGTAAGATTGTAATCTTCTTCGGACTCAGTATGGTTGCTACCCCGGGTCTGGTGACTGGCTACGCCAATGGAGACATCCGTGTTGTATTGTGCCTCGTCAGATTGGAACACAGGGTTGTTGTGCATGGTAGAAGGCTGGCTACCCCAGTTTTTGACAAGGCACCCAATGCAGATTTGGAACGAGTGCCTTGGAACACACCTGCATCGGGTACGTTAGCATTGTTGTTCTCTAACCTCCTCTTCTGTTCAGCAACCGATATGGAAGGATTCTGGGAAGGCTCTTTGAAAGATCTAGAACCCTGCGCCGCGTAGCATGTGGCGATGCGGGGCTCGTCTTCTCTATGCCTCACTGACCCCCTGTTAGTCCTCTGGCATGGAGTCGGCGTGGAGTAGAGTCTCTGGAAGACGGAGTGCCTGCTTGGCGATGGCGCAGCTGTCTGCTGACAGCGGCAGTTGTTGGTAATCTGGGTACAAGGGTGTCACGACCCACACCCGTTTTTTGGATACGAGACGTGTCCAAGCCCAGCCTACGCCGCGGTATCGGTGGTAGTACGCTGTCTAGACCGCAATAAGCAAAATGCTCAGAAATACTAACTGCTCATTCACAACAACTAAATCAACTTTATGAAATATAGAAGTTTTACATTTGAAGAAGAATATAAGCTTTTACATTTATAGAAAACTACCACACAACTAACTAGTCTTCTATGGTTTAGCCTTCGATTCTCTATCTCCCCCTCGTATGGTCCATAGCGCAAGAGTAGGCACGTCAACCTCACCTATAACAACGATCCAGTCAGGAAAGGAGCAGAGTACAACCATATTGCAATTAATGTTGTAAGTCCAAAATAAGTTAGAACAAGCGAGAAGCCATAAAGGTAAAGAATATATAAAGAACTAGCAAGACAAGAACTATCAAGATATGAACTAGCACTAGTAAGATATGAACTAACGAGATATAAACTGGCAAAAAGTAAACTAGCAAGACAAGAACTATCAGGATATGAACTGGCAAGATAATAGACTAGGTAAAAGGAAAAGATAGGAACCACTATGTGTGTATGAAATACCTACTAATACGTGAACGACTGGGCTAATACGGCACATCATACGATGGCTATCATTCAGTGATTGGTACGGCTAACTCATACGTGGGTGTATATGACTTAGCTATCATTCGGTAACGGTAATTGGGTTTGTTCACGTATTTACCGAGTATTTCCCCTCCTGACTCTCTAACAATCAATAACGGTCAATGACACACTAAGAATGATACGAGGTTTAGAGAAGGAGAAAGATAAAATGGCACAAATGATCTAAATTAGGAATTGAATTCTATGAAGGCCTAACTTACCAAACGTATATTCTACACACCTTGGATCCTACCAACATGTCAAAATAAAATAACATATTCTCTTAGAAAAATTCATTGATTTATCCATACCGAGACTTCAATAAATGATTGGCTAAATCACATGGCCTATTTAACAATCTTAACTATCCAAGGGTCAAATTGAATAAGGGACTCCTAGTCCTATTCATTATCATAAAATCAAATCAAAACTAATTATGAATGAGCATCCTAGTCGCAGGCTTGCAGTAGTACGACTAACTTAAGTACTACCACAATTTTACAATCTTTTGCAAAAACAGACCTGCATGGGCCACCACAAAAACTTGTCACGACCTGCACCCGCTTTTTGGATACGAGACGTGTCCAAGCCCAGCCTACGCCGCGGTATCGGCGGTAGTATGCTGTCTAGCCCGCAATAAACAAAATGCTCACAAATACTAATTGCTCATTCACAACAACTAAATCAACTTTATGAAATGTAGAAGTTTTAATTTGAAGAAGAATATAAGCTTTTACATTTATAGAAAACTACCACACAACTAACAAGTCTTCTATGGTTTAGCCTTCGAGTCTCTATCTCCCCCTCGTATGGTCCATAGTGCAAGAGTAGGCACGTAAACCTCACCTAAAACAACGATCCAGTCAGGAAAGGAGCAGAGTACAACCATATTGCAATTAATGTTGTAAGTCCAAAATAAGTTAGAACAAGCGAGAAGACATAAAGCTAAAGAATATATAAAGAACTAGCAAGAAAAGAACTATCAGGATAAGAACTAGCACTAGCAAGATATGAACTAACGAGATATAAACTGGCAAAAAGTAAACTAGAAAGACAAGAACTATCAGGATATGAACTGGCAAGATAATAGACTAGGTAAAAGAAAAAGATAGGAACCACTATGTGTGTATGAAATACCTTCTAATACGTGAACGGCTGGGCTAATATGGCACATCATACGATGCTATCATTTAGTAATTGGTACGGCTAATTCATACGTGGGTGTGTATGACTTAGCTATCATTCGGTAATGGTAATTGGGTTTGTTTACGTATTTACCGAGTATTTCCCATCCCGACTCTCTAACAATCAATAACGGTCATTGACACACTAAGAATGATACGATAACTACAGTGTCACAATCGTGTCTCAATGGAATATCAAGCAATGACTCAACGGGATATCAAACGAGAAATCTATAGAGTAAACATTATAATGAACTAAAACATAAATGCAATACTGTACTTGCCTAACTTCTTGCACAAACCGTAGTCATAAGTCGAGGATGAGGGGATTGCCGATCAAGTAGCTGTCAACCTATAATACATATCGCACCATGAACCATGCACAAAAACCATAAATCAATTCTAATATTCTAGTTCTAAATAGTGACTGGTTGGGTTACTAATCTAATAATAATTAATTCTGGAATAATTCACTTAAAAACCTAATTTAACCTAATAATAATCTGAATATAATCTAAACATGCAAGTTTGGCCATCAAAAGTCGTGTTTCTCAATTTTGAAAACTATGGCACGCAAATTGAGACATATCGTTGACTTTTTAGTCAAATGCTGTGAACTCTAGATTTTGAAAGTGCACCTTGGTAGATTTCAGTACCACAAGTGCACTGGAATCAACCGTGATGCAAAATCTCGCTTTGTTCAAAAGGTATCACCGTTATGGCTAATCGTGACCAAAACGAGGATCAACCGATCAGTTTTGAGTTCAACAGAATAAATAAAATACTAGATGAACGAAATAATTTTTGGGAAAAATATATGTCGTAGAGCTCTGTGTTAGCTTTCAGAAACTTTAAACGGTTCATGATTTTGATTTCTGGTTCTCCCGAAATCTCAAAAACACGAAAATGTGTCAAGTTTCGGACAACCGACACTCTACAAATTTTCCAGAAATTTAGGTTCAAAAATTATGAAAATAAATTACATATTCAGAAATTTTACCTTGATATGAATCCAAAAAATGGCACGCTAATAGGAGGTCAGGGTTGGCGGGAATCACCTCTGGAAGTCGGGGGATCACCGGGATCAAAACTCCAAAAGTCGGCTGATAATTAATCTAGGGTTTCTCAAATACTGAATATATATATTTATATATAGGTGGCTAGCTGAGTCGTTTGAGTGGCTGAGACACGTGTCGTGATCTCCTCTGCCCCGCTCAAATGATTGAACGGCCAGATGGCCGAGTTGCTTGGGGCCAAGCCATCATGAGTCGGCTAAGGAGCCACGGCTCAAAAATATATATCACAGTCAGCACAAAGCTGACTGATAGGCGAGCCCCGCTCGGTCGGCCCAAGCGGCTGACGCGTGGGCCCCCTAAGCGCTGACTGTGCGCTGACTGTTTAGTTAATTACAGAAACTAATTTAAATTCAATTTAAGCCCAAATAATTCCAAAAAAAATCTAAAAATTCTAGAAAAATCGTAGAAAATTATAAAAATTATAATTAACCTCCTAGAGTCAAAATAAAAATACTTAGTCTCCTATTAGTCCCAAATGGCCTCATAATAAATATTGGAAGCTTTTAAAATATATAAACCCTAATAAATAAATACTTAAATATTGCCAAAAATTATGGAAATTTTTTAGAAAATATAAAATAGCAAAATGAACCCTAGAAAAATATTTGGGGTCAATATTTGCTCTTAGGCTAGCACAATAAATTTCAGAAGTCTTAGAAAATAGGTTTTTCTAATATTTAATAATCAAAATAATTCCCAAAAATTCCTAAAAATTCCTTGAAAATATAAAATAGCTAAATAATACATATATAAGCTATCTAGAGGTCATATGACCTTAATATGGTCATAGCCCACCTACAAGCTTTGGCATGACTCACAATGGCCATAAAATTAATCATAAACAAATAAAAATTAAAAATTAAAAAAATTAGGAAGTGGGCTTACAAAGGGTGCGTTGATTTGTGCACATTTTGTGCCATAAATTCTTTTTTTCGCTTGGGAGAGGGTTGGCTCTTCTGTCGTTGCACTCCCATTGTACGTGCAGGAAAGTTGCATGTAAGCATGGTCAGAGCGGGTCTACCAAGGAAGCCTCATGTCGCTCCTGCAGGAACGTCGCTCGCATGACTTCCTCTCCGTGGGACGTACCCCTGGCTTGGCTTACACAGAGGAGTACACTAGTGGAAGGGAGATTCGACTGGTTGAGGCATCGGAGCGCGATAGCCAGTCTTGTATAGCTTTCCGTCGGTTGCACGTATTACTGTCAACACAGGCCTCTGGTCTGCCGCTGGTGCCGCACGCTTATTGTACGAAGAGCGAGCCACCTAGGATCTCTTCCTACTACCTCCAGCGGGTAAGTAGTATTCAGAGTCCGTCGAAGGTTTACATGAAGGAAAAATGATTATGTCAAAGACAGATCTCCTTGCCTGCAATACTCACGTCGTAAGGGGTTGGACCGGTGTAGGCTTCCTTCGGCATCGTTCCTTCGTTAAATCAACCATGGAACCACCATCTTCTTTGCCATGCTTTCCCGAGATGAGAATCAGGCGAGGGGATAAGGCTGTAGCAGCCAGGATCTTCTCTGTGGCCTTGACGTTGAGGGGGTCCTGAGACGCAGTTCCCACCATCGTGCTGCTAGCTGCAGCCGCCTTAGGCCTCCAGACAAATCGAGTATTTTTTGGTTGTACGAACCGCTTCGAAGTCTTCGACTTTTTATCAGAGAGAAGATCTTCAAAAGCCTGTTGGTCGAAGTATACGACCAACATGTCTTGATAAACTCCTAGCAAGTTATCGTCGGATTACATTACCGCCTTCTCGTTGGAGGAGAAGGTAGTCCCCAGCAGAGTTGCCATTTTGTTTGATGTATCAAAAGGTTGAATGAACTTTTTGCTTTATTGAACGTATAAGGTATCTATGTACAAAGAAGGAAGTCCTAAACAGGATATTCTGAGTACAGGAAGAAGAGGTTTCTGGAAAAGTGTGACGGTAGAGATTGAGCACTACATTGGCTCCATTACTCCATTGACGATCTGATGACGAATCAACCTAGCTATGTCTCTTTGGCGCCTTTGATGGTACTCTGGGGTCACCGATCAAGAGGCTGTCTAGATGAGAAGATCCTTTGAAGAAGGTTGGTTGGTTGGTTCTTTGGTTGAAAGGTGGATGAGGACGGTCGACTCTTCGTGGATGGAGATCTCTACTCCTTTGAAGATTGTAGATTGTCGATATTCCATCTGTCGATTTCGATGCTTTGGTGGAAGCAGAACTCCTTCTATTTTTAGAGAACCGAGCACATATGCGATGTGCATTAGGGTTCCTAAGATATGAAAGAATCCGCCATCATTATATGGTACGGGCTTCTGCGGCGCTGATACGTGGCAGACATTGAGATTTCCCTCAAACGAGATCTCTGGTGATTATAAACATGACCGAAGGAGGTGACACGTGGTGCGTGCCGATTTGCTTACTCGGATACAGCCGAGTAAATCTTGGGATTTCATCTTAGATTTTAAGTCTAATTGATCCTCATCGAAGACTTAAATCAATCTGATATGATATCAATCATGATTTAATCCCAATCTTTTCTGCAAGAGGTGGTTTAAACAAACCAATTGGGGTGGACCCATGCTTCCTGCACCTCTGGTGAGGTCTAAGTGCTGTTGTGCTTCTGTGGCGACGAGTAGACTGTGCTTCTAGAGACGACGGAACCTCTGTACTTTCAGGCGACAAGTGGACTTGGCTTCAAATGACGATAAGACTTTTGTGCGTATAGAGCAACTTACGAAGCTGTGTTTTGGGCTACCAGAGTCACTGTGCTGTAGGCAACAAGTAGGCTTGTGCTTCAGGATGGCGAGGTTACTGTGCATTTGAAGCGGCAGGTTGACTTGTATTGGTTGTGATGGAATTCCTAAGTCTCTTGCAGAGTAGTAACTTAAGCTTCTGATCCAGAGTAGATGACTGTGTCGTGGGAATGGAGATGGTGTGAGCATATCACCATCATGTGCCTCAAACGAATGCAGGTAAGTATCTGCACGTCAGAACAGTGGAGACGTTGGCTTCGAAAGGAAGGGTATGATACCCTTGCGCATTTGAGATTGGCACAGGTAGATAGCTGCGCCTCTGGAGTGATGACACTGGCTTTGGGAATAAAAGGAGGGGAGGACGTCCCTACCACCATCTTGTTCCTGAGGTTGGCGCAGGCAGGTGGCTGCGCCTCTGGCTTGAAGACTCTGGCTTCATTAAAGTGTTGAGTTACTGATATACTTCTGAGAGGATGCACCCACTAGAATATCAGAACATGCTTCGATGGAGGTCAATCCTCCAGCGTGTGTATCGAAAAAAAGGAAGGTTGTACTTCGATGAAGATTGTATCCCTTTTAGATCCTTCTAGGCTTCTGTCAAATCTGTACTAGATCCTTTGTAGAAGAACATAATTTGTCCCTTATGTGTGGTCTTGATGTGTCTGCACTAGACTTTGGTAGACATGACAATGAAGGGACTTCTCTGCATATCATCTATTTTGTCTTTTTAGCACTGAGCCTCAGTCTTTTGCATCTTCTGCACTTTGAC
The DNA here is from genome assembly GCA_029216955.1 of Iris pallida. NCBI lineage: Eukaryota > Viridiplantae > Streptophyta > Magnoliopsida > Asparagales > Iridaceae > Iris > Iris pallida. The sequence continues at coordinate 10,364,521 of JANAVB010005398.1, forward strand.
GAAGGGATGTCTTCAGCTGAGATTTTTTATGCTTTTACAGTGATATAGGACATGATCCTGATGTCGAACTTTATACATTCCTCTGACCTGATTGATGATCAATTTAGAGTCTCCGTAAACCTTAAGATATTCAATATCCAACTGTTTAGCTAGTTGGAGACCAATGAGCAAAGCATTGTATTCTGCCACGTTGTTGGAAAATGATTCATCCTGAGAATAAGCTCTTTGAATAGCCAATCCATTGGGTGATACGAGGACAATTCCGACTCAAGCGACGATGGTGCCTTTGGGTCCGATACTGGATGCTCTATTAAAGAATGGATGCCAAGTAGGAAATTCTTCACAAATCATGTTAGATTTCAGGGTTTCGTCAGGAATTTCATCATGGAGTTTAGACGTCTCAGGAATTGGATGAGCCGCTAGAAAGTTAGCGAGGGCTTGACCCTTAACAGACTTTTGGATAACATACACCATATCATACTGTGCTAATAACATGGCCGATGTAGCAAGCTTGGAATTGAGCGTACTGGGCTTCCTCATCAAAACTCGGAGAGGGTTGACTCGGGAGATGACATGAATGGTTTGGCCTATGATATAATGTCGTGTCTTTTGAATAGCACACATCAAGGCTAAACATTCTTCTTCTACCGAACTATAACGATGTTCAGCTCCGATCATCGTGCAGCTGAGATAATAGATAGCCTTCTCATGACCCGCTGTAATGCCTGTGGTTCGTATTACGTATCTTAGTATACGTATACGTAATTTGACCCGTATTGCAAGTCTCACTGCTTGAATTATTCTAGCTTTTTATTGCTTGGTTATTCTTGGTTTGGTTCGGCTTGGCATGGTTTGCCTTAGGTTCATCAAGAACCAAAGGAAAACCCCTACCTACCACCCCCATCATCATTTATTAACCCCACCCTCTTTCTCTCTCATCATTCACTCTTCTTCTTCCTCACCGTTGCTCTCCACCTACCAAGAGGTTTAGGCAAGTACAACTTGCTACTTCAGGGATCTTAATTTTTATTGTTCCATTCTCTTCTTTACATGATTATAAACCTCTTTAGAACTTGGAGTTTTTAATTTTGATGGATAGATTCTTCTAGATCTATATTTTAACTTTGAGTTCATGGAGTTTTCTTGGTTTCGATCTACTGAAACTTGTTATTTTCGAAAACTAATAGTTCCATGAGCAAGAGCACGAAATTTCGTGTGAATTTGGTTTTTGATTCACCTCATTTCGAGTTAAAATAAAATTTTTATGGCCAAAACAAGTTTTCTGAATTTTCTTGTCGGCTAAAGAATGTGGTGCTGGCGTAAAATAAGATTTTACAAAGGAAGGCTAGCGTAAAATCAAAATTTACGCAGGAAGGCTTGCGTAAAATGAAATTTTACGCTGGATTGTATCTAGAATGTAAAATTTTACGCAGGGAACCCTGAAATTGCGTATTTTACGCTGGATTGTACCCAGAATATAAAATTTTACGCTGGAAACCCTGAAATTGCGTATTTTACGCTGGATATCATCCAGAATGTAATATTTTACGCAGGGAACCCTAAAATTGCGTATTTTACGCTGAATGTTATCCAGAATGTAAAATTTTACGCTGGAACCCTCCCCTTTTACATATTTTACGCAGAATAGAATTTTTGGCATAAAAAGTGCACAGAATGACTGTTTTTGCCAAATTAAGCTATTTTCTAGCCATAATTTCGAAAAACTTAAAACATGAAAGTTTTAGATATTTATCTTGCCTTTCCGAATATCTCTGGAGCACCTCGTTCTAAGTTCGTATGTGGAAGTTATGCCCCGTCTCCCTGAGCCGCATGATTTCCCCACAACTCTTGTACCCTGTTTATATTTAGTTATTGCATACACGCTTATACCAGCTTAAATATTAATTTTAAATAATGACATGACATGATAGTGACCCGTCGTGGCGTACTCTTAACAGTGTATTTGATATGATATAAATCTCGAATGCTGTTGCGACGGCTAGTATGTCATGGCAGAATTGAATGGCCTGGACACCGTGGGTGAATGTGTTTGTACTAAATGAACCGGTAATGTTTGCATCATGTCTAAGGTAGGGATCCCTGAGTACCACGGTAAGGGATACCTACAGTAATTGACTAAGGCTAATAAACTAGAATAATTCAGTAGACATGAAGAGATTCCCAGCTACAGGCAATCCCGTTACCTGGGCGCATTAAATGGACTTGTAGCCTACCGACGAGTAGGGCACACTTCCAACACACAGTCGCGTGTTGCATTCTCCATAAACGGACATTCGACCTGGATAACCGGATGGTCTGCAGGGCTTGTGTCTATTGGGATAATCTCATTGCATCTTGCTAGTAACTAGGCCTGTGATAACCCTAGTTAGTTAAAAGTACCAAGCCGTACTCTTGATTGGACGTGATTGATTGGATAGAGTTTATCCCAGCTTATTCTTGTCCCGATCCTGTACAAGATTGTGACACGACAAGATTATTGAGGCTTGCCTTAACAATAATGATCGGGGGTCCAAATCTGTTCAGGCGAAGGGTTACAACCCCGATCCTTGTTTGGTTTAAGGGTTGTAACCTGGCTCCCGGAGCAGTTCTGTGTCCTCTCTTCGTTATTGTCTTATTGCAACCCCATGCCACGCTCGTCATGTTTCACTTACTGTAACGACATGATAAATTATTTATACTGGCCTTAACAATAAAGATCAGGGGTCCAATTCTATTCAGGCGAAGGGTTACAACTCCGGTCCTTGTTTGGTTTAAGGGTTGTAACCTGACTTCTGGAGCAGTTCTGAGTCCTCTCTTCGTTTATTGACTTGTTACCTTACCAATAGTATTTTAGACGGGTCTCTATTCAGGTGAAGGGTTACAACTCCGGTCCTTATTTGGTTTAAGGGTTGTGACCTGGCTACTTGAATAGTTTTCTCGTACTCAGTTTACTGCGATTATCTCTATTATTATCAATTCTTTATTTTGCTATCTTTATTATTCTATTGTGATATTTTGGTTTTAGTTCCTAAGTGAAGCCTCCTTTGTGGTACTTGCTCTTTGTGGGGTCTGATCCAGCTAGTTTTGTATGGTCAGATATCAGAGCAGCTTCAGAGGATCCACCTATCTTCCAGCCAGATGGTGACCACCAGGCGTAACCCTGGCAATGAGTGGGTTTCTTTTTGTCCTTCCACTTTATTGTAAAAATTATCCTTTTGAGGCGTTTAGCCGACGAGCATGTGTTAGCTCGTATTGCATCTTTACTTACTGTCTGCCTACGGGCTATAATATGATTGACATATCCTAGAGTTGATCATGTACGACTGAACTCTTGCTAGTCTTGACAATTTTGTACGACTAGCTTCATGATCATCCAATATGTAATGTATGGGACGCCTTGCTATTATATATTTGGTGCTCTAACATCTTGTAACTATTATTGCTTGCCTGTGATTGAGACAATAGGCTTGTTCTTGACCATATGAGACTGATGGATTGTAGTTAAACCTTCATATATATAGACAGCCGTGACCGTATAGTGAGGTGGATTCCATTTCGTTATACGTAGCTGGCTATGTATGCCCCCGCTCTCCAGTATTCTGGTTCTGGGGCGTTACATGGTTTTAGTGGTGGCCCATGCAGGTCTTGTCAATCAAGAAATGTGAGGGTTTACCGGATAGATGTCTCAATCTGTACTCGTCTTTGATCTCCACTCGTATCTTCTCATCTCCTTGGATTCCTGACTTGATAACATGCTTGCATCATTGTTCTATCCTGGTCCTTCCTTAATATTCTCGATGTCATTGCTTCAGTGGCATCATTCCTGTTGATCAGCCAGAAGAAGTTCGGCCGGCAGACCAGCAATAGCAAGAAGATCAAGATCAGTCCTCAGCAGCCGCCTCCCGAGCCATGCCTTCTGGAGAACCAGTGCCCCCAGTCCAGCCAGTTCAGCCAGCAGGGTTAGAGGATGGGGTCTTGATAGGGCTCATCCATGAGTTGCTTGCGTCTCAGGACGTCGAGGTGATGCCTTGCAGCAAGCAGTACAAGAAGCTGTAAGCAGAAATGGTCCTCGAGGGAATAGTGCGGTCAACAATTTCAAGCGCTTGAACCCTCCCTTCTTCGATGGAAGCGAGGATGCTATCACTGCAGATGCCTGGCTACAGGATATTGAAGTTATCTTGGAGGCAGCCAGGACCCCTGAAGCAGAGAAGGTGGCGGTGGTGCGCCTGCAGTTACTAGATCTAGCCCGCAGCTGGTGGGCTATGCAAGCAGCGAGTTTGGGTACGCCTGTCATGTGGGCGGTATTCAGTGATATGTTCCAGGCCAAGTACTTCGACGCAGTGGCTAGATATAACCTGCAGGCCAGGTTTAGTAATCTCAGGCAGATGAGCAGGACGGTCGACGGATATGCGGCCGAGTTTTCAAGGTTGAGTCGGTTTGCTCCTACCTTGGTGGCAACCGAGCTAGACAGAGCACAGCAATTTCAGCAGGGGCTCCACATGGAGATCATATTAGCAGTAGAGCAGTTCGAGCACAAAACTTTTGGTGCCGTCTTGCGAGCAGCGAGGAGGCATGAGTACACTTCTCGAAGGATAGCGGACCGGACCGTAGATCGGAAGCGATCTCACGACCAGATGAACCAATCGTCAGCACCGGCCCCAGCAACCAGGGCCCTGACCATTGGAGCTACGAGGGCAGGTTCGGTTACTTCCTTACAGCATTCTGCCCTGACCTATCCCCAGCAGCAGAAACAGAAGCGGCCTTTCGCAACCGGTTGTTCTCATTACGGGAAACCCGGGCATGTTATTACTGAGTGCCGTAGAGCACAGGGATTGTGCTTGGTTTGTGGTTTGCCAGACCACATGATGGGATCTTGTCCGTTCAGAAACAGATCATCGTCGACAGTAACTAGTCCCTCGGTTATGGGACCAGCACCAGCACCAGCACCAGAACAAGCTCCAGTTCACCAACCACAGCAGCTCCCGTTCCCAGGTCCATTGTCGTCTCAGGCCCATGCCTTCCAGCAACAGAGGACTCAGCAGTTCGCCCTGGCCCAGGCCCAGATCCAGAATCGACAGAGAGGTATCTGTGTCCTATTGTCTTGCTTTTCGCCGTCGTTATACGGGACACATATCATGTTTCATGTATCCCATTTACAACGGTATATCCTGGGCCCGAGCCATGTCCTAGATCATTCGAAAACGGTTATTGGTACCAACCTTTTCGTATGAGGAGAGGCCCGTGTCCCTGTTTGACCAAAGAGAGAGACCTCGAGCGCAAGACTATCAATTTAGTTCGTGTTGCTTGAGTTCATCGCTCCTTGGGAGAGTCAAACGTGGGAGTGTGAGGACGATATCCGATCATGTTATCCCAATCGGTTTGGCTCGTGAGGTGTTCCTTATGCCTTGCACTTTGATTTCTTGCTTGCATGTATGATTGTATGATTGATTGGTAGCGTAGATTGCTTGCGATAATATAACTGTCCCGACATCTCTAGCCTCTTGATTAAATTTTAAGGACAGAATTCTTTTAAGGTGGGTAGAGTTGTAATGCCTGTGGTTCGTATTACATATCTTAGTATACGTATACGTAATTTGACCCGTATTGCAAGTCTTACTGCTTGAATTATTCTAGCTTTTCATTGCTTGGTTATTCTTGGTTTGGTTCGGCATGGCTTGGTTTGCCTTAGGTTCATCATGAACCAAAGGAAAACCCCTACCTACCACCCCCATCATCATTTATTAACCCCACCCTCTTTCTCTCTCATCATTCACTCTTCTTCTTCCTCACCGTTGCTCTCCACCTACCAAGAGGTTTAGGCAAGTACAACTTGCTTCTTGAGAGATCTTAATTTTTATTATTCCATTCTCTTCTTTACATGATTATAAACCTCTTTAGAACTTAGAGTTTTTAATTTTGATGGATAGATTTTTCTAGATCTAAATTTTAACTTTGAGTTCAAGGAGTTTTCTTGGTTTCGATCTACTGAAACTTGTTATTTTCAAAAACTAATAGTTCCATGAGCAAGAGCATGAAATTTCGTGTGAATTTGGTTTTTGATTCACCTCATTTCGAGTTAAAATGAAGTTTTTATGGCCAAAACAAGTTTTCTGAATTTTTATGTCGACTGAAGAATGTGGTGCTGGCGTAAAATAAGATTTTACGCAGGAAGGCTAGCGTAAAATCAAAATTTACGCAGGAAGGCTTGCGTAAAATGAAATTTTACGCTGGATTGTATCCAGAATGTAAAATTTTACGCAGGGAACCCTGAAATTGCGTATTTTACGCTGGATTGTATCCAGAATGTAAAATTTTACGCTGGGAACCCTGAAATTGCGTATTTTACGCTTGATTGTATCCAGAATGTAAAATTTTACGCTGGGAACCCTGAAATTGCGTATTTTACGCTGGATATCATCCAGAATGTAATATTTTACGCAGGGAACCCGAAAATTGCGTATTTTATGCTGAATGGTACCCAGAATGTAAAATTTTACGCTGGAACCCTCTCCTTTTACATATTTTACGCAGAATTGAATTTTTGGCATAAAAAGTGCACAGAATGATTGTTTTTGCCAAATTAAGCTATTTTCTAGCCATAATTTCAAAAAACTTAAAACATGAAAGTTTTAGATCTTTATCTTGCCTTTCCGAATATCTCTGGAGCACCTCGTTCTAAGTTCGTATGTGGAAGTTATGCCCCGTCTCCCTGAGCCGTATGATTCCCCCACAACTCTTGCACCCTATTTATATTTAGTTATTGCATGCACGCTTATACCAGGTTAAATATTAATTTTAAATAATGACAGGACATGATAGTGACCCGTCGTGGCGCACTCTTGACAGTATATTTGACATAATATATATCTCGAATGCTGTTGCGACGGCTAGCATGTCATGGCAGAATTGAATGGCCTGGACATCGTGGGTGAATGTTTTTGTACTAAATGAACCGGTAATGTTTGCATCATGTCTATGGCAGGGATCCCTGAGTACCACGGTCAGGGATACCTACAGTAATTGACTAAGGCTAATAAACTAGAATAATTCAGTAGACATGAAGAGATTCCCAGCTATAGGCAATTCCGTTACCTGGGCGCATTAAGTGGACTTGCAGCCTACCGACGAGTAGGGCACACTTCCAGCACACAGTCACGTGTTGCATTCTCCATAAACGGACATTCGACCTGGATAATCGGATGGTCTGCAGAGCTTGTGGCTATTAGGATAATCTCATTGCATCTTGCTAGTAACTAGGCCTGTGATAACCCTATTTAGTTAAAAGTATCAAGCCGTACTCTTGATTGGTCGTGATTGATTGGATGGAGTTTATCCCAGCTTAGTCTTGTCCCGATCCTGTACAAGATTGTGACACGACAAGATTATTGAGGCTTGCCTTAACAATAACGATCGGGGATCCAGTTCTATTCAGACGAAGGGTTACAACCCCGGTCCTTATTTGGTTTAAGGGTTGTAACTGGCTCCCGGAGCAGTTCTGTGTCCTCTCTTCGTTATTGTCTTATTGCAACCACATGCCACGCTCGTCATGTTTCACTTACTGTAACGACATGATAAATTATTTATACTGGCCTTAATAATAAAGATCAGGGGTCCAGTTCTGTTCAGGCGAAGGGTTACAACTCTGATCCTTGTTTGGTTTAAGGGTTGTAACCTGGCTCCCGGAGCAGTTCTGAGTCCTCTCTTCGTTTATTGACTTGTTACCTTACCAATAGTATTTGAGACGGGTCTCTATTCAGGTGAAGGATTACAACTCCGGTCCTTATTTGGTTTAAGGGTTGTGACCTGGCTACTTGAATAGTTTCCTCGTACTCAGTTTACTGCGATTATCTCTATTATTATCAATTCTTTATTTTGCTATCTTTATTATTCTATTGTGATATGTTAGTTTTATTTCCTTAGTGAAGCCTCCTTTATGGTACTTGCTCTTTCTGGGGTCTGACCCAGCTGGTTTTGTATGGCCAGATATCGGAGCAGCTTCAGAGGATCTACCTATCTTCCAGCCAGATGGTGACCACCAGGCGTAACCATGGCAACGAGTGGGTTTCTGTTTGTCCTCCCACTTTATTGTAAAAATTATTCTTTTAAGGCGTTTAGCCGGCGAGCATGTGTTAGCTCGTATTGCATCTTTACTTACTGTCTGCCTACGGGCTATAACATGATTGACATATCCTAGGGTTGATCATGTACGACTGAACTCTTGCTAGTCTTGACAATTTTGTACGACTAGCTTCATGATCATCCAATATGTAATGTATGGGACGCCTTGCTATTATATATTTGGTGCTCTGACATCTTGTAACTATTATTGCTTGCCTATGATTGAGACAATAGGCTTGTTCTTGACCATAGGAGACTGATGGATTGTTGGTAAACCCTCATATATCTAGACAGCCGTGACCGTATAGTGAGGTGGATTCCATTTCGTTATACGTAGCTGGCTATGTATGCCCCCGCTCTCCAGTATTCTGGTTCTGGTACGTTACGCCCTCTTTATTCTTATGGACTAGTAATACACCCAATGAATGATCCATTTGCTCGAACATACATCAGGAAGGGTATTCCTGAGACTGGAGGCACTAGAACTGCAGGGTTCATCGAGTACTGCTTTATGTCTTCAAATACTTGTTGGCATTCTTCACTCCAAATGAAAGACATACCTTTCTTCATAAGTTGAGTGAACGGTCTACAGCGTCTAGAGAGATTTGAGATGAATCTTCTGATGTACGTAAGCCGTCCCTGGAATCCTCGTAGCTCTTTTAAGTTGCGTGGAGGTCGCATAACTTGAATGGCTTTAATTTTTTTCAGGGTCAATGTGTATACTTTAGAGGTAATAACGAATCCGAGAAATTTGCTACTAGAGACTCCGAAGAATGACTTGGTGGGATTCATCTTGAGTTGATGTTGGCGCATTAGATCGAAGATAGTTCTCAAGTATTTGATGTGGTTGTAGGAGCGTAAAAAGTGCTTCAAAGAAAGAGTCATCTCATTCATAAGTGATCTGCTTTACGCCTAGAGGAATGAGTAATCTCTTTACGCCCAAGATTAGGCTAATCGCTTTATGCCTAAGCAAGCTGATCATTTTACGCTCGGGGCTACACCCATGGTTTTACGCCAAAGACAGAGTAGTCTACTTCACGCTGGACAAAGCTGTCAAATCTAGCATTTAATGCAAACTCTGACATGAAGATATTAATGATGGCATTTACCACAGAATTCAATGGGATTTGTCTTATACAAAGACCATTGTTGTCGTTTATGGGGATCGAGCTACTTTACGCTCACTGTATGGTTTCTTTTACGCATGGAGTTTTACATGAGTCCTTACGCTCATAAAACAATGTGTGCGTAAAGTCTATTTGAGCCATTTTACGCTCAAGGTTATTCAATGACCACTTTACGCTGGAAACCTATAACAGAGCTATTTTACGCTCATCTTACTGCTTTACGCCCAGAGGATGTTGGGGCTATTTTTACGCCCTATTCTTTCTGGCCAGTTTGGAACGTGGTTTGCCTACATGGCCTTCATGCTACATATTTCGAAGAACGTGTGTACATGTATCCTATTCTTACTGAAATGATGGGACGTGTGTCAACGTATGCAAAGAATGACTTTGATCATGGGTGGCAGTTGTTAGCGTAAAGACAGATTTTGATGCTCTTTTACGCACAGAAGCCCCAGTCTATAAATAGACTTATTTTTCTCAAAGACAAGGACAGAGAGAGAACAGGGAAGAATACAGAGATCAGGACTTCGAGATTTTGATTCTCCAGAGCATTCTTCTTCAACTTTTCTTCCAGAACAGAGTGAAGCAAAGCAGGAAAGCATTCGGCCTCGCCATCAGTGCCCAAGTGCGTCGATACCTTTCTGGTGACTTAGTTCTTCCAAGTTGTTCTACTTCAAGCAGTGATCTTCTTCATCATCATATGGTCCAAGGAACAAAGTGATCATTTACGAATCAGACATCCATAGCAATACTTTCCCAGAATCAAATTTGTACTTCTTGTACTTTTTTTCGTTTTATTTTCAAAATCCAACACTTTTGTTTGGCAATTTTGTTAAGTGAAACAAAATGGCGACTCTGCTGGGGATGACTTTCTCCTCCGACGAGGAAGTGATTGCTCAATATGATGATGTTTCAGTCGGTTCGACTAAGAAGACTCTGGTTGTACACTTCGACTAGACTGCCTATGAAAAAATGCTCCAAACTGGGGGTGGTTCTCGCCACTCCAATGTTCAAAAGTCTCGCAAAGAATGAAAAGTTTGGATTCCCAAATCCAAAGTGGTTTCTGATCTCTCTGTGACTTCTGGTGAAAAGGGAATTCTTCCCACTCTTGTCGTAGGGGCTCCCGTTCGTAACGAGGCAGTCCTTACTTCAGAGTTTCACTCAAAGTGTGATGATTTATCTCCCGTTTGTAACGGAGAAGATAATCAGGTTTCACGCCCACTGCGTAAGAATCAAGTTTTACGCTCAGTGGGTAAGAACCAAATTTTACGCTCAAGGCATAAGAATGAGTCTCCCATTTGTAATGTGGCAGATTCTAATGTTTCTGAGTGTATGAACCCATCTCCCGTCGGTGACGTGGTAGATTCACACAAATTACGCTCCTCGCGTAAAACAAAATCTCCCATCTGTGATGTGGTAGATAATCAATTTTTACGTTTTACGCGTAAAGGTAAGTCTCCTGTCTGTGACAGTGTAGATAAAATTCATAACGATGTTTGCACATCTAATGTGAATATACCTAAACGCATACAGCGTAAAAGTGATGTTGGTAAAACTTCTATCCTACACCAACAACCTTCTTATACTGATTTACGCAAAGTACCAAACTTGCAAATCACACGCCATGAAAATGGGGTCCTTCGTGCTAAATCTCAAGATTTACGCACACAACTCCAAACGCGTAAAAATGTATAGTTTGGTTCTGCGAATGAAGCCAGTAATCTTCTTTATACACAGGGGACTAAACGTTTTTCTACCCTAAATGTAATAAAGAAGAATATTCCCTCCACTTCTTTTGACTTACGTGAATTGCTAATGCAAAAGCGTAAGAATTCACAATCTCCGGCGATGCTCCCCCAAGAAAGACATCAATGTGGATATCATCAAGTTGTGATCAATTGTTGTTGTTCAGCTTCAAAACGGTCAATTTTTGTTCGACTGAATTTTTCACTTCAACATCAAGCTGAAGACCAAAAAGATGAGTTGTCATATGCATCAGTCAACATGGCATCTCATACTAACAGAGGACGACGTCCGAGACAAAATACGTCCCAAACCCCAGGTCAGCAACAGTTCAGCAGACTTCTTGATTCCTTTGAAGGAGTATATCAGAATACTCGATCAAGAAGATAAGGACGATTACAGAATTCTGATTCAGAAGCTGGGTGTACCCAATCTGTTGAGTCTGATACCGATAGTGTGGATTCATACTTTTATACTAATCCCTCTATATCTTCAAGAGAGGTTGAATCCTACGCTGTTGGTGATGAACCAGAGACGTCATCTGCTAATACGGAACAACGTCTCACTGCTGTGGAGCAATCATTGAAAGATATGCTCAACATGGTGCAAAGCATGCATCAAATAATTTTGAATCAGCAAACTGCTCAACCCTCAGTAATAACTCCGGTACCAGCAGTAGCACAAACTCAAGATAGTCAAGGGGCTGATATACCTTCGAATATTCAAGAACCTGCTATTAATCAAAATTCTGCATCTCCAGATCCCATCATTCAAGAAGATGTACCACCTCCAGTGCGGGTTACGGTACATCCAACGACTATTCAATCAAATGTGCTTCCTCAAACCAGTGAAGCTATTCAAGCAGTGCGTGAACTCAAAGCACAGTTTGAGGTTTTGAGGCACAAAGATCAGCTCCAGAGGTTAGGGATTAAGCAACCCTATCCTCCTCATTGGAATGATGTACCCTTTCCACCGAAGTTCAAGCCACAATCCATGGTTTTATTCGATGGAAAAGCATCTCCCAGTCAATATATCAATTACTTTGATATTATGACTGTACACTTGCAGAAAAATGATGCTCTTCTCACTCGAGTGTTCATTGGGTGTTTGACGGGTTCGGCTTATGACTGGTATCGTAGCTTACCTGATAACTCTATTTCGTCTTTTGACGAATTCAAGGCAATGTTTCTCTCCCGCTTCTATGAAGGAGGTATGGACATGAACATATCCTCCTTAATAGAAATAAAAGAAAAGGAGAAAGAAGATACTCGGACGTTTATTGAACGTTTCCGACAGGCTACTCTAAAGATGCCTCCTGGTATGCCAGATTCAGCGTTGATCGATACATGCAAGATGAATCTGCGACCATCCATTGCTGTCTTCACAGGTTCCCAATTCTCAGATTGGGCTTCATTTATCATAGCAGCAGTTTCTGCCGAAACCAATGGCAGGTTGGCTCGGGAACATGGGATGATTTTCGCTTCAGAAGATAAAGGAAAGAAGAGTAATCCTGGTAATAATCCTGGCAATCGTAATGTGAAAGGAAAAGATACTCTTATGGTCAATCTTTCTAAGAACAAAACGACGTCAAGTAATCAGGAATCCTCCAGGTCAAAGCAAGAATACTCTTTTGATGAAAGTGATATCCCAGGAATATTTCAGTGTCTGGTAAAAAGTGGCAAACTTCAGATTCCAGAGCCAAAAAGGCCTAATGAGGTGAATCTGACTGACAATCCCAAATATTATATCTATCATAGATACATTAATCATCCTACCAGTGCTTGCTACGTCTTGAAAAAGAAGATCCAAGAACTGATAAATGGTGGTGTTATCGCTTTAACCAATGATGACCATACGGTTACGACCAATATGGTTTCTCTTCAGTTCGGGGATTTTCCTCCACAGCAAGTCCCAGATGGAATTATTCCAATTCCGAAGGCGACAATGAAGATCGTGAATATCCCGCCTGCCAGAGAAGAAAGTACAGGATTGCTGCTACTCACATTAAAGAATGGTGAAATTATGTGGGTATATCCTGACTTATTGCCTGAATTGGAAAATAAAGGTAAAACTTCAAAATCCAAGAAGGGCAAGAAAGTCAAAACCTGCAATATGATTTCTCATGTTATTCCAGATTCTGATGACTTGGATTATCTATGGGATGACCTTCCTTTAGAAGATAGACTGAAAGGACTGAACATTTGTCCTCCAAGTCTAGCTCCCCCTACCAAGCTCAAGCTTACCCATCAGCAGTAGCTAGCCATGAATAGTGTCCTTTTATATCGGGCACAACAAGTCTTTGCTGCTTATGAAAAAGCTCCGACAGGGATTTTTCCTAATCCTCCTCCTCCTGTAACTACAGAGACATCTATTCTTCATTCTCCTGAGGTTACAGAAGGTCTTGCTTCTTCCTCTTCCTCTGTTGAAACACCTGTCAAAAGTCCGCTGCCCACTCACTTGTATAGTCAGCAATCTGTTCATCTCATGAAGAAGATGGGTTACGACTTTCAAAAGGCAGAAGGTTTGAATTATGATAAAGGAATACGGCTTCCTTTACAATTCAAAACTAGAATTCCACTGCTGGATTGGGTTCTGAAATGCCTCACAACAACCCCCACAAGAAGAAGGCTAAGGGAAGAAAAATTAAATCCTGTAATATGGTATTTCCTTCTCCTGAGTCTGAAGAAGAAACTTTTGCTGGTACATGATCTGGAAAAGAGTACCACAAAGACTATGAGGGATCCTCTAAAGCAGCAGAAGATGTAGTGGAGACTCTACCAGTTCAACCTTCTCCTGTTCCTGTTAAACCGTCTGTGGTTGAAAAGGGAAAACAGAAGGCAGTACGCTTTGATATCCCATTGAAGCCTGCTTCCAATCAGGGGGTGGTGATGAAGCCTTACAAATTTGACATTCTAGCCCAGTTAGCCAATACTCCGGCTAGACTTTCTATATTTGAACTGCTTCGCCTTTCTAGAGAAAGCAGGGAGACTTTGAGCGAAGCTTTACTTCAAGCAGATTCATTCTTGGCACAACTCAAGACTCCTGATAATATACCAGTATCATGTCCGCAATGTCATAGTGTGATGGAAGCAATTCCTAACATCACCTTTACACAAGAGGATATGCTATTGAAATACAACAAGCATGATAGGCCTCTGTATTACACTGGATATATTGGATCCACTGAAATTGATAGGATCTACATCGATCCTGGGTCTTCAATTAGTATAATTCTTCAGAGTATGCTAAGACCCCTGAGGATTCCTACTAGTGAGCTGACTTACACTAGTACTACGATAGTCGGTTTTAACTCTGGCAAGAGCAAACCACTGGGGAAGATTCGTCTGGAGATTCAGATTGGTGATCTTCGAACTATGGTAACTTTCTATGTTATCAACTCGGACGTATCCTACAATATTCTTCTTGGAAGACCGTGGATTCATGAGCACAATATTGTGCCTTCAACTCTTCACCAATGTTTCAAATATGTGGACTCCCAAGGAGTTGTGAAAACTGAGTTTGCTGATATTAATCCGTTCAAGGGTGTTGAAGCCTACTTCTCTGATTCAAGGCTTTATAAACAAGAACATGTGAAAGATATATCAGACATGGCTGAAGATCAATCACCCTCTGAGGATCACTCTATTAATGAAGATCCGCCAGAGGAGCAACCTTTGAAGATCATAGTCAAGGGACGAATCCAATTCCAACCTGTCAATGATCAACCTTTAATGATCAAAGTTAAAGGAAGAACTCAAACATCATCTGAGGAATCAATAAATATTCCTGCTAAGAGCCAAGTTCAACCTTTGATGATTAAGGTCAACGGACGTGCTTCTTGCACGAATGATCCAGAACTACCGTTGATTGTCAATCTTGGCAAAACTACGCAGAAGATGGATGATGGTCCACTGTTGATTAATCCGAAGCGTAGCAATCAGACTATAAATGATGTAAATACTGATTATTCTGTACTTTTTGATATCAATGAAGATTTCCTGTTCGAGTATATGGCTGTCAAGTTTATTGAAAGAATGACTTTATCTTCTGATAATCAAAGTCATCAATATAAAGACAACGTAGAATCGGAAGAAATTCTATTCATCGAATCCGATATTTCTCATTCCTCATATTGTGAATCTGGGCAAGTACTCTCGGTCAATATGGTTCAAACCGATGATGAATCAGAGCCATTTGAAAATGATCCTTGGGCTCAACAAATGGATACTCAATGGGAACTTCGTTTTGAACAACGACAGCCACCTACAGAAGATGAGGTTATCCAGATTGATGTCGGAGACGGAGTTACGTCCAAACCAATATTCATCAGTAAGAATCTTTCTGAAGATGAAAAGGAAGAGTTAATAAAACTTATAAAAGATTACATTGACATCTTTGCATAGAGTTATGAAGATATGCCAGGGCTAGATCCTACAGTCGCTACCCATAAACTCAATATTCTGCCTAATGTCAAGCCTTTAAAACAACAGCAACGACGCTTTAGACCAGATATGATGGATGCAATTGAGGCAGAAGTCAAAAAGCTGATTACGTGTGGCTTTGTTCGTGAAGAACAACACCCAGATTGGGTGGCCAATATTGTTTCTGTTATGAAGAAGAACGGAAAAGTCCGAGTTTGTATAGATTACCGAGATCTTAATACGGCTTGTCCAAAGGATGAATTTCCACTTCCAATTACTAATATCATGATAGACAATACATGTGGTTTTGAACGCATGTCTTTCATGGATGGATTCTCAGGATACAATCAGATCAAGATGCATCCAGAAGATGAGAAGCACACCGCTTTTCGTACACCTCTTGGGGTCTACTGCTATACAGTTATGCCGTTTGGTCTTAAAATACCGGTGCCACATATCAACGGGCTATGAGCAATATCTTTCAAGAACATCTACGGAAGATAGTTGAATGCTATGTAGATGACATTGCTGTTAAAAGTCGGTCAAAGAATGATCACATTCAGGACTTGAAGACAGTATTTGTTGATACGCCAACATCAATTGAAAATGAACCCTACTAAGTCTTTCTTAGGGGTTTCCAGTGGTAAGTTTCTAGGATTTGTCATTACCTCTCAAGGTATCCATGTTGATCATGATAAGGTTAAAGCAATTCTTGAAATGCTTCCTCCTCGTAATCTGAAAGAACTTCGTGGCTTTCAAGGCCGTATTGCTTATATCAGAAGATTTATATCTAATCTTTCTGGGAGATGTTAACCTTTCTTCCGTCTATTAAAGAAAGGGGTATCTTTCGTCTGGGATGAAGCGTGTCAAAAAGCCTTCAATGACATTAAGCAATATCTTACAAACCCACCTGTTCTGGTACCTCCGGTGGTAGGAAGACCATTCTTGCTATATGTTCGAGCTTTAGATCATTCACTTGGCGCTCTTCTGGTACAAAAAAGTGATATGGGTCATGAACAAGCAATATATTATCTGAGCAGAATGATGGTCGGAGCTGAACACAGATATACTCCCGTGGAAAAGGAATGTCTAGCTTTGGTTTTTGCCATCCAAAAGACAAGACATTATGTCACCGGACAAACTATTCATGTCATCTCCAGAATAAATCCCATTCGGGTATTGATGAGGAAACTGAGCATTCTTAATTCCAGGTTAGCTACGTGGACAATGTTACTCACCCCCTATGATATGATTTATGTACCTCAAAAGTCAGTGAAAGGCCAAGCGTTAGCTGATTTCTTAGCCGCTCATCCTATACCTGAAACTTCGAAGTTATATGAAGACATTCCAGACGAAGTAGTGGATTGTAACATGACTTCGAAGAATGATATATGGCAATTATATTTTGACGGAGCATCAAGAGTAGGACCTAAAGGCAATATTGTCTCTGGGGTAGGAATTGTCTTGGTTTCTCCTGACAAAATGGTCATATACCGTGCTTATTCTCTTAATGAGCCATGCTCTAACAATGTAGCAGAATATAATGCTCTATTGATTGGTCTCCAAGTAGCAAAATAATTGGATATTGAATTCCTAGAGGCTTATGAAGATTCTCAATTGATCGTTAATTAAGTTAGAGGAACTTATGAAGTCAAAAATCCTGATCTCATCCCCTATCATCAAGTGGTAGTCGAGTTGGTCCTTTCATTCAAAGGATTCTTCATTGAATTTGTACCACGTTCTCAGAATGTGGAGGCTGATGCTCTTGCCAGTTTAGCTGCAGACTTGGCTGTCCTTATTCGAAGGCAAAATACAATTACTTTGTTAGACCGAGACTTGTTCTGTGTGAAGAGTAATCTGCATATTGAACAAAGTTATACTACAGAGTCAAGTTCCCAACAGAAATATTGGAGAACTCTATTCATTGATTATGCAGTTCATGGAATTTTGCCTGAAGATCCTAAAGAAGCTGCATCAATTAAGAGACGATCATTTCGATTCTATTATGATTCGTCTTTACATATGCTATATCGTCGTTCATATGACGGACTCCTGCTACGCTGTCTCTCATAAAGTGAAGCCAAACAAACACTGCGTGAGGCTCATGATGGTGTATGTGGTGCTCATCAACCGGGTCCAAAGTTGCAAGACCGCATTCGGAGAATGGGGTATTATTGGCCTTCTATGATAGCAGATGCTGTGGACTATGCCAGAAGATGTAAAGTATGTCAGATTCATACTGATTTTATTCATCAACCGTCTGAATTTCTACATCCTACAGCAGCCTCTTGGCCCTTCGAAGCTTGGGGTATGGATGTTATTGGCCCTATTAACCCTCCTTCTGTCAAAGGACATCGGTTTATACTAGCTATAACCGATTACTTTTCGAAATGGGCAGAAGTATTCCTCCTTGCGGAAGTGAAAATATCTAATGTGATCAGTTTCATCAAGCACCATGTTATTTATCGTTTCGGGATTCCTCGACGAATAATTCATGACAATGGTCCACAATTTGCCAGTCAAGCATTTTATCGATTCTGTGACAAGAATCGAATTCAGAATTTGGCTTCTACGGCTTATAATCCAGCTACTAATGGTTTAGCTGAAGCTTTCAATAAGACGATCATCAAACTTCTTAAAAGTTTGTCTCTTCTAATAAACGTGATTGGAATGAGAAACTTGGAGAATGTTTATGGGCTTATCGAACAACAGTCCGGACTCCTACTGGTTTTACACCATTCTCATTAGTTTATGGATGCGAAGCTGTTCTCCCATTGGAAATTCAGATCCCTTCTCTACGAATAGTCATTGCTAATGAGCTAACTACGGAGAATAATGATAGCTTACGACTCCAAGAACTTGAAGGTTTGGATGAGAAGCGTCTTCAAGCACAACAACACATTGAACTATATCAAGCCCGCATATCTCGAACTTTTAATCGTAAAGTTTAGGAGAGGTCATTCAAAGTGGGCGAACTCGTATTAGCTGTTCGGAGACCGATGGTAATGACTCATAAAAGTAAAGGGAAATTCCAAGCAAAATGGGAAGGCCCTTATGTAATTGAGTCTGTGTTTTCCAATGGTGCCTATCGGTTGTCAAAGCCCAATGGAGATCTACTCATGCTACCGATCAATGGCAAATTTCTGAAGAAATACTTTGTATAAAAAAAGACAGAAAAAAATAATAAAACTTCTTTTATTATTTTTGTTCAAAATAAAAGATTAAGGACGAGGGCCACTCCCTTCCTTATTGAATACATAGTCGGCCAATGCATAGAAGGTATCGTTTCCTGAACACATGAGAAATTTGCAGGCAGCCATCCTCGACGCTTCTTCTTCAAGAGTTTTCCCTGGCTCTACTAAAAAGTAAGAATGTCTTTGGGTGGCTTGGGCGCAGAAGAGCTTCCACCTATTTCGATTGAGCCTGATGAGCCTGATGCAGGAAGATCAACAGGGAACGTCTCAATGATACCCTCGACTGTCTGGGAGACTTCATTCTTTTGCTAGGCATCCTCGGAAGACATTTTCAAACAAAGGAGGAGAAATAAGAATGAAAGGTTACAAGCAATTCTCATCTATTTATGGAGGATGATTACTAACGACTTTTTCTGAAAAGGCTCGTCCATTCATGTTACCAGGTTCATCCATTTTAATTATGGAATTTGAATCGTCCTTTCTGTTCCCAAGGAACACGCTGATTCATCCACCACCTTGACATTTACACTCATAATATCCGTCTTCCTAATCCCCAGCTTCCAAGGTTTGGTTAAGCTGACTTCTTATTTCCAGGGAAAGGTTTTTTTTTATACCTTCTATTTTTATCAATTGATTAGAAAGTGGGATTCACTATTTCCCATGTTTTTATGACCTCTGAATAAATATTAAATCTACTTTCTTTTCCTATCTATCATTTCTATTTTTGACCTCTGCATAGATATTAGTCTAATTTTCTTTTGAGTTCATATATGCTATTATGTCCATATTACCTCTGATAGTATCATATACTCTAAAACAGAAAATAGGATTTCATTTATCTATCATGTCCTTATTACAACCAGATAGATACAAATTATTGATCATAGAAGAATCATCATTTCATTCCCATATCATTAAAAAGTCTATTACATTTCTTAGACTTTCTTACAACTTATAATAGAAATCTTTTACATTCTTGGATTTTCATTCTATACACCAACAAATAACCTAATAGAGATCTATTTCTTCTTTGATCTTCTTTGGCGGGTTCGTTGTTGGTGGCAGTTCCTGACTGCCTGAGCCCCAGTGGTAACCGGAACAGCAGGAATCAAACTCTGGTCTTATCTCTCAGACGAGAGGAGAATCCCCGAGTATGGCAGCCCGAAGGCGCGTTACTGCCAACACAATTGGTGGATTAGTGGCGGCACCTCAAAGGAGATAGGAATGTATCCAGCATTGGGATACGATTCCTAGTTCTGCCGTAAAAGGAACTCTACTACTCGATTCCTCGGGGTAGAGTTGACTCCACCATCCAACTCTCCGTGTATAAAGGCTCTTCCTACCAACAGAGGAAGACCCTTCTATCTCACGAAGAGTTCTGAGTTGTCTGATTTGCGCGTCAAAAGCGCATGAGCTCCCTGATGTTGATGTCAGAAGAACGTTCTTCACAGCGTCAAAATTGCCAATACCGGTTCTGGAAAAGCTGCTCAGCCAAACTTCTGCAGAAATAATAAAGAAGAAGTGTTTTTCAGAAGTATTATCAGATGCATATTAAACGCAAATTAAAAATAGATCAGCAAGGCTTTTTATGCCGATGAATCAGCAAGGCTTTTTATGCCGATGATTCAACACGACTTTTACGCCGATGATTCAACAAGGCTTTTACGCCGATGATTCAACAAGGCTTTTATGGCGATGATTCAACAAGGCTTTTACGCCGATGATTCAACAAGGCTTTTACGCCGATGATTCAACAGGGCTTTTACGCCGATGATTCAACAAGGCTTTTACGCCGATGATTCAACAAGGCTTTTACGCCGATGATTCAACAAGGCTTTTACGCCAGCGCTTCAGCAAGGCTTTTACGCCAGTGCTTCAGCAAGGCTTTTACGCCAGTGCTTCAGCAAGGATTTTTCACCACTACTTCAGCAGGGCTTTTACGCCAGTATTCCAGTGAGTTTTTATGCTCGTCAAGAATTTACATTCATAAAGTAGATGTATTCAACGAAAAATTCGAAAGACAAATACTTGCTTACTATCGGATTTACCATTTGAGTCGAATGATTTGGTTCTAATGGTGGTTGAATCTGCGTTTAGACTGGGCGTACAAAAGAACACTGTGGGAAAGCTCCGCCATTGTCACTTGTTGGAGAGCAACATTACAGAAAGTTATATTCAGAGGAATGAATACGAGAATATGTGAAACATTCTCGGCTATTTATAAAGGCTAAAGAACTGTTGGAAAGAGTCTATTTCGGGGAAAGATCCTATTTAAAGGCTCTCGTAACCACAAGACAGACGCCACGTGTCGGTTTGTTTCTCGGGAATGAACAACCATAGAAACAGTCAAAATAAAATGTTGAACAGTTCTATCTACTAACAGATGAGATTAACATCAAGATCTTATTTATAAAAAGGGGAGTGGACCCCTACATATAAAGAGAGTCGCAATACATGGATCATTTTCCCTCTCCTTCGTTGGGTTGACGAAGGGAGGCACCCAATTCGCGCATGTTGCGAATCCCAGAGCGACGCATCAGATTTAAAAATGCTTCTGCATCTCCGGAGCCTTCATATGCAATTGAGGGGCCACCATCAATGCGACTAAAGACCGTAGGAGTTACTCCAAAACACTCTAAAAGGTTGCACGCTCGCTCGAAATCAAGCCTTGAGCCTGAAGCCTCTTCATTGCTAATCTCCTTCTTGGGCGCCATGTCACTATAGAGATGAATGACAAGAGTGAAGAATTTTTCCTTATTTATACGGTTAAATCAGCTCTTCATATTTCTCATTGGAAACGGTTCATTATAAATGCAAAACTCGGAGAAGCAAAAAGGCCTTTAAGAGTTTCGAAAAAGGAAATTCATTGTGATAATTAAGTGTTGACCGACACTGTTGAAGATTACGCCGACTGTTGGACATCCCCGCTTTTACGCGGATGGCTGTTGCGTATCCCAAATTTTACGCTAGCAGGTCAAATCTCAACTTTTATGCTACTGTTCAAAGTATTTCAAATTTTGGAGATATTTGAAAACTTTGAAGGGGGTCTTGTAGGAGCATAAAAAATGCTTCAAAGAAAGAGTCATCTCATTTATAAGTGATCTGCTTTACGCCTAGAGGAATGGGTAATCTCTTTACGCCCAAGATTAGGCTAATCGCTTTATGCCCAAGCAAGCTGATTATTTTACGCTCGGGGCTACACCCATGATTTTACGCCAAAGACAGAGCAGTCTACTTCACGCTGGACAAAGCTGTCAAATCTAGCATTTAATGCAAACTCTGACATGAAGATATTAATGATGGCATTTACCACAGAATTCAATGGGATTTGTCTTATACAAAGACCATTGTTGTCGTTTATGGGGATCGAGCTACTTTACGCTCACTGTATGGTTTCTTTTACGTACGGAGTTTTACATGAGTCCTTACGCTCATAAAACAATGTGTGCGTAAAGTCTATTTGAGCCATTTTACGCTCAAGGTTATTCAATAACCACTTTACGCTGGAAACCTATGACAGAGCTATTTTACGCTCATCTTACTGCTTTACGCCCAGAGGATGTTGGGGCTACTTTTACGCCCTATTCTTTCTCGCCAGTTTGGAACGTGGTTTGCCTACATGGCCTTCATGCCACATATTTCGAAGAACGTGTGTACATGTATCCTATTCTTACTGAAATAATGGGATGCGTGTCAACGTATGCAAAGGATGACTTTGATCATGGGTGGCAGTTGTTAGCGTAAAGACAGATTTTGATGCTCTTTTACGCACAGAAGCCCCAGTCTATAAATAGACTCATTTTTCTCAAAGACAAGGACAGAAAGAGAACAGGGAAGAATATAGAGATTAGGACTTCGAGATTTTGATTCTCCAGAGCATTCTTCTTTAACTTTTCTTCCAGAACAGAGTGAAGCAAAGCAGGAAAGCATTCGGCCTCGCCATCAGTGCCCAAGTACGTCGATACCTTTCTGGTGACTTAGTTCTTCCAAGTTGTTCTACTTCAAGTAGTGATCTTCTTCATCATCATATGGTCCAAGGAACAAAGTGATCATTTACGAATCAGACTTCCATAGCAATACTTTTCCAGAATCAAATTTGTACTTCTTGTACTTTTTCTCGTTTTATTTTCAAAATCCAACACTTTTGTTTGGCAATTTTGTTAAGTAAAACTGTGGTCTTCCTTTAGATGACTTTTGATAGCAATATCATCGACATAGCGTTCAACTGTCTTTCGTAAATAATCATGAAAGATAGTACTCATAGCCCGCTGATAAGTTGCACCAGCATTTTTAAGACCGAATGGAACGACGGTATAGCAATTGACTCCCAAAGGAGTACGAAAAGATGTATGTTTCTCATTTTCTGGATGCATCTTGATTTGATTGTAACCTGAGAATCCATCCATAAAGACATTCGTTCGAGTCTGCAAGTATTGTCGATCATGACATCAGTGATCGGATGAGAAAACTCATCCTTGGGACAAGTGTCGTTGAGGTCTCTAAAGTCAATATAGACTCTGACATTCCCCGTTATCTTCATAATTGGGACAATATTGGTGACCCAGTCGGGATGTTGTTCTTCTCTAACAAAGCCATAAGCGATAAGTTTTCTAACTTTAGTCTTTATGGCATTCATTATGTCAGTTTTGAATCGACGTTGTTGTTGTTTGACTGGCTTTGTATTAGGCCGAATGTGGAGTCTATGGGTAGCGACCTGAGGATCCAATCCTGGCATATCTTCATAACTCCAAGTGAATACATCAATATATACCCGGATAAACTGAATTAATTCTTGTTTATCCACCTCTAGGAGGCTTTTGTTGACAAAGATTGGCCCAGGCGAACCTTCTTCTCTAACATCGACCTTAATTAATTGATCTTCTGTAGGTGGTTCTCGTTGTTCGGAACGAAGTTCCCACTGAGTGTCCATCCTTTGTTCCCAAGGATCTACTTCAGGAGCTTCCTCAAAGTCATCCTCGTCATCTTCCAAGAACTTGGCAGACACTATATTAGAAGATAGTATCATTCGATGGACATGTCTAACACTAGTGTCAGAGTCCCATGATATGGAGTCAGAAGAATTAGACCGTTCTTCACTGTCAGACTCAGAGGCCTCTGGAGTTACAACCGGTGAAGTATAACCCAACCCACGCTTTATCCGGCTGTAATATGGCAATGATTTCCCTTTCGGAGCAGGGGTACGAATGGAAGTTCGTCTTCCTCTACCACTATTAAGACCAGTTTTAAAATCATAGCTCATCTTTCGAATGATTTTTTTAGATTGTCGACTATAACGATGTAGTTGTAGTCGTCCGTTATCGTCTTTTTCATCCTCACTGTCGAGGATGGTTTTCTGTTATGTTCCTTTATTAAAAAGTATATAGGAGTTTTCCCCTCTTTCTAGAAGGAACTAGGAAAAAGGAATCTTACATTGGTTCAAGCGATACTTCACTTTGAAGAGGTTGAACTGCTCCTATTATAAATGGTTTAAAATTATCTAGCATATCCAAATAATATTGAGTATAGTAGCAGACATCAGTATACTGCAAAGAAAATGCTACTTTATTGATCTGTACGTCATCATTTACAATGACTTTTAGCCTTAGGAGGCTTAATCAGATTGATAACAAAAGGAAGAGAAGAAGAACGAGGAGGAGGAGGTTTGTTACGACGAAGGTCAATAACAAGTGGCACAGAAGAGGTGAGCTCCCTTTGTTCCGTCTTTCCTGTCAAAGGCTGCTTTTTATGAGAGGGAAGATGAATGGTTAATGTCTGGAAAGATTGAGGACGAGACGTACGTCCTTTAACTGGAATCACCAGGACATCTTTTAGGTTTCCTTCTGATCTTCATCAATGTCAATGGCCAGCACCACTTTCATAAATTCTTCCTTATACATCCGAGAATCATTGCAGTACGCTTTGACGCCTCTGAAAGGGTTTAGATCTGCCACTTCCTTCGGACTTCACTATTAACATCCACGTACTTAAAGTATTGGTGGAGAGTGGAAGGTACAATGTTATGCTCGTGCAGGAATAGTCTTCCGAGCAAAGCATTATAGGAGTCATGATTATCAATCACGTAGAAGGTCACCTTTGTGCGAAGATTACCTATTTGAAGTTTCAGTCGAATCTTTTGCTTCTGTTGGAATTAAATCCCAAGATTGTCGTGATAGTTGTGGACAGATTCTGTACAGGGATCTTCAGAGCATCCAGTAGAGTCTTTAGCAAGATACTGGGTGCAGACCCTGGGTCAATCAAGATGCGATCAACCTTCATAGTATCGACATATCCTTATCGAAGCGAACTCGCTGTTTTCCCTTCTCTACGGCTATTGGTTTGGGAAGAGTTTGTTCCACTGAAGGTGATGAAGCAGACAGAACATTCGTGACAGGGGAAGAGGATGATGCTGGAATAGCCTCCGAAATTAGAGCAGAGTTCTCTTGACCTTCTAAATAATCCCGTAAATAGATTCTCCCAGACCTGGTACCGGTTAAAGCTTCTTCTTTGGAGACAGGTTCAAAGGACACCATGTTACAATTCTTCATACTAATTTTGGTTTTAGAACATTTCTTCTGGGAGGATGAAGAGTTCATCCAAAAACCTAAGCCGACACGAGATTGGTTATATGGAAGACATACAGAAAGGAGTACTGGAGATTCCTTTCCATTATTCAAGCCGGGGGCCTTTGGTAAGTCATATCCCATCTTTTTCATTAGTTTATGAGACTGTGGACTATACATATGGAAAGCTGGTTGATATTTGGCTTCTGGCTTTGATAGTGCCATCTCAGAAGGGGAGGAAGGAGAAGAAGCATCTGCCGACGAGATGATGGTAGTAGTTAAGGATGGAAGGCAATGTTCACCCAATGAAATCACATGACATGACTTGTACCAGGTTGCTTTCTTGGACTTTGTGGAGAAAGATGGTGCTTTAATGTCCGACACCAAGTCTGGATAGATCCACATGATTTCCCCTTTTTCAGTAGAAAGTGGAACCAGACCATCAATATGTGAAGGTGGGAGATTTAAAATCTCCATAGTAGTTCTCTGAATAGTGACTACACCATCCTGTACAAATTGAGTAGGGAAATCGCCAAATTGTAGAGAGACGACATTATTTGTCACAATCTTTTCGTCCTACTGGAGACTAATTGCACCAGAATTGACCATCTCTTCGATATTTTCTTTGAGCACGTAGCATGCTCAAGTAGGATGTCCAATAAACCTGTGATAGACACAATATTTAGGATAGTCGGTCTTACCGACTTCCTCTGGCCATTTTGCATCCGGCAGTTGTAGTTTATTGTTTTGGATTAGGCAATCGAAAATGCTCAGGATATCATCCTTGTCGAAGGAATATTCTTCTTTCGGACGTGTTGCCCTCGGCGGTGGTATTGTTGGGGTAGGCGTTGGCTGACTTATGTTGATGGCCAGAGCTTCTTTCCCTTTGAGATTGATAGCCAAAGTCTCTTTGCCTTTGCGGTTGTTTTGGCGGCCTCCACTGCTGGTTGTTTGTTGTTCATCTTTGTCGAGATTAGGCATCTGGATGCCTAACTGTTTGAATTTGTCAGCACTTTCCTCAGCTACTCTGGCGCTTATTATGAAGAAAGGCCAATCTTAAAATTAAGTGGAACCCGTCCACATGCTAACTATATGTAACAAGTTTGATTTATATGTATCTATAGTTAATGCATCCGGAGTTCCCAAAGGCATTTTGAGTGCTTCGTGACGGTAACGCTCAATGAAACGATCCACGGTTTCGTTGGGCCTTTGCTTGATCTTGATCAAAGCCGACATAGTCATGTCGTTTGCTCCTTCGTAGAAGCGCTACAAGAATATCTATTTCAGAACTGCAAAAGAAGTAATGCACCCATCTGGCAGGCTGCGATACCAATCGTAGGCTACTCCTTTCAAACACCCAACAAAGACTCTTGTGAGGAGAGCATCATTAGGTTGAATCTTGTCAGTCATTATCTCAAAGTAATCGAGATATTGATTCGGAGATGTACTGCCATCAAACAATATTATAGTAGGAGGCTTATACTTGGGTGGAAACTGCCTCTTGCCACTCAATAGCTTATGGTTCTTTGATACCAAGCTTTTGTGGGGCGTCTTTTTTGCTTGAAGGCTTCGAATTGAGAACGCAAGAGTTTCACAGCCTCATTAGTGTCTTCCGACAGTTACAGAGTAGTAAATTGATTGGATGTGTTTGGAGGAGGGACTGCATGATAAGTACCACCCCAGCCCCAGATTGACTTGGATAAACCTGTACTGGTATGGAGGCGATATAAGGAGACTGTACCACCAAACTAACATTGACAGGAGCAGATGTCGATATAGGTTCTTGGGTTATATTCACAACCGATGTAACCGTGTGTTGAGCCACAATTATGGTGTGCATGCTTGCTACCATTTCGTCCATCGTTTTCAATTTGTCTTCTAGTACGGTAATTCGTTGCTCCTGGCTAGCAGAACTGGAAACATCCTAATCTTCTGTGGTGGCATACAGAGTCACCTCTCTAGCTATTGGAGAAGAGATAGTCTGCTCAGAACTCTCGCTGGTGGCATCAAAATCGTGTAAAGAGCTACCCCCAGGATAAGAAATGGAAAGATTCCTTTGACCGATTAAATGTCGATAGACCCCATCAAATATGCGATGAGTACGAACTGGGGGTCTATGAGTACGGGCCCGAAATAAAGTACGTCTCGGGATACCCCAGCCTCGTGAGAGCGATGAGTTATCATGTTAACAGAGGCATATACTGACTCATCTTCTGAAAAAACTGCAACAGGATGGGTCAAAGTCAGACAATCAAAAACTGACCGTTTGGCTACTTTGCAACAGCACCTGATTGTAATCTCATGTGAGCTGCAATGATGCACTATTGGTGGAGATGGGGATACGACCTTCCATTTTTAATAAATTCGATCACGGAGGTCGATTTTTTAGTAGAAGAAGAGGGAAAATGTGGCTTGTTCCTAGCCTTGTAGGTTCCTTGAAGGTATAAGGAAGTGCCTAATTCAATAGCATAAGTGAAGGGATTTTTCGCACTCATCCTTGGGCGCTTTGATATCGTAGGTGTTACCCTTTGAACAGGATTCACATTGGCAGAGGAGAATTTTGGGCGCCCAGAACTTATAGGCGCCATTGCTTGTTCAGCAATGGGGCGCACATTCTGGTTAAATTGGGATTGGTTCCTGTTAAGATGAGTGCGTATTGTTACGACCCGCACCCAGTATAAGGGCACGAGAAGTGGATACGTCCAACCTACACTGCAGTGTCGGCGGTAGAACATTGTCCTAGGTCACAAGATCTAACATAATATAAATATGCTCCAAAAGGAGAATAATATATAAAGTACAACTCAATCATCATATCTAAGATGGAATAGAAGATAAGATAATCTCGACAGAGAGTCACAAATATGAATATTAAGTCTCGTTGTAAACCATACCATAAACAATATCTCAATACAATCTCAAATGTCTCATAAAGCTAGAAAATATAAGTCTAGACTAAGCTAATGGCAAGTCCTCAGCGACTACTGGATCCTCCTGAGGGTCCAGTTCACCTGTGTCAACTAGGCCTTCTCCTAGTAAGTATCGCAGTAATCCTCATCATCTGTAACATTTTGAACAGGTCTAGTCAGGACAGGAATGAATACATATCTCTCACATAGATCATAACATGAAAGGAAATATGAAATAAGCTATAGAATAATATACATGAACTGCTGTAAAAAAATAAGACTGTAAAAGAGAACATAATATATTGAAATAGATATACATGATATAATAAGAGAACTGAACTAACTACATGATGTAGAGCAAAATCTGGTTATGTAAACTGGCTTAGGTTGTACATGATTTAAATATAATTTGGAGTTGTACATGATAATGGTGTAGATCTCATAACCAAATAAATACTTCCTCTGCCTCAATCAGTACACAAGGATCTGTCCAGGTTATGTTATTGCACATGAAAGTAGTATGTCACATGGATAGCTAGTCAACATGAACACTAGATTATACATGAAGGCTCAAATAATCATGAGTGTACATGAATGTCACATGAGTATACATAAATAAAGTATCCGAGGGTTTAACATCGCATGAAGAGATCCATATAGTACTAATCCGTGATAACATCGTGATAGCAACGTGAAAACTAGTCTATAACAAGTAAATATGTCCAAGCAAGAATGAAACGGTCAGAGAATGTACTCGCCTAGCAATCGAAGCTGCTGATGAAAAAGTGTAACTGAACTGGAGTGATGTAATCCTATTTAAAATAACCATAAGTCACAACATGGTCTAAAATATCATAAGAAAGATCTACAATACAATTCTACATTATTCTAGGTCCTTCTAGGTCAAAGTCAACCTTGGTCAACTTTGGTCAAACCTGGTCAACTCTGGTGAAACCTGGTCAACAATAAGTCAACAAGTCCGTTTACTAATTTTTAGGTCAAGCAAAAGTTTCCAAGTCATTCTAAGTTCGTTTATGTCGATTTGGATCAAGTTTGACCCAAAGTTGACTTTTGTCAACTTGGTCAACTTGTCGATCGACTCGGCCATTCTAGGCCCATTGGGTCTATCCTAAACTGAATCAATACTCCCTAGGTTACATTCACAAGAAAACAATTACTTAAAGATATATATTCATTCATTCACATAATATATATATATATATATATATATATATATATATATATATATATATATATATATATATATATTTATATAAATATATATATATATTATTTATATATATATATATATATATATATATATATATATATATTTATATTTATATATATATATATATATATATAACGCCCCAGTCCCAAAATACTTAGGACTAGGTACGTATCCATGCCAGCTGCATACATACGAAGTATACTCCAATATATGGAAACTCGTATGTATACATAAGCTGTAAAATGCAGTTGAACCATAATAACTAAATCTCATCCTAAATGATATAAAAGAAACTTTGAATTTGTCATGTATACAATCGTTGGGCGGAGACAAAGTTCACTACCAACTATCTCAAATAAAATGTACAAGAAGTAACCGATAAAACAATGAGACGAACCAAGCGCAATCGTCTTTGAAATTTATGGAGAAGATCACGGCCTTGGCTAGAACACCTGCAAAATCACAGAAGCACACACCTGGAGAGATAACCTGGTCCTCAGAGGGACGTAACAAGATACACAAAGAACATGCCATAATAAACTAAATATATAATATGTCACAAACCGAAATAAGTGACAAGACGACAATAAGGTAATCTAACCGTACTACAGTGTTTATGCAGTTAAGAACAAACCTCCAATGTATGGGCACTCTGGCTCAGTAGCAGTAATCTCAGTTATGGCCCATCAGGATACCGGGGACCTCAAAGCATAACATTCATCGAATGTCAGAGGCCAACAGTAAATCAGTATCAAGATCCAGGATCGTATCTCCCGCGGAGATAACCGGCAATAGGGAAGTGCATACTTGGCCCATACGTCAAGGAACTGTTCTTCCCATCCAATGCCTAACAGAGTCACATCCATGTCTCATAAACCTCTACTAACTGCTAAGTCTCCTAACGTGCCTTTATTAGCAATTAGCCCTATCGCATGCGCATGGGGGATCAGCCCACACACAAGAACCTCTACATGCTACTCATCTCACACATTCTCGTGGTACAACTGTGTCAAGGTATATGCGATACACTACAGACGGTAGTCTCTTAACTCTAAGTCCATATGCAGTCAAAGGATAATAACAAAGTATATCTAATATCACTGAGCAGACAGTAAATCAGGAACGGTAAAAAATTAGAAATAAATGAACAGTGATATGTAATAATATGCAACTGAATATAAACAGTATAATGGCAAGGTATCTTGCCTGAGGGTGGTGCGAGATGTAGCAAAATCCAACAGTCAGAATCGTCAACACGAAAGTCAAAATCCACAAGAAGCTCCGGATGCTGAAACAAACATCACGAACGAGTTTGAAATAAAAGATATTCCTAGGAAACGCCTGTCTAAAAGTCAAATTCTGGAACAGGGACAAAATCGTAATTTCGGGTCAAAACGATGTCCGCCGATGGACCCGCCTTGCACCGAAATGCACGCCAGAACCTACAGTCTCTAAAGTCGTCAAACTATATGTCTATGAATTTATTTTTCTGAGACAAACTCAACGGTATGTCCAATTTTGGATTCCGGATTCCGGTGGGCTGTGCACAAAATCACCCATTGAGTGGGATTGTGGGCCCGCCATCCCGATCAAAGGTCTCAGAATCGGACCAAACTTGGCTCATAGGACCAAAAAAATATTTTGAGTCCAATGGTGCAAGTTTCATCGCGATATGATGAGTGTGAATAAAGTTGTGACTTAATTTGAAAAGGTTCGTACGGGGGTATCTCGACGAATACGCACTGATTTCGTCGCACACATGCAACGAAATCGGGTTCCGTTAGTTCCCACACGTCGACAACATCCATACGCGCCTTTCGATATGTATAGTACACGACCACGTCGCCCGGTTTGTCGGGACGGGCGCCGTATCGGGGTATTTTTCTACTTTTTGAAAACAGAATTTACAATTTTTCGTGAAACTTTAACAACGTGTAACTTTTTACACACTAGATGAAAAATGAATGCAGAAGGTGTGTTACAATCTCGATTATGTTTTCTTTGACTGTCTTTAATTAGTTTCTACAAAAACTTAATGTACAGAAAGAAAATTGGCCTACAAGTTGGTGTTTTACAACAGTTTTAATATTCCAGAAAAGTGGTTTTTCTCCAACTTCGTCTCGATTTTTTGAGCAAATTGGATGGCCATGTTGAAATCCACCTGGAGGATCTCGAAGAGGGTCATGTGGGCTTTCTACACAAATTTACGAATCTAAAACGGAATTAAAATGATGGAGATATCGATCGGGGAAGTGGGAAACCTTAAAGTGGAAAACTGCTCCGTGGATGACGAGGGGCTGACTTTCGATGCTCCGTTCGTCGCGTACACAACTCCGTTGCTGGTGAAACGAACTCGTAGATGAAGAGGGTATGTTCTGCTATAATTTTCATTTTGGAAGTTTAGGGTTTTGAGGTCTGTAGAGGAAGTTATATATATAATAAGTCGGATGAAAACCTAATACTACTATGGTTCTAAATAAACCCAAACTAAGCTTTCACGGGTTGGGGTCTTGGGTTTGGCGCTAGTTGCTGCTACAGCAGCTTGGGAATAGGTGAGGGGCCCGCCCACTTTAAGTGGGTGGGTTGGTCTTATTATTTTTTTTCTTTTTCTTTTTCCTTTTTCTTTTTTTCTTTTCTTATCTTTTCTACTTATATATATATATATATATATATATATATATATATATATATATATATATATATATATATATATATATATATATATATATATATATATATATATTTATATATGTATATATCTATAAATACACCAAAAAATCTATTTAAAATCCAAATACCATTTAAAAGTCAACTATTCAATTATTTAATATATGAGCATATCTACGTATATATATATATATATATATATATATATATATATATATATATATATATATATATAAATTCAATCCTCAATAAATCAACTCAAAATAATAATAGTATTTAAATAGGAAAACATGGTTATCAAATCTCCACCAATTTGAAATAACGTTTAATATTATCTAACTATATATATGATGCATCTAAAATATATTTTTACATATATATGCAAATTTAAATTGCCATAAAAGGCAACAATAATAATATCACAAAATATCAAATAATATCAACAATAATAAAATGCCTATTTAATTTTCATAAAATAACTTTAGTAATAATAAAATAATAAAAATTGTTCCAACGTGTGAACTTTACCACACACCCTCATTTGGGCCCAAAAAATGTACCATTTTTGTAACACATTATTAAATAATAAAAACGTAAATTTTGTACCATTAATTAAAATACTAAAAATATTCCCAAAAATCCCATTTAATGAAAATATATAATAATAATAAATTTCAAAATTTCAGGGGTTTCACATCCTATCCAACTTACAAGAATTTTGTCCTCGAAATTTAGGAATAGGTAGGGTTCAAGAGTTTAACGATAAGAAAGTACGAACAATTCATTTAGCGAGGCAAGGAAACGGTGTTAAACATAAATGTGCTATTAGAAAGTCATGAATCCGTGAAATAGGAAAATAATTCACGAATATGGTAATGGACGAGGGTCGCTAGCTAAGACAATCATGATAACACAATTCGAGAAATAATAAGGCATTGGGTGGATCAAGGAGAATAACTTAGGAACTTTGGATGTATGGTTCCTCGAGAAAGACGGTCTTGGTTTTAGGTTTGATTAAGGAAATAATTTGAATCATTCTTAAGTCTCAAGAATGATTAGAAAGTCGTGATAAAGAATCTAGTGTCACGAGGAGGACGATTAGCTCAAGATGGGGTTACAGGCACATCGGTTGGTAACTGGCTAACTACCTTAGCAATAGGCAGTGGACAACTAAGAGAATATCAAGTACGGGTGTTTGTCTTTCTAAAACAGGCAAAAAGCAAAAATAAAGAGTTTGAAGAAGATATTATCGAATTTGAATGAGTGGTTCAAAGACGACTAAATAATTTCCAAAAAGAATTGCCAAGGCAGTCGCGAACGAGACTCTAGGGCCAAGTTTAACTATGCCTCCATCCGCGTTAAACAATATACAAAAAGCGAACCAAGTGCACTATGGTTGATCAGACCATAATACGTCGGTTCTGATTAGACAATGTATTAGTGGACGCCCACAATAAACATGTCACGAACAAGCTCGATAAAGAATAAGCTTGCAAAACTAGATTATAATAGCAACATAAGATAGTATAAGCAGTGGACGATGAAGGGAATTTTAAATAGTCCCAGATCTTTTAAAATCAAGGCTCGCCCGAAGTTTGGGCCTATACAGTTGTCCTAGTGTTTCCTCATTTATGGCTTGGTAGACTTAGATAAGGTAGGGTCCTCTGAATTTATAGTCCAAATGAACTTACCAACATGGGTCACAAGGACAGGATTTGTTGGGCCGTGAGGTATTCGACCCAACTTACAAGAGTTAACTAGTAGCGTGATAGGACCATGGGTCAAGCAACCAAGCTAAGCATTTATGGATTCAACTAGAACATAATCACATATCGGGTCGAAAGAATTTATTCAAGGTTCGATCTCTAATTCAATTCCGAAGTATCTTGGTATCATGGTAGAGGTTTTAGTTCAGCCATTTCGACCGGAAAGTCATATCAAGAAAATAGAGGACAAGAAGACGTGTTTTAGTGGGACATGATATATCTATATGAAGGTAGGCTCGTCTAGGTATTACATATGAAATTTGTTGAGATGAAAAGTCTAGTATTGTGCTCCAAATATCCAAGTCATGGTAAGGGATGACAAAAAGTTATAAAATAGAAAGTAGGAGTTCACGGGGTGATAATTAATGCACAATAATAAAGGAGATCAAGTTAAAGCATGAGATAAAATTAATTAAAGAATCCATAAAAATAATAATTTAGGGGCACAGTTATAGTGAGAAGATAGTATCCTAATGAATACAGTTTGGGAACAATTAAATTATTATACAAATGCAATGGGTTAGAAGGTCGCAATTAAAAGATCTAGAATTGAAGGAAGGTCGAGTAAGTCATGGTGGAAATACAGTCACATAGCTAGGTAGATGACTAACAACACTAGTGTATATACTATTATTATGGTCATGAGTGGCATGACAATTAGTATGGAGTACATCTATCTTTTTAGAGCTATCTTGATGGCCTACCATTAAAATTTAACTCAAGTTTCCTCCAAAAATTTCAAAATTTAAACTTTCAAAAATAAACCACCAAAATTTTGTATTCACTCCAAGCCGTTCAAATTCATCATAAATTTTTTTAAATCACTTCATAAATCTCAAAGCAAAATTTTATCATGTTACTACTAACCTTTTCCAAAAATTTTAAATTCCACTATTCAAGAGTGCATAATTTATGAATCCACAAAATTTCACAATCAATCAAAATTTAACACTCTAAAATTTTCAAATAACTCATAATAAAACTCTTAGCATATTAAAAGCAATCTCAAAATTAAGCTCAACGCTCTCATTCATTTTAACTTCTATTCATGCTAAGTTTTTCCAGCAAAATCACAACCTTTAAATGGTTAACTTACTTTAATCAATCAAAATAACCTTTTATCACATCAATTCGAAATTCTCCCAAAATTTTAATATTAGCAATCCCTCATTAAACTAAATTTTCAAATAATCTTATC
The DNA here is from genome assembly GCA_029216955.1 of Iris pallida. NCBI lineage: Eukaryota > Viridiplantae > Streptophyta > Magnoliopsida > Asparagales > Iridaceae > Iris > Iris pallida. Next base: position 10,399,455 of record JANAVB010005398.1, read on the forward strand.
AGTCAATTTTTTTTAACCAAAAATTTAAATAGATTTGTAAATCCTCAATCATAGGATACCATTTAAAATAAAAATTTCTCAAAAATTATTTTCATAACTTTCAAATATTTTAAACCAAAATTCACTGTCATTTCTTCCACTTAAAATTCAAAATTTACTAAACATGAAAATCGTAAGTTGTACAACTCAAATTTAAATAATTCCTACGACCATTTTTTTAAAACTAAGATCATTTTCAAACCAAATTTATAACTGTTCAAAGGTGCATAACTATAATACAATAAATCATGAACATTAAAACTCGAAAATCAAATAAATTTTATGTTTATTCAAAGATGTATATCTATCACCCAAACTCATAAATATCACAACTCGAAAAGCAAATCAATTTTTATACTTGTGCAAGGATGTATAACTGTAATCCAATAAATCATAAATATCAAATCTTTGAAAATCAATCAATTTCTTAAACCAAGTATGAAATTCTATAAATCCTCTGGTGTTTACTATTTAGAAATCTCAAGGTTAAAACTTTTCGTGGTAATATCCTACTTTACCAATTACTAATCATTAAATCACACTTAAAAGCCTTTTTAACTCAATTAGAGTCATGAATGTATTCCAATTGCCAATATAACCATTTTAGCCATGTGTTTGACTGATGAGCATATACTAGTATAGTCATCTTCCTATTTGACACTAAGCACGAAAATAAGAATCAACGGTAGAAAGGAATCAAGCAAGATGCAGTTCAAGGAGGTCGAACAAGAGTTCGGAATTTAAAGCCAAGGGAAGAGGTCAACTGTATGGATGAGATTCCTATATTCTAATCCTATGTTGCAGGTTCACATCGGTACAGTAACGTAACCGAAGTGACAAACTCGACCTGCAAGGGCCACCACAAAAACATGTAACGCCCAGTCCCAAAATACTTAGGACTAGTTACGTATCCATGCCAGCTGCATACATATGAAGTATACTCCAATATATGGAAACTCGTATGTATACATAAGCTGTAAAATACAGTAGAACCATAATAACTAAATCTCATCCAAATGATATAAAAGCAACTTTGAATTTGTCATGTATACAATCATTGGGCGGAGACAAAGTCCACTACCAACTATCTCAAATAAAATGTACAAGAAGTGACCGATAAAATAATGAGACGAAGCAAGCGCAATCGTCTTCAAAATTTATGGAGAAGATCACGGCCTTGGCTAGAACACCTGCAAAATCACAGAAGCACACACCTGGAGAGATAACCAGGTCCTCAGAGGGACGTAACAAGATACAGAAAGAACATGCCATAATAAGCTGAATATATAATATGTCATAAACCGAAATAAGAGACAAGATGACAATAAGGTAATCTAACCGTACTATAGTATTTATGCAGTTAAGAACAAACCTCCAACGCATGGGCACTCTGTGTAACACCCAGTTTTCCAGAAGAGGGTAATTTTGAAATTTTGTAATTATATTTATTAATTAATGATATTTATTTCATATTATGATTTTTAGTGATTTTTAATTATTTTTAAACTATTTAAATTCATGACTAGAGATTTTAGGTGTTTTGCTAGTGAACAGTAGAGACTGCCTATCCTAGAGACTAGCCATATGATTAGGGTATTTAGACATTTCGGGGGTTATTTGATTTTATTATAATTTATTTGAATTTATAGGAATTTTTAGAATTTATTTTGGAATTGTTTGGATGAGGGTTGACTAGGTTGACTTTGACTAGCAATGACCATGGTAGACTAACCCAGGAGCTAACCCTAGTTGAGTTTGGTCTTGATTAGGTCATGCCACCCTAGTTAGACTATAGTTGACTAATAGAATGGTTATTTGACTTAAGTAGAGTTTTAAGTCATAAGCCATGACTTGTGTTTAACCGATAAATCAATAGTTAGCCAAATAGGCCCAAAGCCCATTAGACAAGTGCCCAAACCCTACCCCAAACATTTTTGTCCAGCCAACCTAGGGATTCCTACCCCTATTTAATGCCTCTTTCATTTAGGGTTAGCCTCTATTGGAAATAGATCTCAAGCTTTGGAAGAGGTGAGTCTCCATCTTCAAAAACCCCTAGAAAATCCATTTTACCTCCTTTTTAATCCAAACAAATTGCAATAGGTTCTAATTATTATTTTATTGCTGTTGGAATTTGTTGTTCTCAGCTTTCAATCAATTTGAAGGAGTTTGGTGGCTTTTTGGAATCCTCATTGGAAGGGGTTTTTGTGTTGGAGAACACCATAGGTAAAATCCTAATCCACCTATTAAAATTCTAGTTTCTTTGCATGTAGACCTAGCCCTAAGTGTCCTGGTCCTGTAGGTACTCCTAGACCTAGGTTTTGTGTCCATTTCGTGTCCTAAATGGACACGTATCAGCCTATAGACCTAGGTGTTTGATGAAATGTCCCAAAGGACATTTGGGTTGAATTTAAGGAATATGTTTGAATAGGAAATTAAGTTTTTAGGTTGCTTATGGGTTTCTAATTGTTTGGACACATTTTGTGTCGTGTCGGGGTCGTACTGGACTCGTGCACATGCCTGCGCGCGCGTGTACAGTGATCCCCTGCTGCTCGGGGTCGACACAGGACACGACACAGCTCCATGTGCCATGAAAATTCGTAGACACATGGGGGCACCCACTGACATCATGTCTATGAAGTTTCATGTGACCTCGATGTGTGTGCGCAAAGGAATTGCGTGCGCACTGGCCACGCACTGGCTGTTTTCTCGCCAACAGTGAGCTCTGATACGCTTCTCGTTTGTGGACACGGCGACACTAGGACCCAATTCAGGATATTGGACACGTGACCCTACACTAGACGAACACCTAGGCACGACCACGAGATGCGATGTGTCCTGTGTCGAGTGCACGACACGCGTGCACTCGTGCACGAGGCTGTACTCGATTTCAGTATCTGTTTGAGCACTGTTTTTGCATTTCCTATGATTGGAAACGTTTATGTCCACTTGAGTGGACACAAACTCTTGTATGACACATATGCAATACATAGATATGTTACCAACCTCTGTATTGTGTTTTAATTTAAATTTCATTATTAACTTCCCTTTTCCCTAAAAATTTCTGATACACTGACTGTCCCTGTTTACTGTTAAACCCAGATTTCGAAATTCAACTTTAGCAATCATTTTTTAACCTAATTTACACTGCTAATTGCATGATATTAAAAGCCTAATATGTTCTCCTATATGAGTTCTAATAGTATGAGGAATTTGGGTTTGTTTTGGTAATTGTGTGAATCAAAATCCGAGTTTAAGTTTGTGAACTATTTTAACTTAGTTGGGGCATGTTTTCAACTGAGATGAGGGGGGGGGGGAACTGTAATCTGAGATCTGGGATCTCAGTTTTGTGGTCTGTTCAAATAGTTTGTGTATTACCTGAGTTGTTTTGTTATTATAATCTGAGTATGTATGATCTGGAATTTATACAAGGGGAGTATGGAAGTTCACTGTTAACTGAGATGGGGGGGCTGTTTTGAACTGTCCTAAACTGAAATTGTGATAAGGTTGGACTGCCCTATAGGAATATGATATATGTGTTTTGTTTGGGGCTCCCTCTCACACTTTTCCTGTGCACTCTTACACAACACCTCCACACACACACCCTATCCTATTAAACCCAGTCACAAGCAACATATTGACATACACATGTAGACACCCACTCTCACATTCACTCACCCTCTTCATTCCCTCACACACTCACTGCCACACTCTATTATATTTTTCCTGTCAAAACTGAGGTTTTAATGATAGTTTCAATGTGAAAACTGAGATTCTTTTGTAAACTAATTTGATTCCAAAACCTGAGAACCATGTTTCCTTCTTACCTGAATGTTTGTTACTAAATTTTTAGTTTAATAAAATCTGAGATGTTGAGTTCATTATTAAACTGATTTTTGTATATTGTTGAACTGTTGATTCAACATTGAAATCTGAGTTTGAATATGAATGGGACTGTTTTACTAAGAATACATTAAAGGGACTATTTTAATAGGTTTTAAGTGATCTTGTGAGTATTATTGAACTGTTAGAATTAATATTGGATATCTGAGTTGTGTGTAAGACTGAGAATTCAATATTTAGAGGACTGTTTGAACTGTTGAAATGTTAATGAATTGATTTCCTTCCTTTTTCCTTAACTGTCCAGAACTAAACTGAACTGTGTGTAAATTTATGTATTGTTTCTTTTCCTTTCCTGTCTCCCTCACTGATTTGCAAAGCTCAGTCCCTGTCTTGGGTTCCTGAGACACACACAAAGTCCACCTTATACACTGTTTTGTACTTCCTGTCACACCATGCTAACATACACACACAGGGACACATGTTACACTGTTCACAGGTTCCAGCTATCACACACCCATACACATACACACATGAACACCCACACCCTAACACCATTGCCATGTTCACTCTCTCACTTCACTAGACACATACACAACCCTCATGTTCACTCATCACACACAAGTCACACATGCCTCACTTGTGACACACACACACACATTCATTTTGGACACATAATTAGGCACCCCCTCTCTATGCATATGTGTATATTTTATGTATTAACATATATGGTAGCTTGGTATATACATTAGCCTATAGGGTTATATTCTAGTTATATTATATAATACATGTGTGAGTATTATAAATATATATATATATATATATATATATATATATATATATGTATATATATATATATAGTCCTATTATGTATGTATCTAATATGGGATTAGGAGCCTATATATGACAATATAGGTATCCTATATTAGATTGTATGGTGTGTATATAGGTGTATTGTTTTAGAAGTAGATTAAAATAGTATTATTTAGCTATAGCCTAGTCTCTTAGCCTATGGCCGATAGTTGTGCCTGTGTGTCAGTGTGGAGCCTAGAATAGGCTAGTGTAGTCTTGTTAGACTTAGAATAGCCTGGTTAGACTAGTATAGACTAGATTGACCTAGGTTTGACTTGGTTGACCTAGTTTGACTTCTAGAGTTGACCAGAGTTGACCAAGAGTTGACTTTGGCCTAGATTGACCTAGAATCATGAAGAATGCATAGTAGGACTTCATTATATCATTTTAGACTTGTTGTGACTTATGCTGTTCTGATTAGGAGCCAGACACCTCTCCTCGGACAGTATATTTCATCCGGACACTCAGATACAGGCGAGTACATTCTCTGATCATTTCATATCCTGCTTAGAATTATTTCCTGTATTAAATTACTTTACTTGATACTGTCACGTTGGTCACACGGATTAGTACTATATGGATCCCTTCTTGAGATGTTATCCCTTCAGGGAGCATCGGGTACTCCATGTTCTGTGCGTTTCACTTACATGGCGTATCATATGCTTCTTTGGTTCTTTGATCACTTGTGACATATACTCATATGATCACAGAGTCTTCTCTGAATCCTTATCCCATTTATTGGGTCTATCAGAATCCCCATTTATGGGACTACTATGTATCACCTTCGGGGTCTATTACCTTCGGGGTCTATCACCTTCGAGGTCTATCACCTTCGGGGGCTTATCACCTTCGGGGTCTACTACCCTTCGGGGGCTGTTACATAGAATCATAACATAACCTGGTTGGATCCTTGTGTATTAATTGGGAGTACGGGGGAGTATAAATAGCCATGTGAACAATTCTAAAGTAGAATAGCCATATACGCCTCTTTAGTATAGCCATGTACAAATCAAGCCGTTCACATGTCGACTTTGTGCTCTAAATCACTAGTCACTAGTAGCTCTTTATTTATAGTAGATATTTTTATTACAGTTCTCTCTCTGTTTACTTACTGCATTTCTTCAGTATCTATATCTTACTTTACTGCATGATTATACTTTCTAACCTGCTATGAACTGTTGAGATGTACTGTACTCGCTCCTGTCCTGACTGGACCTGTTGAAAATATTACAGAGGACGAGGAGGAGGCCTGGGAGGATGCCTTCCATAGGACAGCTCTAGCTGAGGACATCACCCCACTGCCTAGACTAGTTTAGTTAGGCCTTATCTTATTTTCATGTTGTCTTGAGACATGTTTAGCTAGACTTACTCTGAGTTGTATATATTCTTTCATTCTGTATCTGAGACCTTGTACTGCTGGATATTGCTGGGATTATCTTAGACTACTTTTCATCTATTTATTTCCTTGAGTTCTATTTCATATCGTGCTATCTCTTCCTTAGCTGTGATTGAGTTTTATTGCTATGTCACCCCCATTCGGGGAGTATAAACTGTTTAGATATATATATATATTGTTAGATGTTGAGACCTAGGACAGCGTTCTACCGCCGACACTGCGGCGTAGGCTGGGCGTTGTTACGTTCTCGTACCCTCACAGTGGGTGTGGGTCGTGACACGTTTTTAGTGGTGGCCCATGCAGGTAGAGTTTATGTAGTGGTATTCGAACTAGAGTATCACTACAGCCTGCAGTAGGATTAGGATACATATTTTGAAGGTACTCAATCACTGTAAGGATTCCTTGAAAGATTCCTGGGACGACCCTTGAGAATCTTATTAAACTTCAAATTGAATCATTTTTCCTTGCTTTGTTGCTCTCACTCCTTGATTATTGAATTTGATTTTGTTGGATCATTGTTGATTTGATTTTCCTATTGAGATGAATTTTTATGGCCCGAGTTACGATATTTTTCTGATAACATATGTCGACGGGAATACAAGGATGGTAAACGTCTGCTTGGTTATGGAACCTAGAGTTTATCGCAGCTATATTAGCTGGCGTGGCAGAAACATAGAGACCTGACTCCGGATGTATGTATCTTGGTTATGAGATTTGGAATTTCTCGCAGCTATACTAGTCGGTATAGCAAAATTCCAGACGACATGATTATAGAGGTGCATGCCCATGTTATGGACTCTACCGTTTATCGCAGCCTTGCTTACTAGCGTGGCGGGGATTCTGAGTATCATGATTTTAGGACAGACGCATATGATTATCAGATTGTATCTTGGAAAGGTTCTTAAATATATCGTCTCTATCTTCATTCCAGTTATTATAAATTGTTTCCATTATCAAATAATTTAGGAGTAGAGATCTTTTAGCTTTATAGAGCTTATGCATATGTAGTTCTTTCTTAGTGTAATAATTTGATGACTTGTGATTAGGCCTTTGTCTTAGGATGATAGTATAGCCTGGCTCTAAATAGTGATTCTTGTAGCTAGTTCTCTTTTGTTGATATTTACTAGTTTTCAGCCTTGATGATTGATTTATTTTTATTTTTTTCTTTTCTTTTTCTTTTAGTATGGCACCCATGACCCGAGCCCATCGCCTGAGAGCAGCTGCAGCTATTGAGGGTGTGCCTCCACCTCCTACTGTTCAGGAGGTAGTTATCCCTCTATCTGATCAGGGGTGGTGGCACCTCCTGCCATTGAGGAGATGGTGGTAGCCTCGCCAGAGAGTCTTCCTTCATCTCCTGTCATTCAGGAGATAGCTGCAGATTTGCCTGAGACCGAGAGCCCTTCCCTACCCTCTGTACTCCATACTGTACCACCCGGAGGTTTGCTACTTGACGCAGCCCAGGTGTTTGCATTTTTCCAAGAGAGGCTGTTGGAGTCACAGAGAATTCATGAGGAGGCCATGAGGGAGCAAATTCAGAGGTTGCTACATCTGCGGGACTCTGTGCTTCCAGGGGGAGAGCCTAGCTCCAAGAGGGCGAGGAGCAGTACCCAGTCCTACCCAGAGTTTGAGGAGTACCCATTTATCCAGCCTATATCATCATACCCAGCCCAGTCTCCTGTCCAGCAGAGGTCAACTGAGCTAGAGCCTATCTGTGCCTACTGCAAGAAGTCTGGACACAAGTGGAACAACTGTAGAAAGAGACTAGGATTGTGCTTAATCTGTGGGTCAGCTGCACACTGGGTGCAGCACTGCCCTGATAGATCTGCCCCAACCAGGGCCCTGCTTCCAGGAGGGAGTTCTGGTTCTCAGACCTAGCTGGAGGTGAGTTTTGACCTAACCTTAGTTTTCCTTTTGTGAATTTTGATACATCCCTTGCTTGTAAGTTTTGATACCTTGTGATTGCCTAGTACTATAGCATGGTTGGTATAACCTAGATGAGACCCCAAACTGATATTGCATGCCATGACCCCATAGGTTACACTTTTCAACTGTATGATTAAGAAAGATTCTGAGACTATGATTGCTGGGGGTTTAACCTAGAAGGCCTGCTACCATCTTAATTTCGAGGACGAAATTTTTATAAGGTGGGTAGGATTGTAACACCCAGTTTTCCAGAAGAGGGTAATTTTGAAAATTTGTAATTATATTTATTAATTAATGATATTTATTTCATATTATGATTTTTAGTGATTTTTAATTATTTTTAAACTATTTAAATTCATGACTAGAGATTTTAGGTGTTTTGCTAGTGAACAGTTGAGACTGCCTACCCTAGAGACTAGCCATGTGATTAGGGTATTTAGACATTTCAGGGGTTATTTGATTTTATTATAATTTATTTGAATTTATAGGAATTTTTAGAATTTATTTTGGAATTGTTTGGATGAGGGTTGACTAGGTTGACTTTGACTATCAATGACCATGGTAGACTAACCCAGGAGCTAACCCTAGTTGAGTTTGGTCTTGATTAGGTCATGCCACCCTAGTTAGACTATAGTTGACTAATAGAATGGTTATTTGACTTAAGTAGAGTTTTAAGTCATAAGCTATGACTTGTGTTTAACCAATAAATCAATAGTTAGCCAAATAGGCCCAAAGCCCATTAGTCAAGTGCCCAAACCCTAACCCAAACATTTTTGTCCAGCCAACCTAGGGATTCCCACCCCTATTTAATGCCTCTTTCATTTAGGGTTAGCCTCTATTGGAAATAGATCTCAAGCTTTGGAAGAGGTGAGTCTCCATCTTCAAAAACCCCTAGAAAATCCATTTTACCTCCTTTTTAATCCAAACAAATTACAATAGGTTCTAATTATTATTTTATTGCTGTTGGAATTTGTTGTTCTTAGCTTTCTATCAATTTGAAGGAGTTTGGTGGCTTTTTGGAATCCTCATTGGAAGAGGTTTTTGTGTTGGAGAACACCATAAGTAAAATCCTAATCCACCCATTAAAATTCTAGTTTCTTTGCATGTAGACCTAGCCCTAAGTGTTCTGGTCCTGTAGGTACTCCTAGACCTAGGTTTTGTGTCCATTTCGTGTCCTAAATGGACACGTATCAGCCTATAGACCTAGGTGTTTGATGAAATGTCCCAAAGGACATTTCGGTTGAATTTAAGGAATATGTTTGAATAGGAAATTAAGTTTTTAGGTTGCTTATGGGTTTCTGATTGTTTGGACACATTTTGTGTCGTGTCGGGGTCGTACTAGACTCGTACACATGCATGCGCGCGCGTGTACAGTGATCCCCTGCTGCTCGGGGTCGACACAGGACACGACACAGCTCCATGTGCCATGAAACTTTATGGACACATGGGGGCACCCACTGACATCATGTCCATGAAGTTTCATGCGACCTCGATGTGTGTGCACGAAGGAATTGTGTGCGTACTGGCCATGCACTGGCTGTGTTCTCGCCAACAGTGAGCTCTGATACGCTTCTCGTTTGCGTACACGGCGACACTAGGACCCAATTCAGGATATTGGACACGTGACCCTATACTAGACGAACACCTAGGCACGACCACGAGACACGATGTGTCCTGTGTCGAGTGCACGACACGCGTGCACTCGTGCACGAGGCTGCACTCGATTTCAGTATCTGTTTGAGTACTGTTTTTGCATTTCCTGTGATTGGACACGTTTGTTTCCACTTGAGTGGACACAAACTCTTGTGTGACACGTATGCAACACATAGATATGTTACCAACCTCTGTATTGTGTTTTAATTTAAATTTCATTATTAACTTCCCTTTTCCCTAAAAATTTCTGATACACTGACTGTCCCTGTTTACTGTTAAACCAAGATTTCGAAATTCAACTTTGGCAATCATTTTTTAACCTAATTTATACTGCTAATTGCATGATATTAAAAGCCTAATATGTTCTCCTATATGAGTTCTAATAGTATGAGGAATTGGGTTTGTTTTGGTAATTGTGTGAATCAAAATCTGAGTTTAAGTTTGTGAACTGTTTTAACTTAGTTAGGGTATGTTTTCAACTGAGATGGGGGGAGGAACTATAATCTGAGATCTGGGATCTCAGTTTTGTGGTCTGTTCAAATAGTTTGTGTATTACCTGAGTTGTTTTGTTATTATAATCTGAGTATGTATGATCTGGAATTTATACAAGGGGAGTATGGGAGTTCACTGTTAACTGAGATGGGGGGGGCTATTTTGAACTGTCCTAAACTGAGATTGTGATGAGGTTGGACTGCCCTATAGGCAATATGATATATGTGTTTTGTTTGGGGCTCCCTCTCACACTTTTCCTGTGCACTCTTACACAACACCTCCACACACACACCCTATCCTATTAAACCCAGTCACAAGCAACATGTTGACGTACACATGTAGACACCCACTCTCACATTCACTCACCCTCTTCATTCCCTCACACACTCACTGCCTACACTCTGTTATATTTTTTCCTGTCAAAACTGAGGTTTTAATGATAGTTTCAATGTGAAAACTGAGATTCTTTTGTAAACTAATTTGATTCCAAAACCTGAGAACCATGTTTCCTTCTTACCTGAATGTTTGTTACTAAATTTTAGTTTAATAAAATCTGAGATGTTGAGTTCATTATTAAACTGATTTTTGTATATTGTTGAACTGTTGATTCAACATTGAAATCTGAGTTTGAATATGAATGGGACTGTTTTACTAAGAATACATTAAAGGGACTGTTTTAATAGGTTTTAAGTGATCTTGTGAGTATTATTGAACTGTTAGAATTAATATTGGATATCTGAGTTGTGTGTAAGACTGAGAATTCAATATTTAGAGGACTGTTTGAACTGTTGAAATGTTAATGAATTGATTCCCTTCCTTTTTCCTTAACTGTTCAGAACTAAACTGAACTGTGTGTAAATTTATGTATTGTTTCTTTTCCTTTCCTGTCTCCCTCACTGATTTGCAAAGCTCAGTCCCTGTCTTGGGTTCCTGAGACACACACAAAGTCTAACCTTATACACTATTTTGCACTTCCTAGTCATACCATGCTAACATACACACACAGGGACACATGTTACACTGTTCACAGGTTCCAGGTATCACACACCCATACACATACACATACACACATGAACACCCACACCCTAACACCATTGCCATGTTTACTCTCTCACTTCACTAGACACATACACAACCCTCATGTTCACTCATCACACACAAGTCACACATGCCTCACTTGTGACACACACACACATATTCATTTTGGACACATAATTAGGCACCCCCTCTCTATGCATATGTGTATATTTTATGTATTAACATGTATGGTAGCTTGGTATATACATTAGCCTATAGGGTTATATTCTAGTTATATTATATAATACATGTGTGAGTATTATATATATATATATATATATATATATATATATATATATATGTATATATATATATATAGTCCTATTATGTATGTATCTAATATGGGATTAGGAGCCTATATATGACAATATAGGTATCCTATATTAGATTGTATGGTGTGTATATAGGTGTATTGTTTTAGAAGTAGATTGAAATAGTATTATTTAGCTATAGCCTAGTCTCTTAGCCTATGGCCTATGGTTGTGCCTGTGTGTCTGTGTGGAGCCTAGAATAGGCTAGTGTAGTCTTGTTAGACTTAGAATAGCCTGGTTAGACTAGTATAGACTAGATTGACCTAGGTTTGACTTGGTTGACCAAGTTTGACATCTAGAGTTGACCTAGAGTTGACCAAGAGTTGACTTTGGCCTAGATTGACCTAGAATCATGAAGAATGCATAGTAGGACTTCATTATATCATTTTAGACTTGTTGTGACTTGTGATGTTCTGATTAGGAGCCAGACACCTCTCCTCGGATAGTACATTTCATCCGGACACTCAGATACAGGCGAGTACATTCTCTGATCATTTCATATCCTGCTTAGAATTATTTTCTGTATTAAATTACTTTACTTGATACTGTCACGTTGGTCACACGGATTAGTACTATATGGATCCCTTCTTGAGATGTTATCCCTTCAGGGAGCATCGGATTAGTACTATCTGAATCCTTATCCCATTTATTGGGTCTATCAGAATCCCCATTTATGGGACTACTATGTATCACCTTCGGGGTCTATTACCTTCGGGGTCTATCACCTTCGGGATCTATCACCTTCGGGGGCTTATCACCTTCGGGGTCTACTACCCTTCGGGAGCTGTTACATAGAATCATAACATAACCTGGTTGGATCCTTGTGTATTAATTGGGGTTACGGGAGAGTATAAATAGCCATGTTAATAATTTTAAAGTAGAATAGCCATGTACGCCTCCTTAGTATAGCCATATACAAATCAAGCCGTTCATATGTCGACTTTGTGCTCTAAATCACTAGTCACTGGTAGCTCTTTATTTATAGTAGATATTTCTATTACAGTTCTCTTTCTGTTTACTTACTGTATTTCTTCAGTATCTATATCTTACTTTACTGCATGATTATACTTTCTAACCTGCTATGAACTGCTTGAGATGTACTGTACTCGCTCCTGTCCTGACTGGACCTGTTGAAAATATTACAGAGGACGAGGAGGAGGCCTGGGAGGATGCCTTCCATGGGACAGCTCTAGCTGAGGACATCACCCCACTGCCTATACTAGTTTAGTTAGGCCTTATCTTATTTTCATGTTGTCTTGAGACATGTTTAGCTAGACTTACTCTGAGTTGTATATATTCTTTCATTCTGTATCTGAGACCTTGTACTGCTGGATATTGCTTGGGATTATCTTAGACTACTTTTATCTATTTATTTCCTTGAGTTCTATTTCATATCGTGCTATCTCTTCCTTAGCTGTGATTGAGTTTTATTGCTATGTCACCCCCTATTCGGGGAGTATAAACTGTTTAGATATATATATATTGTTAGATGTTGAGACCTAGGACAGCGTTCTACCGCCGACACTGCGGCGTAGGCTGGGCGTTGTTACGTTCTCGTACCCTCACAGTAGGTGCGGGTCGTGACACTCTGGCTCAGTAGCTGTCACCCCCTGTTTCCCGTATTTCGTAATTATACTCGTAATTGGATTTTGGCATGAATTTTATTTTTCTCAACTTGCAGAGTTTTGGGGTTTTCTCGTATTTTGAGTTTTGGCTCGGCTCGATTTTAGTTGGCAAGGCTTGGTTTTATTTTGTGGAGAAGGATTGGTTTGGTTTATTTTACATTGGAACACCTTAGCCTATGCTCCTCCCTTATTTCCACCACAACTACCCTCTTTATTATCTCCTACCTACCTTTCTCTCTCCTCATAATTCTCTCATTTATTTCTTCATCATTCTTCTTCTTCCTTTCCTCCACACAACACCAACACCCCTTAGGCAAGTGCACCTTGCCACCTACTTGAGAACCACTTTTAATTTATCTATTTGCTAGATTAGGCCATGGTGATCAACATTAGAACTTGACATTTTGTGATTTGGAGTCTCCATTGTTCTAGATCTAAGTTTCTTCTATTTTCGGTTTTGTATGGTTTTGATTCTATTTAAGTTGTATTTTTATGGGTTTTGATGTTCTTATGTTGGAGAGAATTGAATTTCACCCAAGATAGAACTTTGCAAAGTTGGATTTGGACTTGTTTTGACCAAGTTATGGACTTTTGAAGCTTTAGGGTTCAACCCATGGAGTTCTTGCTGATTTGGAGAAGACAGTGAGCAGTGCACGAGCTTTTTAGCTAGTGCCACTGAGCTGCGTGCGCGTCTTTAGCGCAGCGCAGTCTACCCCATACGCTACCTTTTGGGAGCGTATGACTCGCATACGCTCGTTTGCTTGACAAGGAGTCGTATGGACCCCATACGCTGCCTTTTGGGAGCGTATGACTCGCATACGCTCGCTTGCTTGACAAGGAGTCGTATGGACCCCATATGCTGCCTTTTGGGGGCGTATGTCTCGCATACGCTCGCTTGCTTGACGATGAGTCGTATGGAGTACATACGCTGCCTTTTGGAAGCGTACGACTTGCATACACCTGACCTGAGCATGGCTTGACCTGAGCGTGGCTTGACCTGAGCATAGGTTGGCCTGAGCGTATGACTTTTGTACTGAGCGTATGGCCTTTGGCTGACTTGGTCTTATGTCAGCGTGTCAGATTTGGTTTTATTTTCCTTAAGCTTGGCTCTTCTATAGCCCTGTATATTGATATTTTATTAGATATTTTACGTCCCATTTTATATCCTTACGCCTTTTGTCATGAACTTGATAATCACGAATTTATGTAATATGTTTGGAAAGGATAACTAAGCCTGACACGATAGTGACCCGTAGTGGTGCACTCCTGACATGAGTAACCTGACATGACCTGATAGTGGCCGTCGTGGCGCACTCCTGACTAGTACACTTGACCTGATAACCTGACATGTTATATCTTGATAAGCTGTTACGATGGCTACTTGACATGACATGACCTGTATAATTAACCTGGACACCGTGGGCGATTGTGCTTGTATAAATAAACCAGTCCTGTCTTACATCATGTCTAGGATGGGACTCCTGAGTACCACGGTAAGGAGTACCTATTGAAATGAACTAAGGACTAATAACTAGATTAATACATTAGTCATGAAGAGATTTCCAGCTATAGGCAATTCCTGTTACCTGGGCACGCCTTGGGATCTGTAGCCTGCCGTCGAGTAGGGCACATTTCCAGCACACTGTCATATGTTACACCCTTCAAGCTACCTAAGGGTACACTCGTTTCCTGTACGATGTACCCACCTGAATTCAACTCTAATCTTTTAACCCGGGTAACCTGGATGGTCTGCAGGGCTTGTGGCTGTGGAATAATCTCACTGCATCTTGTTAGTAATTAGGCTTGTGACAACCCTAGTTAGTTAAAGTATCAAGCCGTAATTCTTGCTTGGCCGTGAAGTGATTGGACGGAGTCTAACCAGTCTAGTCTTGCCCTGATCCTGTTCCAGATTATTGAATGACCAGAATGCTTGTATTTATTTTACCGATAAATGGTGAGAATTCTAAGTTCTGTTCAGACGAAGGGTTACAACCCCGGTCCTTGTTTGGTTTACGGGTTGTAACCTGGTTATCTGAATAGTTCCATGGTTATCTCGTCGTATATCATCCTGATGTATTTTCTTTATTTCCAGTTCTTACTTTTATTTATATCTTGTGATGATTGCTGGTTTTAGTTCTTAAGTGAAGCCTCCTTTGTGGCACTTGCTCTTTCTAGGGGTCTGACCCAGCTGGTTTTGTGTGGCCAGATTTCGGAGCAGCTCCAGAGGATCTACCGACCTTTCCTGCCAGATGGTGAACACTAGAAGGAATCCCGGCAACGAGTGGGTTTTATTTTGCTCTCCCACTCTATTGTAAAAATATTCTTTTAAGGCGTTTAGCCGACGAGCACCTGTTTAGCTCGATTGCACTTACTTACTGTCTGCCTACGGGCTGTAACATGATTAACAGATCCTAGGGTTGATCATGTATGACTAAACTCTTGCTAGTCCTGACATTTTGTAACGACTAGCTTCATGATCAACTGAATATGTAATGTTTGGGACGCCTTACTATTGTATATTTAATGATCATACATCTTGTAACTTTTACTTACTTGCTTGTGATTGAGTACACTAGGCTTGTTCATGACCTTAAGAGACTGTTGGCTTGTAGATAAACCCTCATGTATCTAGACAGCCGTGACCGTATAGCGAGATGGATTCCATTTCATATACGTAGCTGGCTATGTCTGCCCCTGCTCTCCAGTATTCTGGTTCTAAGGCGTGACATGGTTTAAGTGGTGGCCCATGCAGGTCTTGTAAATCAAGATATGTGAGGGTTTACCGAATAGATGTCTCAATCAGTATTCGTCCTTGATCTCTGCTCGTATCTTCTGAAATCCCTGGATTCTTGTCCTGATCATATGCTTGTATCGTTGATCTGTCCTGGTCCTTCCTTATTGTTCCCTATGTCATCTTTTTCAGCGACATTGTTCGTGGTCCTACCGACCAGCAAGGCGGAGTACCTCCCCCGGACCAGCAGCAACCTGGAGATCAAGCCCAGCATTCCGGAGTAGCCTCCAGAGTCGTGCCTTCTGGCGGAGAGCCACCAGTCCAGCCAGTTCAACCTGTAGAACATGATGACGACACTTTGGTAGGACTCGTCAGGACCTTGATAGCTTCCCAAGATCGTCGTGGAGACACCTTGCAACAGGCAGTGACAGATGCTTTGACCCGGGGTGGTCATCAGGGTAACAGCGCTGCCAACAGCTTCAAGCGCTTGAACCCTCCATTCTTCGACGGTAGTGAAGATGCTATCGCAGCAGATGCATGGCTTCAGGACACAGAGGTGATTCTAGAAGCAGCCAGGACCCCAGAGAACGAGAAAGGTGGCCGTTGTGCGCCTGCAGTTGTTAGATCTTGCCCGCAGCTGGTGGGCAGCGCAGGCCGTTGGATTAGCAGCACCTATTGCTTAGGGCAGTATTCAGAGAGAGATTCCAGACCAAGTATTTCGATGCCGTGGCTCGGTATGATCTGCAGACGAGGTTTACCAATCTGAAGCAAGGAGGCAGGATGGTCGATGGATATGCGGCCAAGTTTTCCAGACTCAGTCGGTTTGCTCCCACTTTGGTGGTAACCGAGTATGATAGAGCCCAGCGGTTCCAGCAGGGACTTCACCTGAAGATCTTGTTGGCAGTTGAGCAGTTTGAGCATCAGACTTTTGATGCAGTCTTGAGAGCAGCCCGGAGGCATGAGTATACCTCCCAGAGGATTGTGGATAGGACCGGAGGTCGAAAGAGATCTCACGGCCAGATGAATCAGTCTTCAGCACCGGTCCCGACAGCCAGAGCTTTGACTATTGGAGCTCCGAGGTGAGCGGCCTCAGTAACGTCGGTTCAGCATTCCACTCCGACGCACCCTCAGCAGCAGAAGCAGAAGCAATCTTCCGCAGTGGGCTGTTCTCATTGTGGGAAGCCAGGCCATGTAGTGGCAGAATATCGCAGGGCACAGGGATTGTGTCTGTCTTGTGGAGCACCAGACCATAGGGTTGGATCCTGCCCGAATAGGGGTGGTTCATCATCGTCCAACCTTTCTAGCTCTTCGGTGAGAGGACCAGCTCCGGTCCAGCAGCAGCAGTATCTATTGCCGAGGCCCTTGCCGCCTCAGACCCAAGTGTTCCAGCAGCAGAACCCCCAGCAGTATGCACAAGTCCAAGCCCAGAGTCAGAGCAGGCAGCGAGGATTTCAGCAGAGGGGACCAGCACCCCGAGGGCACGGTCAGGCTATGGTGATGACCGTGGAGGAAGGATTGGCACCAGGAGAGGTAGTGGCAAGTACTATTCTCGTCAACTCCTTTCCAGCTTCAGCTTTATTTGATTCTGGTGCATCGCATTCATTTATGTCTGCACGATTCGCGACACGGGTAGGATTGGAGCCCGAGTCATTATCAGTAAGGCTTAATATACTAACTGGTAACGGACTTGTGGAAGTAGATAGAGTGTTTTTCTCGTATCGGATCATAGTTAGCGGTAGAGAATCCTCGCTAGATTGATAGAGTTCCCGATGGCCGATTATGATGTGGTCCTAGGGATGGATTGGTTGAGGAACCAGTATGCTAGGATAGACTGCCACATTGGAAGGGTTGTTTTTAGTATTCCAGGCGAGCCAGAGTTTTCTTTTTCCCGAGGCGAAGTTGAGTCATCTCCTCCAGTATTGCGGATGGCAGTAGCAGCAGTTCAGTTGCCCAGAATAGTCGAGGAGTTTCCAGATGTTTTCCCAGAAGAACTTCCAGGTATGCCTCCGGAGCGGGAGATCGAGTTCACTATAGACTTGATTCCCGGGACAGCCCCAGTGTCAGAGAGAGTCTACAGGATGGCACCGTCAGAGTTGGAGATATTGTACAAGATGATTGAAGAACTCAGAACCAAGGGATTCATTCATGCTAGTGGATCGCCTTGGGGAGCCCCGATGCTTCTTGTGAAAAAGAAGGATGGTACGACCAGGTTATGTGTTGATTACCGTACCTTGAAATCAGTGACAATCCAGAACAGATACCCTCTTCCGAGGATAGATGACTTGTTTGATCAACTCAAGGGGGCATCAGTATTCTCGAAGATTGACTTGCACTCAGGATATCACCAGATCAGAGTCAGAGAGCAGGCCATCCCGAAGACAGCTTTTAGATCGAGATATGGGCATTGGAAATTCCTTGTTATGCCTTTTGGAGCAACCAATGCGCCGGCAGTATTCATGGACCTCATGAATCGCATCTTTATGCCTTACTTGGATCAGTTTGTGATCGTGTTCTTGGATGATATTCTGGTCTACAGTAAGAGTGAGGCGGAGTATGAGCAGCATCTCCGTATAGTTCTTCATATCCTCAGAGAGCACCAGTTATATGCCAAGTTCAGTAAATGCGAGTTCTGGCTCGATCGCATTTCGTACTTGGGTCATATCATCACTCGAGGAGGAGTAGAAGTGGATCCCAGAAGATTGTGGCTATTGTGTCATGGCCAGTGCCCAGCACAGTTGCAGAGGTTCGTAGTTTTTTTGGATTGGCCGGCTACTACCGGCGGTTTATTTCGGATTTTGCCCGAATTTCAGCGCCATTGACCCAGTTGACCCGCAAGGATACGCAATTTGCTTGGACAGCAGAGTGTCAGAGTTTTTTTGAACAGTTGAAGCGAGGCCTGATAACAGCTCCTATTTTCACACTTCCAGATGGGACCGAAGGATTCTCAGTGTACTGTGATGCTTCAGACAGAGGTTTAGGATGTGTTCTGATGCAGCATGGAAAAGTAATAGCTTATGCGTCACGACAACTTCGTGATCATGAGAGGAATTACCCAACCCATGACTTGGAGCTGGCAGCAGTGGTGTTTGCACTTAAGTTGTGGAGGCACTACTTGTATGGAGACAGGGTGGAGATTTTCACCGACCACAAGAGCCTGAAGTATGTTTTCACCCAGAAGGATCTTAACATGCGTCAGAGAAGGTGGCTGGAGCTTCTTGTGGATTATGATGTCAACCTGCAGTATCATCCTGGGAAGGCCAATGTCGTAGCAGATGCATTGAGCAGGAGAGCCAGAGCTTATTTTCTAACAGCACAACCAGAGCTGTTAGCAGATCTTCAGAAGATGGGTATAGAAGTTGTTCTCCCTTCCAGTGTGGCATTGATGGCCAGCATGCAAGTTCAGTCCACTATAGTTGAGAGGATCCGGATGGCACAGTCGACAGACTCCAAGCTTCAGCGACTCAGAGCAGAATGCGAGACAGGACGAAGACCAGAGTTATGTATTCATGAGGATGGTATACTTCGACATGGTAATCGCCTTTGTGTACCCAGCAGAGATATCCGGCAGGAGATCATGTCAGAAGCGCACAGTTCGCAGTATTCCATCCTATCCCGGCAGTACGAAGATGTACCGTGATATCTGTTAGCACTTCTGGTGGAATGGCATGAAGCGGGAGATAGCTCGGTTTGTCTCTCGGTGTTTGGTTTACCAACAAGTTAAAGCCGAACATCAGAGACCGGCTGGACTTCTTCAACCCTTACCGATTCCAGAATGGAAGTGGGAGCATGTGACCATGGATTTTTTGACTGGACTACCTAGATCTCCAACTGGTAGAGATGCTATCTGGGTTATAGTTGACAGGCTCACGAAAGTGGCTCACTTTCTTCCATTCAGAGTTAGGTCAGTCGACGGCTCAGTTAGCAGAGATGTACCTCAGGCAGATTGTCAGATTACACGGTGTGCCAGTCAGTATCACCTCGGACCGAGATTCAAGATTTACGTCGCACTTTTGGCGTAGCCTGCAAGAGATTTTGGGAACTCATCTCCAGTTCAGTTCAGCATATCACCCGCAGACAGATGGCCAGTCGGAGCGCACGATCCAGACTCTTGAAGACATGTTGCGGTCTTGCACACTTGACTTCGGTGGTTCATGGGAAGATCACTTGCACCTGGTGGAATTCTCGTACAACAATAGTTTCCAGGCCAGTATCCAGATGGCACCGTTCGAGGCACTGTATGGTAGGAAGTGCAGATCCCCGCTAGCCTGGGATGATGTTGGAGAGAGACAGATGCTCGGTCCAGAAATGATTGCCCAGACAGTTGAAGTGGTCAGGCGAGTCAGAGATCATCTTCGAGTTGCCCAAGATCGCCAGCGCCATTAGGCCGATTCTCATCGGCGCCCTCTCGAGTTTTCGGTCGGCGATCATGTATTCCTGAGGATTTCGCCTAACCGTGGCGTCATTCGTTTCGGCGTACGGGGCAAGCTTAGTCCTAGGTATATAGGACCGTTTGACATTCTGGAGCGAGTAGGAGATGTATCCTATCGTCTCGCTCTTCCACCGTCGCTAAGCGAGGTGCATGACGTGTTTCATGTATCCCAATTACGACGGTATATTCCGGACCCGAGCCACATCCTAGATCATTCGGAATTGGTTGTTGGTACCAACCTTTCGTATGAGGACAGGCCCATGTCTATATTGGACCGGAGAGAGAAGATCCTCAAGAATAAGACTATCAAGTTAGTCCGAGTTGCTTGGGGTCATCACTCTTTGGGAGAGTCAACGTGGGAGCGTGACGGTTGATATCCGATCGCGATATCCCGACTTATTTGACTCGTGAGGTATAATAGTCTTTCTTATGACACATGCCTTCGATTCCTTGCTTGAATGAGTGATTGTCTGCCTAGTTATAGCTTGCATGTGATTAATATAGCTTGTCATTGCCCCTCTAGCCTCTTAATTAAATTTCGAGGACGAAATTCTTTTAAGGTGGATAGAGTTGTCACCCCTGTTTCCCGTATTTCGTAATTATACTCGTAATTGGATTTTGGCATGAATTTTATTTTTCTCAACTTGCGGAGTTTTGGGGTTTTCTCGTATTTTGAGTTTTGGCTCGGCTCGGTTTTAGTTGGCAAGGCTTGGTTTTATTTTATGGAGAAGGATTGGTTTGGTTTATTTTACATTGGAACACCTTAGCCTATGCTCCTCCCTCATTTCCACCACAACCACCCGCTTTATTATCTCCACCTACCTTTCTCTCTCCTCATAATTCTCTTATTTATTTCTTCATTTTCTTCTTCTTCCTTCCTCCACACAACACCAACACCCCTTAGGCAAGTGCACCTTGCCACCACTTGAGAACCACTTTTTATTTGTCCATTTGCTGGATTAGGCCATGGTGATCAACATTAGAACTTGATATTTTGTGATTTGGAGTCTCCATTGTTCTAGATCTAAGTTTCTTCTATTTTCGGTTTTGTATGGTTTTGATCTATTAAGTTGTATTTTATGGGTTTTGATGTTCTTATGTTGGAGAGAATTTAATTTCACCCAAGATAGAACTTTACAAAGTTGGATTTGGACTTGTTTTGACCAAGTTATGGACTTTTGAAGCTTTGGGTTCAACCCATGGAGTTCTTGCTGATTTGGAGAAGACAGTGAGCAGTGCACGAGCTTTTTAGCTAGTGCCACTGAACTGCGCGCGCTCTTTAGCGCAGCGCAGTCTACCCCATACGCTACCTTTTGGGAGCGTATGACTCGCATACGCTCGCTTGCTTGACAAGGAAGTCGTATGGACCCCATACGCTGCCTTTTGGGAGCGTATGACTCGCATACGCTCGTTTGCTTGACAAGGAGTCGTATGGACCCCATACGCTGCCTTTCGGGGGCGTATGTCTCGCATACGCTCGCTTGCTTGACGAGGAGTCGTATGGAGTACATACGCTGCTTTTGGAAGCGTATGACTTGCATACGCCTGACCTGAGCATGGCTTGACCTGAGCGTGGCTTGACCTGAGCATAGGTTGGCCTGAGCGTATGACTTTTGCACTGAGCGTATGGCCTTTGGCTGACTTGGTCTTATGTCAGCGTGTCAGATTTGGTTTTATTTTCCTTAAGCTTGGCTCTTCTATAGCCCTGTATATTGATATTTTATTAGATATTTTACTGTCCATTTTATATCCTTACGCCTTTTGTCATGAACTTGATAGTCACGAATTTATGTAATATGTTTGGAAAGGATAACTGAGCCTGATACGATAGTGACCCATAGTGGTGCACTCCTGACATGAGTAACCTGACATGACCTGATAGTGGCCGTCGTGGCGCACTCCTGACTAGTACACTTGACCGGATAACCTGACATGTTATATCTTGATAAGCTGTTGCGACGGCTACTTGACATGACATAACCTGTATAATTAACCTGGACACCTGTGGGCGATTGTGCTTGTATAAATAAACCAGTCCTGTCTTGCATCATGTCTAGGATGGGACTCCTGAGTACCACGGTCAGGAGTACCTATTGAAATGAACTAAGGACAAATAACTAGATTAATACATTAGTCATGAAGAGATTTTCCAGCTACAGGCAATCCCGTTACCTGGGCAAGCCTTGGGATCTGTAGCCTGCCGTCGAGTAGGGCACATTTCCAGCACACTGTCATGTGTTGCACCCTTCAAGCTACCTAAGGGTACACTCGTTTCCTGTACGATGTACCCACCTGAATTCAACTCTAATCTTTTAACCCGGGTAACCTGGATGGTCTGCATGGCTTGTGGCTGTGGAATAATCTCACTACATCCTGTTAGTAATTAGGCTTGTGACAACCCTAGTTAGTTAAAGTATCAAGCCGTAATTCTTGTTTGGCCGTGAAGTGGTTGGACGGAGTCTAACCAGTCTAGTCTTGCCCTGATCCTGTTCCAGATTATTGAATGACCAGAATGCTTGTATTTATTTTACCGATAAATGGTGAGAATTCCAAGTTCTGTTCAGACGAAGGGTTACAACCCCGGTCCTTGTTTGGTTTACGGGTTGTAACCTGGTTATCTGAATAGTTCCATGGTTATCTCGTCGTATATCATCCTGATGTATTTTCTTTATTTCCAGTTCTTACTTTTATTTATATCTTATGATGATTGCTGGTTTTAGTTCTTAAGTGAAGCCTCCTTTGTGGCACTTGCTCTTTCTGGGGTCTGACCCAGCTGGTTTTGTGTGGCCAGATTTCGGAGCAGCTCCAGAAGATCTACCGACCTTCCTGCCAGATGGTGAACACTAGAAGGAATCCCGGCAACGAGTGGGTTTTATTTTGCTCTCCCACTCTATTGTAAAAATATTCTTTTAAGACGTTTAGCCGACGAGCACCTATTTAGCTCGATTGCACTTACTTACTGTCTGCCTACGGGCTGTAACATGATTAACAGATCCTAGGGTTGATCATGTATGACTAAACTCTTGCTAGTCCTGACATTTTGTAACGACTAGCTTCATGATCAACTGAATATGTAATGTTTGGGACGCCTTACTATTGTATATTAATGATCATACATCTTGTGACTTTTACTTACTTGCTTGTGATTGAGACACTAGGCTTGTTCATGACCTTAAGAGACTGTTGGCTTGTAGATAAACCCTCATGTATCTAGACAGCCGTGACCGTATAGCGAGATGGATTCCATTTCATATACGTAGCCGGCTATGTCTGCCCTCGCTCTCCAGTATTCTGGTTCTGGGGCGTGACAGTAGCAGTAATCTCAGGTATGGCCCATGAGGATACCAGGGACCTCAAAGCATAACATTCATCGAATGTCAGAGGCCAGCAGTAAATCAGTATCAGGATCCAGGACCGTATCTCCCACGGAGATAACCGGCAGTAGGGAAGTGCATACTTGGCCCATACAGTCAAGGGACTGTTCTTTCCACCCAATGCCTAACAGAGTCACATCCATGTCTCATAAACCTCTACTAACTGCTAAGTCTCCTAACATGCCTCTATTAGCAATTAGCCCTATCGCATGCGCATTGGGGGATCAGCCCACACACAAGAACCTCTATATGCTACTCATCTCACACATCCTCGTGGTACAACTGTGTCAAGGTATATGCAATACACTATAGACGGTAGTCTCTTAACTCTAAGTCCATATGCAGTCAAAGGATAATAACAAAGTATATTAATATCACTGAGCAGACAGTAAATCAGGAACGGTAAAAATTGGAAATAAATGAACAGTGATATGTAATAATATGCAACTGAATATAAACAGTATAATGGCAAGGTATCCTGCCTGAGGGGGTGCGAGATGTAGCAAAATCCAACGTCAGAATCGTCAACACGAAAGTCAAAATCCACAAGGAGCTCCGGATGCTGAAACAAACATCACGAACGAGTTTGGAATAAAAGATATGTCTAGGAAATGCCTGTCCAAAGTCAAATTCTGGAACAGGGGCAAAATCGTAATTTGGGTCAAAACGATGTCCGCCGTTTGACCGGCCTTGCACCGAAATATGCGCCAGAACCTACGGTCTCTAAAGTCATCAAACTACATGTCTATGAATTTGTTTTTCGGAGACGAACTCAATGGTAGTCCAATTTTGGATTCCGGTGGGCTGTGCACAAAATCGCCTGTTGAGTGGGATTGTGGGCCCGCCAAAATAGCGTCCCGATCAACGATCTCAGAATCGACCAAACTTGGTTCACAGGACCAGAAAAATATTTTGAGTCCAATGGCACAAGTTTCATCGATATGATGCGTGTGCACAAAGTTGTGACTTAATTTGAAAAGGGTCGATACGGGGGTATCTCGACGGATACGCACTGATTTCGTCGCACACATGCAACAAAATCCGGGTTCGTCAGTTCTCACACGTCGACAACATCCATACGCGCCTTTCGATGCATATAGTACGCAACCACGTCCCGGTTTGTCGGGACGGGCGCCGTATCGGGGTATTTTTCTACTTTTTGAAAACAGAATTTACAATTTTTCGTGAAACTTTAACAACGTGTAACTTTTTACACACTAGATGAAAGTGAATGCAGAAGGTGCGTTACAATCTCGGTTATGTTGTCTTTGAATGTCTTTAATTAGTTTCTACAAAAACTTAATGTACAGAAAGAAAATGGCCGACAAGTTGGTATTTTACAACAGTTTTAATATTCCAGAAAAGTAGTTTTTCTCCAACTTCGTCTCAATTTTTCGAGCAAGTTGGATGGCCATGTTGAAATCCACCTGGAGGATCTCGAAGTGGGTCATGTGGGCTTTCTACACAAATTTACGGATCTAAAAACGGATTTAAAATGATGGAGATATCGATCGGGGAAGTGGGATACCTTAAAGTAGAAAACTGCTCCATGGATGACGAGAGGGGCTGACTTTCGATGCTCCGTTCGTCGCGTAGACAACTCCGTGCTGGGTGAAACGAACTCGTAGACGAAGATGGTATGTTCTGCTACAATTTTCGTTTGGAAGTTTAGGGTTTGAGTCTGTAGAGGAAGTTATATATAATAAGTCGGATGAAAACCTAATACTACTAGGGTTCTAAATAAACCCAACTAAGCTTTCACGGGTTGGGGTCTTGGGTTTGGCGCTAGTTGCTGCTACAGCAGCTGGGAATGGGTGAGGGGCCCGCCCCCTTTAAGTGGGGTGGGTTGGTCTTATTATTTTTTTTCTTTTCATTTTCTTTTCTATTTTTCTTTTCATATCTTTACTTTATAATGTATAGATTTTTCCTACTTTTATAGATATCTATATTTTATAGATGTATATCTATAAATACACCAAAAAAATCTATTTAAAATCCACAAATAACATTTAAAAGTCAACTATCAATTATTTAATATATATGAGCATATCTACGTATATATATAAATTCAATCCTCTAATAAATCAACTCAAAATAATAATAGTATTTAAATAGGAAACATGGTTATCAAATCTCCACCAATTTGAGATAAAGTTTAATATTATCTAACTATATATGATGCATCTAAAAATATTTTTACATATATATGCAAATTTAAATGCCAGAAAAGGCAACAATAAAAATATCACAATATCAAATAATATCAAACAAGAATAAAATGCCTATTACTTTCATAAAAGTAAATTT